>OY776305.1:11406940-11971079 GCA_963675345.1 Trididemnum clinides | reverse complement strand
TAAATCTGTTTTCTCACTCCTTCCCATCGTATTTTGTGTCACCTGGGACGGACTCCAAAAGCATTATCCAAAAATAGAAGTTGAACCCCAAATCAAAAAGTTCTTGCCGAAAAAGTTTGGTTATCTAAATTTACAATGTGTTCTGAAAGAAAAAAGTCTCCGGTCAAAATTAAAGAAACCCCTTTTGAGAGTTTTCTAAAAATAGTGTCACTCCCTAATATAGCCTCTCCCGATTTGAAACCCCTTCATACTCAGTCATACTGCTGCCCGCACTTTACACGTAAACTTGAACTTGGTTGGTAATGTTTATAAAGGTATGAATGATAAAGCTGCGAGATGTCCCTCCTTTCAAAGTTCTTTCTAGCACCTTATGTAAAGCGAGCATTTCCAATTTAAAACCACTGGTTTAAAAAGATAACCTTCGGTACACAACCAGAGACGTAGCAGCCGCCCCCCAAACCCCCCAATTGGGGGGGGGGGGGCAGGCCAACTTTGGGGGCCCAAGTTAGTCTGAAATTGCTTTTTGGCTACGTGACTATTTTCAGTTCAGCAGACTTGTTTACAACCGATTTAAACTGTAGGAAAAAATTGGCTTGTGACATCATAATAGAATGCAACGTCATTTTATCTCGCAAAATCTAGAATATTTCGATTGATTTTCTGGTAGAATCTTGAATATTCGATTGACGTAACAATGCCGTTGTTACGCAACAATCATAGAATGGTCTGGAATTCTGTTTGGCTATAAATACCGGGACAATATATATACACTGCAGAGTGCAGATAAAGTATTTTATTGACATTGTATAGAATGAAACGTTCAAAAAGTGGTGCTCAAAAGAGAAAAGAAGCAGCCACTGCTCGAGATGCTGTAGCGAAATTGCCCAAGATGACAGATTTTTTCAAGATTACTGAGCAGAGTAGACCTGGCACTAGTACCGAGAGGGATGAAGAAAACTATAGTGTACAAGAAAAAGAAGACTATGACGATCAGCATCAAAGTGATTGTGAATTTCCAGAAAATGTAAGTTGTGATTTACCTGCCAATACGCAACCTTCAATATCAAAAATAACTGAATCTCAATTTACCCCTATCCCTGATGACCCATGTAAATGGCCTGAAAGTATTTCTGATGCTCAACGATGTGATATAGTAAAGCGTGGACCACATCAACTAATAATGAATTTTCCATATAATAACTCAACTCCAAGGCGACGTTTTTCCTCCAACCATTATAAACGTGTGTTACCTAATGGTGAAAGTGTTTCACGGTCGTGGCTAGTTTATTCTGGGGAATCAGATCAAGTTTTTTGCTTTTGTTGTAAGCTATTTGGAAAAACACTAAGCCCCTTTTGTAGTGGTATAAATGCATGGGAGGGTTTTTCGAAAAAACTGAAAGACCATGAAAACGGCATTTCCCACCAAGAATGCTGCAGTCAATGGATGTTGCTAGCTGAAGGGATAAGAAATTGATCCACTATCGACAAACGCGAGATGAATATTTTTTTCAATGAAAGACGTTTTTGGAGAAATGTTTTAGAGAGACTTATCGACATTGCCTTGTTTCTATCGGAAAGGAATCTTGCTTTTAGAGGATCTGAAGAAGTCTTAGGATCTCCTCACAATGGAAATTTTCTGGGTATATTTGAGCTTTTGGCAAGAAGAGATCCGATCCTAAAAGAGCTTCAAGACAGAATCAAGAATAAAAACACTAAAGATCACTATTTCAGTCCTACCATACAAAATGAACTAATTGAATTGCTAGCGACAGAAGTTGAAAAAGAAAATTTACAGCAATTGAAATTGGCAAAATATTTTTCTATAATTTTGGACTGCACTCCAGATATGTCACATCATGAACAAATGTCTGTCATTCTCCGTTATGTACTATGTAATGAAGAAGCTGCTGTTGTTAAAGAAACATTTTTTGGCTACTTGAGAATAAGTGACAGTACTGGGAAAGGCTTGTTGGACGCTTTCTTAGAAAAAGCGACCGAACTGCAACTCGAATTGTCTGATTGTCGAGGTCAGTCATATGATAATGGTGCTAACATGAAAGGAAAACATCCTGGGGTCCAAGCAAGAATGCTAGACATCAATCCCAAAGCTGTTTACGTGCCCTGTGCAAACCATACCCTTAACTTAGTTGTTGTTGACAGTGCTAATTGATCGACGGAAGCATTGACATTTTTTGGAGTACTTACAAGGTTGTATGTGCTGTTTTCTTCCTCTGCTCAGCGTTGGAAAATTTTGAAGAAACATGTGGAGCTGTCCATAAAGTCACAATCTGATACTCGTTGGGAAAGCAGAATTAAATGCATCAAACCTCTTCGATACAATTTAAAAGAGGTGTTGCTGGCACTGAAAGACTATTTGCATAGAATTTCCATAGAAAGAAAAGATGGAAGAGCTGCCTCAGAAACAAAATCGTTGATAGCTCATTTATCAAAATGGAGTTTTCTTTTGTCGGTGTTTATTTGGTATGATATCCTATTCCAAGTCAATAAAGCAAGCAAGATTCTTCAATCGTATGGAGTCTCCCTTCATACAATGGAAACGGAAATCCAGGCAACTGAAAAGTTTTTGCAAAACTATCGCACAACGGGTTATGACAGTGCCGCAACATCTGCTGTTGAAATAGCACAGGAATTGGATATTGATCCTTCTTTTCCTCCGTCAAGAAGTGGAAAGAAAAGAAGATTGTTTGATTACCAAGGTGAAGAGGAACAACGAGCTACTCCTGAACTGAAATTTAAAAGCAACTTTTTCTATCCATTAGTAGACCAGGCTATTATGTCAATAAAGGAGCGCTTTAATTTGTTACGTGAGGTTTCTTCCGCCTTTTCGTTTTTGTACACACGAGACAAACTTTTGCTTGTGCAACAAGAAAATGCTCTTCTTACTTGCTGTAAAGAGTTCCAAAAAAAGTTCGGTGACATTGATTCTGATGAAATGAGCGCTGAGCTACAGCGGTTTGTTTTAATTTTACAAAAAAACGCAATCTCAATACGGCTCAAGACTTTCTGAACTATCTTCTAAAGACTCATTTATTTGAATTGTATCCGAATGTGTACATCGCACTTCGAATCTTACTAACTTGCCCCTTGACTGTTGCCAGCGCTGAAAGAAGCTTCAGCAAATTGAAACTGATCAAAACTTTTAATAGAACGTCTATGACAGACAGTAGACTATCTTCATTAGCCATGTTGTCAATCGAAAATGACTGCGCCCGATCTCTTGATTATGACAATGTCATAACAGCATTTGCGAACAAAAAGGTTCGCTCCAGACTATTTAAATGATACTGTGTTTTTATAACTTTTTCATGTTTTTCAGTGTCATTGCTTTCGTTTCGCAGTGTCTGCATAAATGTTTTACTGAACTCTGGCATCGGTGCCGAATTTTTTATGACTTGCACCTTCGGTATCGGCATGCTTTATTCTGACATTAGCCTGTTTACTTATGTACAAATTGTGGTGTATTTTCTTAATGCAGCTTTTCAATTTTACATCGCTAAAGTGATATGACCTGTGCGCAGGGGCTCTTGCGCTTACTTTGGGGGGGGCCCGAAGTTGGAGTGCTACGGGACTGACGTCATATTCACGTGATTTATAGGCTCGTACAACAAGATTTGTAATAAATGTGAAAGTTTTACAAGCGCTGCTTAGTTTTAACGATGAGAAACGATTTAGATATACTGTATAAGGTAAAACAAGACGAACTTACTACAAAATCGAGCTCGTTCTGCCAAAACCATATAGCGTGGGGAAAGTACCGCCACGCAACAGCGCCTGCGGGCAAACCAAATCGCATCGAACTTGTTTATAAATAGTTGCTATTCGCACATCGCTAGTACAGCGGTGCCTCATATGTCGAAGTTTTGTTTAGAAGAAAGGGACTTCGCCTATAGTGCCTGAGGTCATTTTAATAAAAAGTTAAAATTGCCAAATTTATGAGTTGTAAAACTTATTTTTTCATTTTGAATAACTTATAGATAGATGCCACAATACCACCAGCAATGAATTCGCCATATAACAATGCACCTCCACCATTGCAGTCATCATTTCCTGCATTTGGAAAAGGTCGAGGGACTCGTAAGAAAAGAAAACAACAAGATTATGCTGGAACTAATACAAATAAAAAGAGCAAGGTGGAAGTTCCTTATAGTCAAGTAAGTTCTGTTAATATTAGTTGGCCTACTATTTAGAATGCAGTAATAGTTTCAGCAATATTTTTAAGGGATATTGGACAAGTTACACAAATATCACTTGATCAATATTTTTATTCTAGTTGTTGACAAGTGCATAATTAGCTGTAAAACCCTAATTTTTGTCATTCAGTTTACCATATGTACAATTTCCTGTTAAAGTCAATAAGTTTTAGATTCTAGTGAAATTTGGATTCTAGGGGCCAGAGGCAAGATTTGATAGAAAATCCTTTATTGGTCAAGTGCTCATTGGGGATTTGGAGATCACTTCGATATTGAAGGACTAAGATTAGGGATGTTTGTTGTAAACCAGGGTTCTTTCTCAAAACTTACAAATAATGACATTTTTTTAAAGAGAAACAGCATTTTGCAGGGCCAAATGCATTTTATGAGACTTGCCTTTAAGGGGGCCTGATACCACTACTTCACTCTAAATCCACTTTAAGGTTTAGTTAGGACACCTCAAGATTTCACCAAGAAATTGCACGTTAGATTGGAAGAGCACCCAGTTTGGTTGTAGTCTTGTTTGTGTATTTTGTTGTTGGTAAAGCTTATTATCAGCAGTGAGCACTCATTGTGCTACTAAATAAGCTGATCTTACTATAAAGAGATCGTGATTAAGTTTGGTGTATGGCTAACACACTTGAATACTGTTGCTATGATATTGGTTACAATAAATTATGCAAAAAACAGCTGTCTTTGTTACTGAAACTTTGGATTTTAAATTTGAGTAGGCATGCGTTAGTTACTTGAAGGTAAGGAACTAGAAGACTAACTTTGATGAAAAAAATTGGTATCCTTTTTCTAAAGGCAGAAGACATAGATTTACTACTGTATTTTTAAGATTCTAATTTGTTCAGTTGTACAATCGATGATAATGTCAGTTGTAAAGTTCTAACGGCTGTTATTGCAACAAAATAGTGGTTTGGTTTTTTCAAACAAATGGATTAAAAATTTTCAAAAGAGCTGCGATGTGTAACTAGGAGAGAATCCCTCAGAAGCAAAGCCAAAGTAACTCAACCCATTCAAGCAATTTGTGATGTGTTCAAAAATGCTGCAGTTCTTCTGTATTTTTGGTTCTATACAGGGGTTTTTAAAATCAGAAGCTTTTTCATCCTTGGTTGTGGTGTTAAACATAATAAAAAACTAGAACAACATATTTTTTAGAGGCTTCCTTCACATGGGTTTCCTTTGGAACATCCTTTCAACAAAGACGGTTACAGATACATTTTAGCTGAGCCTGACCCACATATTCCAGACAATGATCCTGAACCAGATGTTCCTGGAAAACCTATACCAGGCAAACTATATAGAAGATGGCTTCACGATAAAGTTCTTCTTACATTGCATGACAGGTTTATTGTATAAAATAGTGTAGTATAATTAAAACTTGCTTAAAACTGGATAAAATTTAAAGCTTTTATCTTACTACAGTGTTAAACCTTCAATGTTTCTTAAATTTTTGCTTCAAATCTTTCAAAAATTTATCTGTGATCAACTTGCTAGGTTTCATTTTGAAATTATTTTCAGAAGTTTCAATATGTACTGAAATTGTAAATGTTAGTATTTGTTCTTTCTATGTCTAAAAATTAGAAGCATTTAAGATAAATAAGTTGATGCTAAAAATACAAACAATAATTTACCTATTGCAGTCACTGTATTATACTTGATACAAAAGCAAAAAAGTTGGTAGTGCATTTTCCTTTACCCAGAAATCAAGAATTTAGTGTCACAAGCATGTAGTGACAAAACTAGAGTAATTCTTCAGAAAACTTCATAGCAATGACAGCATGAATATCAAAACTGGCTTTCAGCAAATTGCTGTGTTGAAAGTATATGTATCTTTTAAACAGGTTAGTTTCAATTTGTTAAAAATATTACTGGCAGGGCATAAAGACAATGCTAAAGTTTTTAATTATTTGTAGCTGATTAATAGTGAAAAGTCAACTTATAAATTTTCTGTTTGGGTTCTAATGTAGATGTAAATATAGGTAACAGAAATTTTTCAAGAAAATCTAATTAAAAACAGGAACATGTCAGCCGTTACATATATGGATGCAACTTTGACATTCTCAATTATAATCTGAGATAAAAGTTTTTGTTATCAATGGCGGACAATTGGTTGAAAAATTTTATAGCTTTAAACACCGGCAAACAGACACACCTCACAATACACCACAATTTACAGATTTTATCGGACTTGTTTCATGGTTTATTTTTTATTTTGGACCAGCAATTTGACAAAGTTGCCCCCCTGACTAATGGCATACTTCGGAATCCCGAATGGAAGTGAAAAGTTATGTTCAAAGAAAACTGTTGAAGCAATAAGTCATGCTGTTAAAAGAATTGTAAAACTTAGCACTGCTTATCAGGATCTCTATTCAACAATATCCACGAACGAGCTCGTTTTTTGCAGATTGTGCGAGAGCATCACCATCAATTCTCTGACTTTTGATTATCTGCAGTACACTTAGCATATAGCTTTAAAGCCTTAAACTAATCTACTTATCTAGTTCTTATGAGTAAAACACCTTGGTAATAGTAAATAAGCCACCACCACACTACGTAACACAATTTTTGTTTGGCTACTTTTTTCAGTGCCCCTTTATGTATTTTTGAGCCCTGAGTTTAAAAATCTAATTAGTTTTTTTGTATCATCATTACTTTTTGAGATATTCATACTTTTTGTTTCATCTGACCTAGCTGTAGCTAGCAGATTGTGTTCTATCATGCAGTAGATTCTATCTGCATCAAGGTTCTGTTCAATACATATTAAACGCAAAAGTCAGTTTGAAAATGGTTCATAAAGAAGAAGGCGTGAAGATAAACATAACACAGTTTTTTCAAATAATAAGAGTCATTCAAAAATGCACTGTTGAGCGAGCTTTTCTTTTATGACCACTCTTATCTTGCCTTATCAAAGACCAAATGTAATCTCGCATCATTGCACTTCCCAGCGGACAGACTATTCTGAATTTTATAGGCTGAAATAAAACGAAACTGAGGACTGATAAGTAATATAAGCATTTTTGTCAGTGAGATTTTGCACTCCCATATGCCCCATTCACTCCCTCAAGCAAATAAAACACCGATTTACAACATGATAATGCTGACAGAGACGGATCACAGCAAGCATAACTGCATAAGAAATCTACAGTTAACGTGAAATCATAAAAAACGGAAATCGTATCTTTAAAACGATCGATGATAGAAAAAAACATAGTATTTTTGGAATCAGCGCTTGAAAATCATACAGTCACACTTAAAAAAATTAACCAAACAAACTTTTTTAAAAATTTTGTTACGTAATGTAATTAGCATTTAAAGGAGAAACAATAATTGGCGGTCTTAGATAAACAATTTTGCTGTTACATATGATCTTGTTTCTTATTTGTTGGAGTATTTTTATTATTTTTCATGTTAAAAGCTTAATATTTACAAAAACTACAATCAGTGTTCCCTCTAAGATTTTAGTAAGTGCGTAACCGCCGGCACAAGTGCGAAATCGCTAGCAAATGTACGAAAACCGCCGGACAAATTTGTAGGGAAAGAAAAGTCAAAACTGTGACAATGCGCTTCGGTGACGTAATAATTAGCGTGACTTTGTCAACTCCAAAATGTTCACAAACAGGTAGCCAATCGGTTATTATATGGCGGCGAAATACCTGGCTATTTTTCTTCAGTAAGTTAGTTGTGGTTAAATTTGATCTCAAACTTTCATAGATTAATTAAGCAGTCAAACACAAACAATAGGAACCGGTCTGGCGAAACGATGGCGAAACCGGTCTGGTGCGTCCTATTGTTTATGTTTGACTGCTTAATCTCAAACTTTACAGCCTTTGCAACAGTGATTCGTAAGCACTTTGGAATGACAGGTGAACAATGCGCGTAAATAAAATTAATCCTTTGCCGACGCTCGACATGAGCATGAGAAACAGGACTTTTATACACTAATGTGATGTAAAATAGGTTATTACTATGACAAAACAAAAATTACTTGCAAACTTTAATTGTTGCTTGTTTACGGTAAATAATTGAACAACTTACATTTTTCTATCGTAATCAATTAAACAACAGGTTTTTGCAATTGCAAGCAAACTTTCCATCTCAAATCCGAAAATAGTTGAAGAGAATTCAAAACTAAAATTGGTTAGAAGTCATATCCTTTTTTTTTTTAATGTAATAAATGGCAAGTAAAAGAAGGCTATTTATTCGTAACGTACAAAAACTGTACCATTCCCTCAAAAAATGGTGTTTTTTGTGCTTAACTGAAAGCGAGAACTATGTGCTTTTTTATCTTAACAAGCCTGATTGAAGTTAGCGTTGAAACGTAAAGAAAACATAAAGAGTTCAAGCAAGTTTAGTTTCAAACTTCCCTCGAAAAACGATGTCTTGTGTTAAAACTGAAGTTTGAGAGCTGCTTGCCATTGCTGCTCTTTAGCTACGATTGAAATCGGCTCGGAAAAAGTAAACAAAAAAATTAGTTTTACTTTAGGTTAATTGCTGGAAAGATAATTTGTTATACAAAAAAGTGGCAATGGCGCACGCGATATGTTAACCCTATTTGGCCCGGGGGGGGGGGGGGGGGGGGGTCGATTCGACCCACAGTAAATTAAAATTGTTGTAACTTAGCGACCGCTTGAGATAAATGTTTGAAATTTTTTGACTTTTCCTAAAATTTATCTGGCTTTTGGTTGGTTATAAACTGACAAAGATATTCTTTGTAGTTTTGACTTAAACATAGCAATTTCGAAACCCACTCGGGCAAATTTCTTTATCGATTGCTTTTGTATAATAAAGAAAAAAAGGAGAAAGAGCGCACACGCAAAACCGTGACGAGCCACGTAAACTGCAGAACTTGTTTGAAGTGATAAATTTCGGATAGGGGGGAACTTTTCTTCCAGGTTTTAAGGAACCAAACAAAAATCCAAAATAATGCTTTATTAAACATAATCAAAAACTTGGTTATTCTTAAGGAGCCAAGTCGCTCTTACAGGTGTTCCATTGAGCGGTACAGTGCTAAAACGTTACTAACTGAATTATCAATGACTAGTATCTTAATACCATATTAAATTTAAGAGTAAAAGTTTGTTCTCTTTTCTTTTATTTAGCCCTGATGAAGTCCCCGTGAGGGGACGAAAAGCTTCGGTGGATTTGTTTATGTTAATTATTGTTATGTTAATTTGATTATGTTTAATAAAGCATTATTTTGGATTTTTGTTTGGTTCCTTAAAACTTGTTTGAAGTGACGCATTGACTGTAAAGCTGTACAGTTTCTCAGAAATCTTTCTTCTCAAAACCTTTTCGTTGTGAATAGCAACTCTTAATTTGACAAGCCAAAAACATCAAAGTGCTTTCAGATACACGGCTATTTTGTAACTTTTAGTTAAATAAATAATACCTTTTTGACGCTAGGCCTTAACTTATCGATAAAGTAATGCTAGAAAATATTTCGTAATTTTGATACTTGACAAATGCAACAATGCAAGAAGAATTGTTTTCAAGTGTAAAAGCCAGAAAATAAATTTGGCGGCGTGATAATATAGTTTGCGCTTTTCATAATGAGTTGTAATGTTATTACCAATTAAAATTGGGGATTCGTTGGTGGGAGAGCAACGAGCGCACTTGCAATTTTTATTAGATGGAAAATATGCAGTGGTAGACTAAGGACGCAGGGGCGACAGACAGCAAAATTTAATTTAGGAGTTTTATACATCTTGATTTCCGTTGCTTTACGAGTAAGCTGTTAGTACTTAATCAAATACCGAATTGTTATCAGCAAATACAAATCCAAAACGCAAGAAGCCAATCGTGAATCACAAAATTAAATTTTTTTTAAGGGGAGAAGGAGCTGTGAAACATCTCCTGAGTTTGTGATCAACACCAAAATTTTTTTCTGTTGACCGCGTGACAAAAGCAATGTGTTTGTATTCTACATCTACACACTTCCAAAAGCAAATAAAGATTTTTTTCCGTGTTCTTTTATCCACTTTTATAAAGACGCCTCTAGTAAAAGCATTACGTTGCCTGCTGCATGGCCGAGCAGAAAAGCATTTGCATTGAAGTTGACGTTCAAAGTTCAAACTACAGCTTGCGTCAACTGTCACACCATTATAAGATTGAATGCTGACTCAAGTATCGTCTTGTCATTTTCATTCTTCTAAACCGGAGATGGGCAAACTTTTTAGTCGGAGGGTAGCATTGACCATTCAAGAGTTAGCCGAGGGCCAATGCGTAAAATCTTGTAATAGCTGTATGCAATGCAAGAGCTTGCAATAGCTTAAAATCTTGCAATAACTTCTTGTAAAGACGTATCACAGGGCTTTGATAATGATGGCGTTCAAAAACAAAAATCATCACTCTTTATTTGGACGGAAAATGCGTCAGTTCAAACTAAGAACTGCGTAGCGGCTCTTTCAATGATGGCTTCTATCGTTTTTGGTTCTTCATTACGGCAAGTGCGGCCAACCCTTTCTTATTGAATTAAATTCATGGAAGTTTGTATAAGTTTCGAGGACCGCACAAAATGCTCTCGCTGGCCGCATGCGGCCCGCGGTTCGTAGTTTGCCCACCCCTACTCCAAAATACATTTATGCTGCGTTCGATAAGTCAAATTTCCAATTGTTTTACTTCAATACAGGAATAGTTAAGAAATCAAAAGTTTCTTATGACATTGGGAATGCAGCCACTACATTTTAATTCTATGTTTGAAATGTTCAAATTGCTCGTTTCCACTAAAATTTAAATATTCTGCCGGTGTATAAGATAGTGATGATTATATGATATTTAACGAATAATTTTCTTCTTTCAGGCATATAAATTTCGCAAACAAAAGTAATAAAAAATTGCCCATGTCAATGTATGACCTGAAGAAGTGTTAAGTAAAATTTTGAATGAAGTATCTGACGAAGAAAACGACGACATTGAAAACAGCCTCTTTAGCTTCCGGTGACTATAAAATTGTAAGAACCCTATAAATATCACATGACGCCTCCAGAGGGAAACAAAACTGCCGCATTGGTGTTATTATGGGGGAGAGGATAAAAAATAGGCTACGTAGGCGTATTGTTGTAGCACAAACTTGATAATAAAACAAATTAAAGTTTACAATCGTTTGATATAACAGGCTTTTTGTAGCAAATACGAAACTTAAGTTTGCTTGAGGACTTTTTTCATATGACTCGTCATATACACACGCAGACTTGGACAACAAAAGATGCGTAATTCTAGTTGGCTAATTCAGTGAATTGCAGCCAAAAGTCGCTAATTCTAATCTAATTTGAAAAACTAAGTCTCTAATTCTAATCTAATTTGAAAAATTCTTAATTCCAATTCTAATCTCATTTCGAAAAAGTTCCTGACCGAAGAGTCAGGTGTGAAAAATAAAAAGATCATTTATGTTAGGGATCAGAACCGCCTTCGGAAGTATTGGCACTGATTGGAATGATTTACATGCGAGGCTTACTAGGACAAGCTCATCAAAGCACTAATGCGATGTTCCATGAAATATTTGGCAATCCAGTTTTTAGTGCAGCTAAGTCAAGGAATGGATTTAAATTTTTTGATTGCTCACATATCACTTGATGATCACACAACGCGTTCTACTCCTTAGCAATACGATAGATTTGCAGCTTTTCTTAAAATTTTTGAAGAATTTAACAAAAACTGTGGGAAACTTCTAGTTCCTAATGATTATTTGTCGCTGGATGATACTCTTTATCCTACGAGAACGCAAATCAGTTTCAAACAATTTAATCCGAGCAAACCAGCCAAGTATGAAATGCTGTATAAATCAATCAATTGTAAACCTTGCACCTAATTGGCAAAGCAGCCTACTAGATGCAGCATTAGGTGCAAGGTTTACAATTTTCATATCTTCGCCTACAAAAATCAATCAATGCTTTTCGCTATCCATTTACCTTTTCAACTGCTGTGTATTCTGCTACGCCAAAAGCAGAGCCGAGATCTTACTACACTCCTGGGACGTCACAAACAGTAAAATACCTAATTCAAAATTTGGAATGCCACACAAATTTGGTGGCAAGAAACATATTATATGACAGATTGTATACTTCAATACCAATGGCGCAGTGGCTGCTTGACCGCGAAAAAACTTCTGTAGGAACTTTACAATCAAATAGAAAAGCAATTCCAGCCGAAATTAGAGAAATCAAAGACCGAGATTTATTGGGAAAAGAATAACGGCATATTAAATCTGCACTCGTATGTAGTAAAAACAAAAAGTTTAGGAAAGCGAAATGCTTTATTATTGTGAACAGTACCACCGCTTCTTGCAACTAAGTTACAAAAGATGACAACAAAAGTAAGCTCGCTATTTACAAACTATACGACTTTTCAAAAGGCGAAACAGACATCATTGGCCAAAAAAATGGGGTCTCCAGCTGTACATCAAAATCAAAGCGCTGGACTATGAATGCATTTTGATACGTTTTGAACACATGTCGAGTGAATGCTAGCACGATATATGCAATGAACAATGATCTGCAGCCTCAAAACATAAAATCCGTAGATTTCGGATTTAAACTAGCTATGTCTTTGATTCGCCCACATATAGCACGACCAAGTTTAATTGGCATAAATTCTTCTGTAGTTCGCAAAATTGAGGTAGTACTGGGGAAAAAAATATCCTCCAAACATGTAAAAACATCAAGTGGCTTTTTTCCTCATCAAAGTGAAAAACGAAGGCGATGCGATGCATGTATCAGTAAGATTAAAGGAGAAGGAGCAAAAGAAAAGAAAACAAAATTTCTAAGCAATTGAGCCAGTGCCAAAAATGCGGAAAGCCTTTGTGTAATAAGCATCTTATTCGCATTTGTGGTTCTTGCTTGCAAGACTAAACTGTTGTTAGACTTACACTTAAGGATAAAATTGCATTGCCTTAGTTGTTTTTGAAACATACGAGCGTATTGCTGCTTTGTCGATGATATATATATTGTTGATATTACCCGTAAATTTAATGTAGCGTTCCCGTATTTTCATATTAGACGATAAATTATAAGCAGAAACAGCATGGCGTATGACTGCAATACAACAGCTAGTCCAGAAATAGCCCATTTTGTTTCACATTTGTAATGTATTCTGTTAATTGCAAGTGATTTTTTAAATAATAGCTCTAAATTCACTAACGCCTCAAAGCACTAGTAACGAAGATAAAGCTCAAATTGATGACATCATAATTAATCCTGATTGAATATAAAAACTGTAAGGACCGTTTAAATATCATATGACACCTCCAGAAGGAAACAAAACTGCCGTATTGGTGTTATTATGGTGGGAGGGATAAAAGATGAGCTACATAGACCTATCGTTGTAGGACAAACTTGCTATTAAAAAGAATCAAAGTTTGCAATCGTTTGACACAGGTTTTTGTAGCAAATTCAAAACTTTGAACTCAAGCTTGTTTGAGTACTTTTTTCATTCAACTCGTCACATACGCAGACTTGGACTACTGATTAATTCTAGCTGGCTAATTCGGTGAATTACAGCAAAGAGACGCTAATTGTAATCGAATTTGAAAAAACTAAAAGTCTCTTATTCTAGTGTAATTTGAAAAATCCCTAATTCCAATTATAATCTAATTTCGGAAAAGTTCCTGACCGAAGAGTCCAATCTGAAAAATGACCAAGACCTTTTTTTATTAGGGATCACCTGGATTTTCGAAAAGTTAGGCCGAAAATCAAGATGGAAATTAGGTGATCTCTAAAAAGAAAAAAAGGCCTTCACAATAATTTGGTGGCAAAAATGAAAGAGTCTTAGAATTGTCGCAAATACAAAGTGGTTTTGCGAAGATGTTCAAATGGCATCAAAATTTGCTGAATAGTGAAAATTTCAAACTAATTTTAGAAAAACTGCAAAGCTCTAATTCCAATTCTACTTTAATTTGTGGTAATCAGAAATGCTTTAATTTTATTTTACTTCAATTTGAGAAAAGCATTAATGCTCTAATTCTAAGTGTTATCTTATTTGAAAATGCTAAAAAAATTCTAATCGTCCAAGTGTGCACACAAGGATGGAGAGGATTACAAAAACGTCGTATTGCGTCGCATAAGGTAGAAAAAAGAATAAACGAGTCATATGATTCGTGAGCATTCCTTAATTTGAATGAGATTTATGTTTTGATCAATAAAAATATTTATCCGTGATGAACAAGCATAGCTTGCATAATGAAAAGAGTAATAATTTCATAAAGTTAAGAAATTTTTGTCGTTGAAATGCAATTTTACAGCCTGTTTCACATTTACTAACAATCAATTCAAATTACAAAAATCTATCTAGAGAGTAGACACTTGGTCTAGTCCAGGGGTTCCCACACTTTTCCAGCCTGAGAGCTACTTATGACATGACCAAGTTAAAGAGATCTACCACCTACTAAAAATGCAAAACATATTATTAATAAATAGTAATTGTTCAGTACGCGATGACCTTTTTTTTTTTTTGGAGAACGCCACCAATTTGATTGGTATTTGTCAAGTGAAGCCGGGTTGTGATGTCTAACAGTTGTGACGAAATTTTATAATGTGCATCATTTCAGAGGCGCTGGGCTATATGGTGAGCCTGCTGTTATTTGTAGTATTGAAAGTGCGCCCAGACTGTATAAAGTTTGAGAACTGCTGCCTTACTCTCATGCCTTGCACTTTATGGAATCAGCCAGTGATGCATAGTCCGGATACTTTTTAAAATATTCTTTCAAATTTAATTTTTTTAAATGCCTTGCGATCTACCCACAATGCCTTCGCGATCGACGCAATGGGCACCTCTGGTCTAGTCCAACACAAGAAATGTTATACAAACATCACGACTGGTAAATTCCTCATAAAAGGCAAAATGGTGATTGTGATGAAGTGTTGAACTTTTTACCTGGTAGCTGACAATGATAAACTGCGCTTAGCCGATCGCAAAACTACAACGTCGAAGAGTAAACACGACGAAAAAAGAAAATTCGCCGGCCGTTTCTTTATTTTAAATTATAGTCAAAAATCTAAAATCTAATGCTGTGCATTTAATTTGCAATAACTTGAACGCTATTAATCTGATCATAACGAAAAGTATATAATTAAATTGAAAAATAAATTCTTCATCTATCTGAGCAATCACGGAATCTCTAGTGTGAGCAGTTTAAAAGTTATTAGCTGCCAAAGTGCTCGGGTCGAATCGACCCCCCCCCCCGGACTTAGAAAGCAAAAAAAAGCCCGGCCTTAATAGGGTTAAGTCGCCGTCACTCGCTGTTGCGCGATGTTTGCGTGAGACGTTGCACTGCTTTAAAAAAGCCTCTGTTCTAACTAGGGTTACCAACCGTCCCGGAATGGCCGGGACAGTCCCGGAATTGACGTCAGGCGTCCCGTGTTCCGGGTTGGGTTACTTTTGTCCCGAAATTTACCGACAGCTCTTTGTCTTAGCGAGAGTTCATTGATTACTGTATTTCCGTAAATCAAAATTGATAAATCTTCGAAAAGTAAATACAGTCAAACCCATATTACAGAGGCAAGAAAAAGGTATGACATGCCATGGTGAAAAGAGTGTTTGATAGTTTGCTCAGACGCATCTTCCGTCCAAATAGAGGTCGATGACCTTTTTTTTTCGGAGACCACCATGTCTACACGCGGTATGGGGTCAACGTATGGAGGGCTCGTATATAATGAAGCTGACGTAGGCTGTTGCAAGATCCTGAGCACTGACCCTCACGATCTTGCAAATATTGGAATTCTTGGTATTAAGGTGTCCCGGAATGGCGAAGCAGAAAGTTGGTAACCCTAGTTCTAACTAGGATTTCTTTTCACTGTCCCCCATGCATTTAACAGTTGGTTAAGATTTTGCTGAGAAAATTGCAAAAATTTTAACAAAGTGAAAAAGTTACCAAAAACCGCCGGACATTTTTTACGCACTTATGAATTTTAACTGCGAATCCGCCGGACACAATTTCGCAAATTCGCACTTTTTTTGCGTTTAAAGGGAACACTGACTACAATATAAAGCTGCTAGCATTAATATTTGCTCTTTTAGCCAAAAAAATTGCCAAAATTTTGTTTATTATCAACTGATCGAGTAAAAAAGGTTTACAAACGTGTGTTAACAGGTTTGGAAAATCCACCAATTACAGCTGCTATTGGGTAGAAACTCAAGAATTCATCAGCATGTTGAAATGAAAGTCCTCTTTGAAAATTTTTTCTCACACTTGTTTTTATAGCTAGTAGCCTTAAAAAAACTGCAGTTAGGTTTTCTTTTAAAAAATATTAAAAACCCTAATGCATATTATGTAGGGCAAGCAATTTAATTAACAGTGGTTACAATTCATTGTGCGTTGTGTAACAAATGTAGAACTTGTTGATGCTTAAACTGTGCTACGTATTAGCGTAGCTGTGCTAATAGCATCATATCTGCAATCAAGGGTCGCATTTCTACAGCTTTTTCCTTAGAAGAACAGCAGTATACTAAGGTAATCTAAACGTTAAACCTATGTTTATTGCCAATATACAGTGCGGTATTTCTTTTAATGTGGCATTAATTCTATTTTGAACTTACGCTAGAAACCTTCATCTTTTTAAAGCAATATTTAAAGACAGCCTGATAATTTTATTTGATTATCATCTCAGTATTTTTGTGACTGTTTGATGTGTCTATAGCGTGACTAAATATACAGGGACCATACCTCTAATTCTCTATTGTCAAATAGTCAACCTTAACATTTCCTTGCGATTGGCCTGAGCATGCAGTTTAGTCAGCTTACTCAAATATCTTTGACTTTACATAATTTATTCGAGTTACAAGATAAAATTTCATGAGCTGTATTCATGTATGATTAATTTTTGGGGTTGCTTAAACTTCTCATGGAGCAGTGCTAAAGGCTAAAATCAATTCGGGTGTGATTTGAACCTACAGTCTACTGCTAACGGGTCAGGTGCTCTACCACAGGGGTCTTATCTTTTTTATACTTTTAGGATTCCTTCGAGCTCATGGTTTTCTTGACGGAACGTCATGTTTAAGTACCAGATAAAATAGTTTGGTAAAGCTTTTTCTCCAATTTGAAAAAATTATTCTTGTATCTTTAATTAATCTTAATACAAACATCTCAATAAGATAATGGATAGTGAGTTAGCGAATCAAGTATTATTTATTTTCTAGAATAGATTTTATGATTCATTTACAAAAAGAAGAACCCGAGCGCCATAAGCGACAAAAAGAGAATCACATTGAACATAAACGGAGCAGAGCGAATATTAAAGAATAAGAGAATCATTTTACATAGCTAACATTATTAAGGCTAGTAGCTTTCTCGAGCAGAAAATATGGTGGTATTGAAGCACGTGACTTTTACAACGTTTTGGCTGAGCAAACTGATCACTTGCGGAACCCTGTCAACGTTTTAGGTAACCTTAGGGTTCTGCGGAACCCAAGTTGAAGACCCCTGCTCTACCATTTGAGCTACGGAATTGCAAGCTCACACACTGCTAATGTACTTGCAACACTCATCAAATTTGTCAGTGACCTCCATTATTAACCACTTTAGTTGAATTGTAAATTGCTTTTTATTACACTCGGCCCTGCCGCTATTTCCTAGAAGATATAAGCAGCAAAAACCAATTTCCAAAAGCTGTTGAGATCGCCTCTTGTTTGCAATTAGGCTTGGCCTGTATCTGTAGTTGTTGTTGTTGTTGGTTACCCGACCCCTTCCGAGGGATGGGGGCATGGCGGGAGACCATTGAGCCCCAGAAGCCGGACAACTCCTCAAGGTCTGGACCAGAGGTTGTAAAGAGACAGAGAGTCGCCAAAGAGTGAGCGGCGCAAAGAGTCCGTAGCTGAACAGTGCAGAACGAGATGAGAAGTGTCCTGGGGCGAGTGTCCACTGGCGCTGCAGGAAGGATTCTCGATTCTGCCAATCCTGAAGAGATAAGAACCTAAAAGTAGGCTGTGTCCGTTGCAGCGTAGACGAGAGAGGACACAGCGAGCATGACAAGGGAGCACAAGTTCCTCAGTGAAAATTGAGGAAACCTGTGTGTCAAAGAATTTTGATGAGACAGTACGCCTCCAGTCCGAGAAAAGACAAGAGTGGATACGAGAGATAAGAGGAGAGAGACTACAAGGGATTGCAGAGGGAACAAGTAGCGCTTCCTGTCTAGCCGGCTCATCAGCCACGTCGTTCCCTGGGAGAAACGAGTGTCTGGGGATCCATTGTAGCTTGATAGAACAGGAAGAGAGAAGACGGTTCCTGCCAGATCTGCCACAGAGTTTGAGATAAGAGGAAAGATGGAGGAGAGGACAGGGTTGGGAGGACAGAACGAGAGTCAGATAGTAGGAGAAGAGAAGAAAAATGGCTGACTTGTTGGTGCTGCCGAGACCAGCAAAGAGCGTGCAGAATGGTGCAGGCTTCAGCGGAAAAACTTGAACATACTGGGCCTGCCGAAAAGGAAAGAGTGGTCTCAGTGCTGCAGAGAGAGCAGTTGGCAAGAACGCCGCAGCCGCCCTTGACAAAAGAAAAAGGAACAGAGCCGTCTGTCCAGAGTACCAGATTATGGGGCGCAGAGATTCAAGGTGGGCAAGAGCCGCACCTTGGCGAGAAAGGGGGATCAGAGCGAGAGCATGGAGAGGAAAGGGTGGACTCCACCGTGAAGAAAGGGAGATTCCAAGGGGGAAAGGGCGGGCAAGCTAAAAGAGTCTTCCTAGAAGAGGTAGAAGGAAGCATGAGCGGGTGAGTGGACGTAAAAGCTCTCCAGGACGATCTGCAGAGTCTTGGCCTCACTCCAAGTCTGGCCAAACCTGAAATAGGAAAGGAGGTTGGGAGACGAAGAGCACGCTCATAAAATAATAGAGTGAAATGAGTCAGGGTGACTCGAAGGGGAGGTGAAGAGGCCTCGGAGAGAAGAAGTGGGACAGGGGAGGACGAGAGGCAGCCGGTAATGGCGCGACTGGCCGCTCGGTAGAGGCGTTCCAATTTTTTGAAATCGGTAGCGCTTAGGAAAGGTATCTGTAGTTCGCCGTAACTGTATGTGTTTTATCCTCCAGATTCGCATGACATCGAAAGAAGCAATGAAAATAGAACAATGTGTTTTAAATCTGTCTTGCAATTTTTACCATTTAAAATTCTATTGGTTTATTATTACTTTCAATAAGTTTACTTCTTGTTAGAATCCGCCAATCCAAACAAATCATTGCCAAATGCCTTTTCAAGGACACAACTAGGCGGTTGTTGTGAGGTTAAACGCATGATCGTTGAACTATGGTTGCCATTAAACGGTGCTTCTATTTACTGCCGACTGCATGTGTGAAACTGATATTCTAACATTCATGGCATTGCTGCTTCCTCGTCGAGCAGTTGTTTGACCCAGTAAGGATATTTAAAAATGCGTTGTACAAACTGTTTAGAGCTCCTCAGTTGAAGATATCCGATGATCGGTTGTCTGTAACTGGAGAAAAAGGTTATTCGATGATCCGTGCTTCGCATTCAGTTCGAGAAGGGGGATGGTACTTTGAAGTTACAATCACCAATATGCCAGAAGGTTCTGCCACCAGGCTTGGCTGGTCGCAAAAACTTGGCAATCTGCAAGCCCCTCTAGGATATGACAAATTCAGCTATTCGTGGAGAAGTAGAAAAGGCACGAGGTATGTGTTACTAAACAACCTCACTCTGCTCGCATCTTTTAGCAAAAAGGAAAGAAGTTTTGGAATACTAATAGTTTTTGAGTTGCCCATCACACGTAGTTGCCTTTGCATCGGTGCAAGTAATAGTCAAACTCTAAGGGAAGTTGTTGAAGCAAATAAAAGTACGTTTGCAGTGTACCCTTGAACTCGCAGGTCAGATATCCGGTTTCAACTTGACGCTCAATCCATCTCACCTGGCTGTGGGAAAATGACATCAAGATTCCTTGCACGCAGTTTCGACATTTTCATTATTGAGATTACATTTTGCTTCAATAACGTGACATTTCTTTTAACACGATCATTTTACTAAGGGTTTTTAGTTTCAGCTTATTTGGGTTCAATTGTACGTGTAGGTTTAGTCATCTTTTTAAGTCAGTAAGGGGTAAAATACGATTTAAAATTTTTGTTTTAAGGTGGTGTTGCAGGTACTTGGAGCTTCAAAAGACTCATTTGTGGGATTACTGCAGTATGGAAATTAGAATTGGTTGTAGGGTTGCACTGTATTTATTTAGTGTCGCGCTGCCTTGCGCAAATTAGAATACATTTTTTGCGGTTCAAATACCACCGAAAAATGGGGCTGTGTCGTAATCATAAATTTAACGAAATATTAATCGCGTTGATTGCATGCCTTCCTTTTTACTAGTTTGACCCAGCAATAGCTCAATACAAAAGGTGCTGAAATCTTTTAATTGCCAATCAAAAAACTAGAAGAGCAATTTTTCTGGATGTTTGCAGGCTGTGTACGACAAAGCTACGCTACAAAACTCGCAACTTCCGAGCAGGCAACAGGTTGTGCTATGTCAAAAGGATGGCGGCGTTGTGGGATAGTGTGATTGCTTGGCTTGCAGTCGAAACACCGGAGATTAAACCCTCAGAGCGTTACGTTAGATTTGGCATGACCCTGCGAACCGGCGTTTGCAATAAAATTTGGATTTCGGGTTCAAACTGGTTTGAGTTGACCGCACGGATGCAATTTGGGTAACTGCGGTCTGGAAGACCGTAAGGTGACTTCGTAGTCTCATAAACTTTCCGTTCCTTGTGTATTCGAAGAGTTGAATGAAGTTTGCATCATTTTTTTAAAGTATAAAAGTTTTTACATATACTGGCAGATTACGAGAAACTTTATTTGTCACAGGTTTCATCAAAGCTGCGGCAAGCATTATAGCGATGGATATGGTAAAGGTGATTGTTTAGGGTTTTATATTTATCTTCCTCCAAACCAAGAAACGTCTCTACCAGATACATGCAAGAATAATGCCTTGATTAAATTCAAAAGTTTCTTCTATTTTGAAGAAAAGGTAAAAATCTTTTATAGTGTCATTTTGATTTCTGTTCTCTGTGACGATGCATTTTACGTTTAAGATAATTTGTTGCATTTAAGTAAATTAATGCTTATTGAAATGTTTTTGACAGCTCAATATGTGTTTCTGGACGTTTGCAAAGCTTTTTGTTAGTTTGTAGTTTTCTGTTGTGCAGTACTTTTAGAACTTCATTGTGCCAATGGTACCAGCGACTCCAAGGAGGACTGGTAGCAAGTTGCTCTTTGCATAGAAGGCCATATCTCGTTACTACATTGAGGCAAATGAGGCACTTGCCTAGTAAGTTGTCTAATCCTGGCCCAAAGCACTTTTGTTAGAGCTAAGTTCAATCCTATTTTAGGGGCAAGAGTAAACATATTTGTCTGGGTAGAAGTGTAGCTCTGATTGTGGCCTATATATCTTTGTAGATAATTTACTATAATTAAATATATCTCAAGCAATTTGCTTACAGCAAAAGTTCTTAACCTTTTTAAAACGCACCCTCTTCGGCAATGTCATCAGAAACCCATGACTCTTTTAAATACCTGAAAACCTTTATTATGGATATCAATTTTTTCCAAGCTGTTTTCCTACTTTTTGTATGCATGTACACGAAAATTTTTTGTTTGGAGATCAATAGATCACCGATGTGTTAGCGTTCGTTTTCCTAACTTGGGTCTTTAAAACAGCATAAAAACCTTTTTTAGGAGTGGTGGGACGATTAACTTCTGACTTTATCAAAGCGCAAATTTGGACAAGTTTTGCGCAGCTTGAATCTGGGGGCATGGAACCGTGGTTCCACGCTCCCCTTATAAACTTTTTACGCCCCCCAGTTTAGGAAACTGACTGTTCGTGACGGACCTGAGGTTTGAGCTGACTGCTATGTTAAGTAACTTTGCGTTCAAAATTTTTTGCTTGTCTTTTAATCACTGCAAGACTTGACGATTGTTTAGTTTTGCAATTCCAGTCTCACAAGATCGCAGAACAACGACAAATATATCCTCTGTTTTAGGACGAAGTTGAGACCGCCGAGAAATGCTTAAAGCCCATTGGAGGAGCGTTTATGGAGTTTTTCAAGAACGGTGTTTCGCAAGGAAAAGCTTATGAAGACCAAATATTTTCTGGGGAATATTTTCCTTGCATTTCGATTTACAAATCCGCAACGGTCCGAGTTAACTTTGGACCAAGGTTCAGGTTTCGCCCAAGAACAGAGCACCCATTCAAGCCATTTCAATGTAGGTCATACGACGACATCATTGAGAGTTGTGTTGCTGATTTAATTTATGCAGTAGATTTAGAGGTGAACGGAGAAAAATAATAATTTTAAGAATTGTGCTTAATTCAAAATTTTTTTGCCTAACTCTTCAGTCCAAAAAGTTTCGGACATTTCCACGGTCAGTTGATTTAAATAAAAGTTGTTTTGCAACGCATAAAAAGTATTTTATTTTATTTTTTTATAAATTCAATTTTTGCACTGCCAATGTTGGTTAATAAAGTTGGATAATTGTGCGCGGACATGTCTGAGTAATATTCTGGCGATTAAACCTATATACCAATTTATATTCAATAAAGTAATTGGTAAACATGTTGTTGTTGTTGTTGGTTACCCGACCCCTTCCGAGGGATGGGGGCATGGCGGAAGACCATGGAGCCCCAGAAGCCGGGCAACTTTCCAAGGTCTGGACCAGAGGTCGTAAAGAGACAAGAGAGTCGCCAAAGAGTGAGCGGCGCAAAGAGTCCGTAGCTGGACAGTGCAGAACGAGATGAGACATGTCCTGAGACGAGTGTCAACAGATGCTGCAGGAAGGATTCTCGATTCTGCCAATCCTGAAGAGATAAGAACCTAAAAGTAGGCTGTGTCTATTGCAGCGTAGACGAGAGAGGACACAGCGAGCATGACAAGGGAGCACAAGTTCCTCAGTGAAAGTTGAGGGAACCTGTGTGTCAAAGAACTTCAATGAGACAGTACGCCTCCAGTCCGAGAAAAGACAAGAGTGGATACGAGAGATAAGAGGAGAGAGACTACAAGGGATTGCAGAGGGTACAAGTAGCGCTCTCCTTCTGGCCAACTCTCGTCAGCCACGTCGTTTACCGAGAGAAACGAGTGTCCGAGGACCCATTGTAGCTTGATAGAACAGGAAGAGAGAAAAGACGGTTCCTGCCAGATCTGCCAGTGAGATTGGGTAGAAGGAAAGGATAGGTGAGTGAGGGCAGAACGAGAGTCAGATAGTAGGAGAAGAGAAGTGGCAGATTTGATCGTGCCGCCGAGACCAGCAGAGCGTGCAGGATGGCGCAGGCTTCAGCGGAAAAACTTGAACATACTAGGCCTGTTGAGAAGGAAAGAGCGGTCTCAGTGCCACAGAGAGAGCAGTTGGAACGTGCGCCAGAGCCGCTTTTGCCAAAAGGAAAAGGAACAGAGCCGACAGTACAAAGTTCCAGATCGTGAGGGGGGAGTGAATCAGAGTGAGCGACAGCCGCACCCTGGCGAGAGAGCGGGAGATCAGAGCGAGAACATGGAGAGGAAAGGGTGGACTCCACGGTGAAGAAAGGGGTGTTCCAAAGAGGCAAGGGAGGGCAAGCTAAAAGAGTCTCCCTAGAAGAGGTAGAAGGAAGCATGAGCTGGTGAGTGGACGTAAAAGCTCTCCAGGACGATCTGCAGAGTCTTGGTTTTACTTCATGTCTGGCCAAACCTGAAATGGGAAAGGAGCTTGGGAGACAAAGGGCCCGCTCATAAGATGACAGAGTGAAATGAGTCAGAGTGACTCGAAGGGGAGGTGAAGAGGCCTCGGTGAGTAGTAAAGGAATAGGGGAGGACGAGAGGCATCCGGTGATGGCGCGACTGGTCGCTTGGTGGAGGCGTTCCAATTTGGTGAAATTGGTAGCGCTTAAGAAAGGAAACCATCCGGGTGAAGCATATGTGAGAAGGGGCCGAAGAAAAGATTTGAATAGAAGAGAGAGGGATTCCTTAGATAGGTCCCATGAGGAAGCAGAGATACAGCGTAAAGCCTTGAGACGTGGAAAAAACTTGGCCTTCAGCGAAGATACATGTTTAGAAAAGGAAAGAGTGCGGTCGAAGGTGACCCCAAGAAAAGTTGGAGTGGGATTGAAACGGAGGCGGAAGCTGAGTAAGAGGAGGTTGGGCTGGAGGTTAGCTTAGTGGGGATCCACTGAGAAGAAGGAAGCCTCACATTTGCTCGGATTGAGAGGAAGACACCAGTACCCAGATCAGCGCTCCAATCGAATCAGAGCTCCTTGTGTGGCCTCCACCGTGGTAGGGACCGAGGGTGAGGAGGACCAAATTGGCAGATCGTCAGCGTAAAGAGAACAGCTGACGGAATAAGGCAGAGAGGCCGGAAGATCATTAATGAAAAGAGAGAAAAGTACATGGCCAAGAACAGATCCTTGCGGAACACCTCGATGGACTCGAAAGGAGCGGCTTTTGTGATTTTGAAAAAACCACACAGGCGCGCCAATCAGAAAGGAAAGATTGAGTCCAACGAGCAAAGCAAGGAGGGAGGCCAGCCGAAATCAGTTAATGAAAAGAGCGGGGTGCCAGACAGAGACAAAAGCTTTCGAGAAATCAATAGTAGAAAGGATCGTTCGAGATCCCGGCCTGGATTTGTTAAACCCATCCCAAATGGACTGAGAAAGGTGCAGAATTTCATGTAGAGTAGACCGTCCATGGCGGAAACCAGTCTGGTGGGGAGAGAGAATGGAATTAGATTCCAGAAAGAAGAGCAGACGGGATAGAATGATGCGTTCAAAAATCTTTGAGACGCAGGAGGTGAGAGAGATAGGCCGGAAGGAAGCAGAAGAATCGAGAAGCTTTCCCATCTTGTGAATTGGAATAATAGAAGATGTCTTCCAGATGGAAGGAAAGGAATGTAAAGTCCAAAATAAATTGAAAATGTGAAGAAGAAAATCCATGCCAGAGCAAGGAAAATGCTTTAGCATGGGATAGGCAACTTTGTCTGGGCCAGTGGAAGTGGATGAGGAGAGGTTGGAGGCAGCTGCAAGACATTCAGTGGGGGAGAAGGGTGAGCAGAAGGACGATTGAGACTCCTCTGCGTGGCTCGGTGGAGCTGTGGAGCACGTGGCTTAGTGGAGCTGGGAAAGGTAGCCTCTGGCTCTGCTGCGCAGGATCTTTGGCTGAGAGACAGAAAAGTGAGATCTCAGGTAATCGGCGAAGACCGAAGCCAATTCTCTGGGAGAGGAACAGTTGGGGAAGTTAGGAGAGGAGGAAGAGCCAGTAACAGAGCAAAGAAGAGAGTATACAAACTTATGGTTAGATTCGGGCAAGAGAGAAGAGCGAGTCGCCTGCCATGCCTCAGCCTTGGCCTTGGCGATGACAGACGAAGCGCGTCGGGAAGTGAAGATGTACATGTAAGCCTGGCGATCTTCATCACTTTTGTGAGCGGCAGCGAAAGCCTTGCGTCTTTCACTAACCGCATCTTCCACTTTAGCGGACCCCCTAGCTTTAGGATGACGTTTGATGCGGCCGAAAGGAATGGAAGATTTGGCCGCATTCAGTGCCAGAGAAGTCAAGAGAGTAGCAGCAGAGATAAGAGAAAGAGACGAGTATTCCTCTGCAAAAGGACAGTGAGAGTCAAAGTAAGAAGCAAAGTCACCCCAGCAAGTATTCTGAAAATTGAAGGAAGGGAGACGATCGTTGGGGCGAAAGGTTGGAGAGAGAAGGAGAGATAAAAGAATTGGTAAGTGATCAAAACCCAGGTTCTGAAGCACCTCCCATGAGCAAAAAAGGGCGAGAGAGGAGGGAGCAAAGGATATGTCGGGGGAGGAGCGACAGACAGAGGAGAGATGGAGAAGAGTAGATATGTCAGGGTTATTGAGATGGAGGAGGTGAGAAGAGATGACCCAATCGAATACTTCCTCCCAACAAGGGTCGGAAGTGCCTTTTGAGTCCCAGAGGAGGTAATGGCAATTGAAGTTCCCCAGAGTGAAGAGATTTCTGGAGGAGGAAAAAATAAAGGGAAAAAAGGAGTCGGTTCTGCCATCCAACCGTAAAGAGCAAATAGGGGGAGCGTAAACATTAAGAAAAGAGAGAGACCAGGAGTTGTTTAGAAAGATGTTGATCCCTACATAATCAGAGTAAAGGTCAAGCGAAGAGAGAGAGAGAGCAGGTAGAAAGTTCAGAGAAAAATAACCTGGGTGAGATCAGATCGCAGAGCAAAGAATCCAGGGATCCGGAAAGAGGAAGATGAGTTAGCATTAGATTCCTGGATACAGATAAGGTAAACGGGATGGGACAAAAGAAGATGTAGCAGTTTAGTGCTCCTGGCTCGGAGACGGCAAGCATTCCTTTGAAGAACCCTGAGGGAGTCAGGGGAAGAAGAGGAAGCAGGAGGCGTAGAAGAACAGCCAGGAGCAAGAGGCGGTGTTGAGGGAGCCGATATAAAATAGACAAATGGGGGATAAGAGGTTTGAAGGTGAGGGTGGAGTGGAAGTGCTGCATTAGCAGAGGGGGAGACAGATTGAACAGTGGAGGTATACATGTCGGAGGAGTTCGAGGAGGAAGTCACAGTGTTGCAATGTGGTGAAACGGTGGAAGTCACAGTGGAGGAAGTCACTGTGTTACAAGCAGGGACGCATCGGGGAGGGGTCATCTTCAGGAGTGAGAGCTGCCAAGAGTTCTTAATTAGGAGAGGGAGAGTAGTAAGCACCTTAGATGGACCTATTTGGAGCAAGTAGAGCATTGCACTAACTTACCTCTCTAGGTCAAATTTCCAGCGCACACTGAGCAAGGAAAGACTCGTCCAGGGTTGGGATGAACGTCACCCCTCATCAAGAGAAGAAGAAGAATGAGGAGACGAAAAAGGGCATGAAAAAGGCTGGAGAAAGGAGAACACAGGAGACCGATTTTAGAGAAGCTGTGTGTTCGTTCAGGGGTCGTTCAGGGGGCAGCACGGCTAAAAAGTGGTTGCAGGGGAGTGCCCGGTGTAGGAAATAAGGTCCTTAGAGCAATAACGTGCTGACTGAATCCCAATTGCTGGGAACTATGGCAGTCACAAGGAAGAAAGCACTACAGCAATATTTTATTCCATCAATTCGCCCAAGCTGTGGCAGATAATCAAAAATCACGTCCTTCTGCCACGACGATCAACAACGTACGAGAAACATGACAGACAACCAGAACACGTCCGTCCGCCACGGCGATCGACGAAGAAAGAGAGCACAATATCTCCGACAACATGGTCGGTAACAAAATCTGCACGCGACACCAGGAATTAGGTCGCTGCACACGTCTATGTAAACAGGACACTGCACACGTCACATTAACAAAAAATAACGGATAAATAACCTAATGGCGGGAAAGGCAAGCCGATCACCGAGCTACCAAGAGAAGATAAAAATAAACATAATCTAGCCCTAATAAAAAAAGAAAAATAAATGTGTGTGATTTTGGACGCATACAATAACAATAAACAATACGCGTTGCAATATCACGGCTAGGTTGCCGGAAAGCCATGCAGGCTAGATTCCTGGCGTGAGGTTACATCGCCAGGCATGCGGACTATAGGAGCACGATATACTTGAAAGGGAGATAGCCGAGCGGTTACAAACCTGGCGGTAGATACTTCGTCAGTTAACATTACTTCATCAGCAAAATCATAGGGTAAAACAGCAAAGGTGCGCAAGCTGGGCGTCAAACTGGGGATGCACGAATTTGCAAATTAGCAAACACAGCTCTTGCAGTAAACAACTAGAATCACACACATCAGTGAGAGCAAAGTGCTAAGCCACTGAAAGCAAACTAATAAAAAAAATGTAAAAAGATGTTTGGCATGGCAGCTCGATGAAGTGCGAGGCGCGACACGCTACACCGGGGGAACTGGGACCCTCAGGAAGCCAACAGCCATTTCGACCCAACCCAAATAGAGTCGGAGACTTCACCACCACGTTGAGGCGGCTGTTTCTTCTACTACAAAGTCTTGTAGCAATGTATTATCACGTCGTTTTCGTCTTGAATGAGCATCAATTTGGGAACGACTTCATCCCATATATCACAAAATTTCTGTTCTGATGGAAGATTGTAAACGTTTTTAACACATGCAGCAGCAAGTGCCATCCCAGTTTAAAAATCAGTATTTTCAGCTTGAAGAAAATTGTTGGCTGGAGCGAACAAACTTAGAACCTATAAACTGCAATGCAAAAATTAGCCGCTTCAAAACGAGAAACCCTTGGTGGTTCTACTTTGCAGTCACTTGGTGGGACTGCTTGGCCTCACTAGGTAATATACGTTAGGTTTCTTTAAGGCCACAATAACGCAAACACCTTGTTAGGATATGTGACGGCGATTGCAGTTAGTTACCGTCACATGGGCGTTTTTCGAAGCTTCACTGCCTCAAGACTGATCTCACAATATTTTCGTTGAGTTTGAGATATATTGAGAGACCGTTATCTATGAATAAACAAAATTAAACAGCTAATCATAAATTAACAAAAACAACAAACTTACTGGCAATTGTGACACTTCGTTCAATTTAGAGTTAATTGCATTAGCACAAATTCATATAATTCATACATTTAAATTTTGAAATTCTAAACAACAAAGTATCAAACTTCGTTACACGATCCGAAAATACTCTAGTCCAGGCATGGGCAACATACGGCCCGCGGGCCGGGTCCGGCCCCCGAAGTGATTTTGACCGACCCGCAGACTGTATTCAACCATACCCTGTAATGTGGCCCGAGGCCTCATTCCTGACAGTTTCCGATCGTTGTGCTCTCACCGAACTGTCGGTGCGAGACACAAGCGGTAACTGGCGAAAGACACTGCATTCCATTGCCACGATTTTAAATGTTACATTTTTATTTCACTGCGATTGCTAGAAATTAGGTCACAGCAGAGAGTGTTGTAAAGATCTCCCACCACTGTGTGACAACGTGACTGTTAGTGTTAGTTATTCTTTGGCTGTTATCAGCTAGTGTTAGATTTAGATTTAGAATTTACAATTTTTTACATTTTAAAGAAATTAGATTTAATATTAAGTTTTATTAACCATGGAATTTCCCATGAAACTTAAAGTTGACAGAGAGTGTCGAGCATTTTACAAAGATTGGATGCCGAAGTATTTTTTACAAAGGTTGGCAATAAAGCAGTATGTTTGCTATGTGGTCAAAGTGTTGCTGTGTTGAAAGAGTACAACATTAGTCGTCATTATGCGACGAAACATGGAAACTATGGCAATGATTTATCAGTAGTGGAACGGCAAACTAGAGCAACAGAGCTGGACAGAAAACTTGCAAGGCAGCAGAATGTACTCATGAAAGGCAGATTAGCCCAGAAAGCTTTCACTGATGCCAGTTATAGAATCGCATACAACATTGCTACACACAGCAAACCATTCAGTGATGGTGAATTTTTTAAAAAGTGCATGCTCGATGTAGCTGATCAAGTCTATCCAGAAAACAGACAGAAGTTTGAAGAAGTAAGTTTATCGAGAAGAACCGCGGCCCACCGCATTAAAGCAATTGGTGAAGACCTGACATCACAATTGAAAGGGCTAGTACCTTCATTTCAATTGTTTTCACCGGCATTGGATGAAAGCACTGACATCGATGATACTGCACAGCTGCTCATCTTTGTACGAGGCATTTCAGAAAACTTTGAAATCACCGAAGAATTGCTGTCTTTGGAATTAATGAAAGACACAACTACCGGGGAAGATATTTTCGAATGTGTGGAAAATGGATTTCGTACAATGGAATTACCATTGCAGAAAATGGTCAGTGTTACTACGGATGGTTGTCCATCATTGACAGGAAAGAATGTTGGTTTACTGAAGAGACTAAGTGACCGTGTTGCAGAGGTCGATTGCACCAGGGAATTAATACTTCTACATTGCATAATACACCAGTAAGTGTTGTGTAAAAAGATGCTTGACATAAAACATGTTGTGGATCCAGTTGTTAAGATTGTTAATTTCATTTGGGCGAGATGTTTAAATCGCAAACAGTTTATCACGCTTCTGGAAGATTGCGACTCGGATCACAGTGGTGTTCCGTATCATACAGCTGTACGCTGGTTGAGTGTGGGGAAAGTTCTGAGACTTGTCTGGGACCTAAAAACAGAAATCTTACTATTTTTGGAGATGAAAGGGAAAGATAAAGATTATCCTCAATTCAAACAATCAGAATGGCTGACAGATTTGGCATTTGCAGTCGATCTCTTTGAACATATGAATGAACTGAACACCAAACTTCAAGGAAAGGGCACTTTTCCTCACGAAATGTACTCAACAGGGAAGGCATTCAGGTTAAAGCTAAAGCTGTTTTCTCGCCAGCTCAGTTAGAATATCACAACACAGTTTGCAACACTTGCAACTACAGCACAACTAATAATGTCAGCTGAAAAGTACGTCAATAGGATATCTGCACTGGGTAATGAATTTGGTCGTCATTTTGCGGACTTTCAGAAACTTGCTGCTGAATTTAATATTCTGTCATCACCGTTTACAACTGACTTTGAAAAAGCGCCGGATGTTGTACAGCTGGAACTGATTGATCTGCAATGTGACTCTGCCCTGAAAGAGAAATTCTAATTTGAAAGCATTGACAAATTTTATGCATTACTGAATGCATCCAAGTTTGCCAACCTGAGAAAGATGGCCATGAAACTACTCGTTCTATTTGGGTCCACATACATTTGTGACCAAATATTTTTGACCATGAACACTAACAAGACCAAGCTACGTTCCAATCTAACTGATGTTCACCTGCAGTCTTTACCGAGAATTTCTACATCAAACATGCAGCCAAAGTTCAAACAACTTGTTGACGACTTTGATCGACCACAAATGTCTCATTGACTTTAGTAGCTATTGAAGTATAATTAGTACATTATGATAAAATGATAAATTCATTATGTACCTTTTGGTCTCTATTCTTTGTAATGTTTAAACTTTACACTAAACACAATTTATTATTTTATTTCTTGCATTAGTGAATGAATATATGATTAAGATATGGAATACTATTTATGCAATAATGCGGCCCACCAAGGACTTCATTTTCCCACATCTGGCCCGCTGACTGGAGAAGTTGCCCACCCTTGCTCTAGTCCTTTCTTGATTCTGTTTAATTGTCGTTTGATAGGATTTGCAAATAAAGAAGCACGAGGTTTGAAACAAATTACGCCTGAAACTAACACAATTACCAGCGCCGCAAATTAAGATAATGATAGCGAATTGAAATAAAATACTGAGTTCGATACTGGCTAACTTAAGTTCTTACTGCCATCATACGGCAGTAACAGGATATAAACCAGTAAGTAAATCAATGTTTAATTAATCAGCTTTCAAACAGCATCAACGGGTAATCCAAGTAATATTGCCGACGCACATTCATTCATTCATTGCCTTTCACATTAACATAGCAAACTGGTGACATGCCACATGAGACTGTTTTTGAAATAGAGACATCACCTGTATTTGTAAAACAGTAAAATTACAGAAAATAATCAAACACTTGAAGTGCCCGATCTGTGGCTACGGTCAACCAAAAGGCAAAGCGATGAGTGGATCAAATTAAAAACTTTTTGTGACAATCCTCGCTTCCTGGACACGGTATGAATTTTTCACTATACATAACATTGTAAAAATATTCTTGCAAACAATAATCTTTCGCAATACGCAAACGGTAATTTGCTTACAATATTTGCATGTAAAATATTGCATTATACAATATTGGGTAAAGAAAAGCGAAATGACAATTAAATTTAATCACAAAAAAGATACTTTAATCTCTGCGTATGAACTAGATGCTTTGTTTTGGCGCATCTATATGAACTATTGATCGTTGTTCGCTAGTCCTTTGTTTGACTAGGCACCACAATAGGTAGACTGCTTGGCCCCACCATCTGTCTGCTACTGGATATATGGAGGCATCAGATATAACGTTAAATGCCTTTGCCAAATAATACATATCGAAATTGCGGGCTTGCTCGCCAGACGACCTTTGTTGTAATGAGAGCCAAGCAGGGAAACTGTGAATAACATTTTTCAAGTCTCGTCAGGGGAGATGAATTCAGGTCTGTAAAGCAGGTAGTCCCGAAATCACTCATACCCCAAAATATTATATTCATTTGATATTATAAGCCATCACGCTGATGATAACATTGAAATGGGTTGTGGTATGAGCTTCGCCTAAGAACTGAGGCAAGCCATTTAATTGCTTTAATATTAATCTGGGAGACAAGCAGTCTACTTGCCGTTGTGGTGGCCTAGTAGCATAACAGCACTGACTAGCGCAGCAGAAGCTTATAAATTTAATTGTCACAATCAAGAAGTTGTTTGAAACTGAGACAATAAGAATGATTACATTGCATTATATACCTTGTAAAGTATCTTGGCAATGAACAAGGACTTTGTTCTTGCACTTTTTGAAGCAGTCCTGATGTCTCTATACGTGTATGTGCTTTATGTGCCCTTGAAGTAACCATTTTTTGGAGAAGCGATGCCACATGTCGAAATGAATTGAGAACAGCTGTTACTGCAGCCAGATGACCAGTCCAACTCTGCTCATGCAGGTGTTTCAACTTTTCACCATTATGTAGTGAAGTGCAACTGAGGACTTGCGAAAAAATTGTAAAGGCTGCCACAAACGCGCAAAAAATCATTGATCGCTTGTTCAATCGACATTACGCCCACCACTTCAAAATTCAATTGATACTTCAGGCAGTGAACATAAGGAATCTTTCTGTTTTCTCGTTCCTGCAATAGACGTTGAACTCTTCCACAGCGTCCTGCCATTACAGATGCGCCATCACAAACTTGACTAAGAACCATTGATAAAGTTAGTTCTGCTTTAGCAAGTTCCGCCAAAATCACGTTAGTAATTAAATTCACATCACCCGAATTGGCGTTTGATAAAACCAAAAGATGTTCTGCTACTTTCAAGAAGTGCTCTTTTGAAAAAACGAAAAATTATGGAAATGTTGTCTACGCCACTTGGGTTCTTAGTGCCATCAACTTTAATTGTATACTAAGAATTACTAATTACTTGCAGAATACCCTTGGTTACTACTGAGCTCATAGCAGCAATTTTGTTTTGCATATCGTGACTGGTGTACGTTGCATTTTGTGGGACAGTTTTAACGATTGCGCGTAAACGCTGGTCTTTTTGAAAGTGTAATTAAACAGACTAAAAAAGAGTCCATTTCCCCTTTCGTCTTTGCTTTCAAAAGCGTCAATTTTTCCTCTCAATGCCAATTGAAGTATAGCCAAAAAAGCGACAATGTTAATTAAGATAGAAAAATAGTAGCAATTTGTTTTAATTGCTTCCGTGTTGACTAATGAGGTAGTTTTCTTATTCATTTTAAAGCTTTTGATTTTTTCTTTCCAGGTACTGTAGCATGCTAAGTGTTTTTTGGAGGCAGAATGCTTGAAAAAACCTCTATCCATTTCAGTAGCATGCTTTCAATTACGATAGCCAAAAGTTGTGAAAAGCAATATACTTCCGGTCTTTACAAAGATTCCGAATTTAAGTCGTCGTCATCCCTCCCTATCTATCAAAATTATGACCAAGTCAGAAAATTGCTCTAGTTTAGATTATTAGTTTTTAAGTTAGCATTAGTGATTATTACTTTCGGCTTTTTTTTCATCTATAAATAGTAAGCCTATAGGTTTTTTTGCTGCTGCTTTTCGTTTTTCTTTGCAAGTTTTGTTGTTAGGTGCGATGAGCCGATGACCATGCCAACTACTTGCTAAGTTTTTCTATTATCTTTAAATAAAATCAAGTTTGTTTTAACGTATATCCAATTGTCGCCTGCATGCCTTTTTTCATTTGCTGATGTGCTTGATCTCGTTGATGCAGCACTTTGCCAATCAAACGAAAAAAATTGCTTTGCTGTCAAAAAAAGTCATAGGGTTAGTACGTCGAGAGTTCATACAATTTGGTAACCACTGGCCTAGGATAAAAAATAATTTTCTGAAGTTTTTCCTAATCCATGCAAAGCAACCCAAGTGGTGATATCGAATATAGATTTACAATACTTTGACTACAAAAGTATAGGAAATAGTTATTGACTTGTCTTTACCTGTTACTCATCAGCTTTGTTTTTTTAAGATTTTAGGTATCTTCAACGAATTTTGTCAAAAAAGGTTTTTAAAAAATGCTTGAACTTAAAATTTTAATGGCAACGTTGCTTCTTTTTTTCTCATGTTCAGAAACCCGTGACCACAACACAAAGTTCAGTACGTTAGGCCTAGGGCAGTAATTTCTTTGTCCAAAATAGTTGCACCTAGAAGGTAAGAAGTAGAGATTCAACAACAGCTGCCTTCGAAAAAGTGGTAATAGCACTTATGCGTTGTGGTTGGAGAAAAGTTTTAGTCTGAAAATAGATTAGTTTTAAGAAGTAGGATACTGGTATACTTGGGACGTACAATAGGTTACTGCAATACCATAAATTAAAGCCTACTCTGATCATGTGCCTTTTTGTTTTAATCCCTTGATATAATTTTGTTTCTGTTTCAGTTGTGCCAGATATTGATATTAGAAATATTTTAGCCATAAGTATATCAAGTGAACATTTGACTGTTTGACAAGGTTTTTAGCAAAACTGGTCTGTTTTGAGATTGTGTTGGTGGTGCACAATGAAAGAATTCAAAGTGGTAGTACTTGGATGTGGTGGTGTTGGAAAAAGTGCCTTAACCGTACAATTTGTAACTGGTACTTTTGCTGAAAAGTATGATCCAACCATTGAAGATTTTTATCGGTAGGCATGAGTTAATAAGTAGCTTATTTTTTTGTTGTGCGTGTAACTCATCATGCTTTTGGTATAGCAATGCTTCTTTTTATTTAAAAAAGTTGAATTCTTGTTATTGTATCAGATAAAAAGCGCGAGCTTTTGATAGCTTTGGTAAAGTTTTGCCTTTTGACTGGATAGTTATTATTGCAACTGTCTCAACAGCAAAAAAAAATGAAATCATCAAGCACAAATAGGGAATATAGCTCTTTTAAAGGATTAATAGCACATAGAATTAGGTACCGTTAAAACCGATAATTCGACAAAACTGCAGATCAGTGTAGAGTTGTAGTTAATTAATTTTAGACTAGGTTCAGATTAAGGTTAGTTTAAGCAATGCAGCTAACTTTTAAAAAGATCCTTAATACAACCAACAAAGGTTAATTCACAGAATTTCTCAGAGTAGCTTTAGCACAGTTCTGATCTACATCAACACCTCATTGTTGTTCCTCAGAATTATCAAGTTAATGTTGATATTTAGCAGCTACCTTCTTTCTGACACTTTTTGCAGAAATCTGTCATTTGGTTTCTTTAAGATGCAAGATGATGGAGAGTTTGGAAAACTGCAAATAGATTGTACTGGTTTATTTCACAGCCATCCATTTGTTGTTAGACTAGATGGGGATGCACCATATTTTGAGCTCAGAATTTGTTTAAAATTTAGTGAACTAGACCTGGGTTTTGTCAATTTTAGTAAATTTGTATGCTTCTTTAATTGGTAGTACAGTAGAATGCTGATTATCCAAACTAATTGGGACCAAGGTGGTTTCGATAATTGATTTTTTGTGGGTAATCAAATAACAATGCCAATATTGTTGTGCACTGCCAGAAAAGAAACCCTTACTCCAATTGCTAGTTGATGTCTCAATCGTCACTACATTCTGTTTTCTGTTCATGGAAGACATAATCACTAGATTAGTTTAAAAACTTAAAGCTTTTGCACGTAAACACTGTCTGTTATCAAGCACAGATAGCAATTTTTCAAGCTAAGAATGTAAATGCGCTTTTATGACATTCGACACAGTAGCATTCAAATATCCTGCATTCTACTGTATTTTGTATTTTCATGACACAGTAACTCTGATGCTGTTTTGTTTGTTACTCCAGGCTGCCATCTTGAATGTGTTGGGCAGAATTGCACCCCCAGTGCACACTCCAATGCACATTTACATACAAGGCCTCCCCCTTCAGTGTACACTGCCTTTATCCAAGCACCTTGCCAGTGAAGATTTGAATCCCCCTAATTATAGCATTTTAAGTCGCATTCATTCTACTATGGCAGTCTGGGATAACAAACAAAAAGTGCCGTAATTCCTTCCATAAAACAGATTTTATTAGTGTAAAGCTTACTTTGACTTTTCTTTATTTAGTTATTCCATATTTCAATTTGAATTTCGTAGATCTAGTATTCTGTATTTTACTGCTCAAAATGCTTACCACGCCCAATCAAAATAGCTGTAAGCTGACCATTAAAAGCTTTCAGATAAAAATTTTAACTAATTTTGTAAAGGTCATCACTTTGGCAATGTGAAATATTCAGTGCATTTGATAGTTCAGGTAAACCAAAACACTTCCAAAATAAGACTACTTGCTATTCTACTTGCTACTTGCTGTTATTTGTGCCTTGACTTAAAATTTGCATGTGCTCAAAGATAGTGTCAAATTGTTATAAGAGGAGCTATATTTTCAGCATTGCAGTGAATTAGGTTATTGTTTGGTTTGCTCGCGTTTTATACAATGTAATGCGCTTCATACTTTTGACATGTTTCTGCTTGCGGATGATAGAAGTTGATGACGTTATGGTCATTAAGTCACTACCATTTGAATAGTTGTGTGGTGATACACATCACCTAGTTAATATCGTTAATAGCATGCTTTTGGATTTTGGCCATGTGGTAGTAACTGAATGTTAACGTTTACAGAAAAGAAATTGAGGTTGATCAATGTCCTTCTATATTGGAAATTCTTGACACTGCCGGTACGGAACAGTTTGCTTCTATGAGGGATTTATACATAAAGAATGGACAAGGGTTTATTTTGGTTTATTCTCTTGTCAATGCTCAATCGTTTCATGATATTAAACCCATGAGAGAGCAGATATGCAGGCTGAAAGGAACTGATAGAGTGCCAATTGTTTTAATCGGCAATAAGGTATGTTAAATTGTTTTGAACCTCAATTTGTCAAAACGGTAAAACTCATATCAGCGGTTTCCAATTTTTGTTTTTAAGTTTACATGACTAAAGAGGTCACGAGTTTTTCCAAAAGTTGCGATGTTTGTTTACCTGTGCGGGTGGTTTTTGTGCTTTTTAGCGTTTGCTTATTAAACTTACTGAATAATTTGTAGCACTTTTGTCAATGTAGCGTAAAACAAACTTTCAATTCATTTATCAATGTTTGTAGAAAGCGTTTTGCGTTAGTGTTGGAGTTAAATTGTCACCCCTAACGAAAAAATAATCCCAATTACGACCAAAAACGACTTTCGTATGAAGGCAATTGATTATTTTGGTTCTGTTTGACTTTTATTTGCGAAAAGCAACTTTGTTTGGTGTGTTATTTCTGATTAAATATATGCATACTAGTTTTACAAAGAAAGATGACCTTTATCAAAGGTTTGCAACCGGTACAAATAGCCAAAACCGCTACAACCTTCTTTACTGCTGTGTGATAAGTGGTTTCTACATGCTGTAGTCATTCTATAGTAAAAATTTTATTCTAAAAGCATGTTTGTAATCGCTTGTTTACACATGCGTTTTGCAGCATGTCAAAGATGTTTGAACTGACATTTCAAACCTTTGTGAATACGTGAGACCAAATGCTGTCAGTTATCGCGAATACAAAGCCTCGTTACGTACTTAATAGCAACTGACTGGCACGTGGCTTGCATTGAAATTAGATATTAGTAATACCTTGACGTCATTCAAAACCGCTTCATCATGATGTATTGCAAATCAATAATTGCACAATATTTTAAGCGTGTTCCAAATTTGAAAACTTCAAGCTAAATAATGTAATTTATCCAGGCCGATTCAAACACAGACACTTTAACAGTCTTAAGAATTTTTGTTATGGTGTGTGTAAACAATGAATAAACGATAGAAAGGTGTAAAACAATGTGGCAAACTTGATTTGTATGAATAAATAGACGGTCTTAGCATTAATTAGCATGGTTTAATTGCTGTAGAAATGGGGATTTCATTCTGCTTATTAACGCAATATATTTTTGGATTATGGCCTTGTCATTGTCAAGACTAGTGCATTTGATGCTTTGTCTCACTGTGTTGAATTACAAGCACTACAGCCATGTCCAATGTGGTAAACGTGTTTAACTGACAGTTCAAATGTTATTAAATGTTTGATGATTGTTGCAATGGCAAAAACGCTCATGCTGCAGTAATGTCAGATCGGTGTTTACTGGTATATTTTTCAAACGTGCTGCGGGTTGTTTTTTTTGATTTGCCAAAGGCCGCGTGTTTCATTGAGGCTATTTTCAATCAGGAGAAATACTTCCACGAACGCTTTCCACCAAAAAAAAAACAGCTATGTATGTACGCTCGTGTGGTGTCAGCTTGCTAAGGTCTTTTTCCATTTAGGTTGATCTTGAATCAGAACGAGAGGTGAGCACTGCTGAAGGAGCAACTCTTGCCAACGAGTGGGGTTGTCCTTTTCTTGAAACTTCTGCTAAAAGCAAACGAAACGTTGATGAACTATTCGCTGAAATCGTCCGCGAAACCAACTTCATGTCCTTGCCTCGCAAAGGCGGTGATTGCTGTACTATATTATAGTCGAAAAACTATCTGGATTCGCCAGATTCGGAAACAAAAATGCTGCACCACAAGTGAGTAAAAGACTTTGTCACTACTGACACATTGCATAAGCGCACTTTGGGGTCATATTTATTCTATTTGGAAAAAGTTCATCTCTGCGGTTGGCGATTTGTGGTGAAATAGTGGAAATTAGATTGTTCGAAACACGCATTGTATAGAAGTGCACACAGGCTTCGACATTAGAAGCGATTTGGTTGGTTTCTTCTACTGTGCCCTATCACAACTCTCTGTAGATTGCGCCATTTGTCGGTAGACATGACGTATTTGTAACGCCGTTAATGCGTCACTACTTGCACTACGCTTTCAAAGTTTTACACGATTGTCTTTTAATCTTATCCCACGCCCCACTTACGTTTAAAAAAAGTGGCATGTTTCAACCCACGGTCCAAACTTATCGCAGATTTTTGTATGTTTTCAAAAACCCTGACGTTTTACTTGGCGAAAACTCCTGTTGAAATCTATTCTCGTCATTACACTCGTATTTGTCGAGTCATCGTGGCTATGTCAGTTTAGGGCGCGTTTTTTTCAGCATGACCGACGTTAGATGCAGCGTAATCAGATGCATGTTTTGTTTGTTACGTCAAAATGCACGCGCGCAAACGCAACGAACGCTTATTCTGGCGCCACAAAACAAAACAAAATAGGTTACTTCTGATTACGTTCTAACTTTATTGTTATAGAAACGAAACTCAGAGCAAGCATGATCTTTGAAACAAATTTGCGCACGCCAGCAATATCTTGCCACGCCCCTGATTAAAGCCACTGCTTTATGTCATCGAGTACCGCATCTGATTTTGTAATTTTGGCGCATAAACATAAAACTTCACCTGCATATTATAATATGGTCTTTAGTTTTGCCAAATGCGGAAGCTACGGTTTACGTATTTCTGTCAAAATAGAACAAAGGCACTCCAGCGTCTGCTTACGCATCATGCATGTGCAAACAGGCTTCAACAGCAAAACCGTTGTCACCATTGAATAAGCGACGCGTTTCGGCTTCAATTTCACTGAAATGATTTTGGTTGCCAATACATGACGTCATCTGTTCATTTTGATCGTTTAACTTTGGCTCAAGCAAATGTTTTAACGTTTTGACAGGGCGTTGGTTTTCTAACTATCCGGTTTTGCTTGTTCGAGATGCGTTGGTGCGACTTTTTAACTATGTCTCGCTCGTTGAAAGTTCAGCTTCGCTTAACTGTTCACGATAGCTGAAAACACGCTGGTTTTAGCAAAGCTTTATTGGCTGCACCTGTTTGTTGATGCTGTAAAGACACTTGTTTGAATTATTCGTGTATGGCCGTACTCGATCACTAGTTACCAAGGTATACGGAATGACAAAAATTAACCCATTCAACAAACGATAAAATGTAAATGTGATGTGTAAATGCTCGCTTAGGTTGTTACTGCAACACCAGGTCATGCTAAGTTCATTGTATTTAAAGGTTGCCTCTACCTTGTTTTTATGTTAATTCTCTGCGACAAATTTTCAACTTAAAAAAAACTCAAGATCTGGTGCGACTTTGGCGTAATGGTGTTTACAAACTATCGAGAAGCACGAGGTGAATCTGGCCAACTGCGTTAACGCGGACAAAACCGGATTTAAAAAACTGGATTTCTCTCTCTCTGTAATGGGTACTTTGTAAACTTGAGAGCTCTATTTTCGAATCGGGACTTACTTTTTATGTTCACTTTACGATTTTGTGTAATAAGCATTTTTAAATCCGATATAATCCGGTATAATGAACATTACATGCATGGCTAATCCACACAATCAAATAGTATGTACGGCTATTAAGGATAAGGATATTAGTTTGTAGTTTTCATGCTATACATTTAGAACAACCGTAGTACTAATTGAAAGTGCATTAAGCGGTCATGAACTGAATTTCAATACTATGAAGAGCAATGCTATCTGTATGTGTGTCTGTTTTAAATCTTTCGAAATTACTGAGTGTACAAGCATGAAACTTGGCACGAGTAATCTCCATACTAAAATGAATGTCGTAAGGGCGTTAATGACGTCATAATTAAAAATAAATTCTTTTCGTATTTCTTGACATAGGAAATTTTTTTGTTTTTTCCTTTTGCTTAAACAAAAGGCAGCATCCGAGTTGCCAACTTTTAGAAATTTCACTTTTTTGGGAGCTACGTTGACGTCATAATTTTTGATTGTAGGATTTGTTTTCTTATCTCCCAAAAGTGCAGAACGTAAAAAACGCTGCTGAAAGCTTTTTCGAAAGATATTAACCAGGCGCCTCCGATAAAAGTAACTATTTAACAATGCAAAACTTAATCAACGATGCAACAAGGGATTAAATATGATTTTTCTGTTTTTTCTCCAACACTTCAAAAACGCACTATTTTGCCATTCTGCTGCGTGACGTCATAACGCTGTCTTGCACCACTTCAGTGAAATCAGCCGCAGGCAGCAGTTGTATTTATTATCATAAGTTATTTTGCAAGTACACATAAATAGTAAAGCCTATTTTTAATATACTGTCTGTTCAATTACCATGGAATAGGCCTATTACTTTACTGTCATACCAGTTTAAATCTGCCTTTCAAATAATGCAATGACAAGTACGGCAATTATACAAATTACTATACATGTGCAGAGTAAAGTCCTGCACCTGAGCACATTACACCCCTGATTCTAAGACGTATTCATCACGTGTAACAAAGTGGAACAAAATGCCAAGGTATAATGAAAAATTTCTGCACAATTTTGAAAAAAAATATTTTTCTCTCTAATATAAATATCTGATTGGTGGATTATCGACTTCACCCATAATCTAATTCAATGATGTAACTGAACTGTAGGTTCTGGATGCTGGGCACTCGCTTGTCTTTTGGTTGTGTTTATGTCGAGGCCAAGAAATATTTATGCTACCAGATGTTTAAGGTCAAACAACTAGGCCTTCACTTTCGAAAAAGTCGCAAGGAATAAGCGTATTAGGCTCACCACCTAATTCTGTAAATATATCAATCACTTTATCTCGCCCTTCTGAAGCTAAGTTTATACTCACCTTCACTTAATAAAGGGAACGAATACAAGTTTCTTGAATAAAAGATAAAATTGTTGGCTTTTTATGAGTAAGCGCAATCTTGATCTAGGAGCAAAACAGTTGGTATTAGGAGGGAAGGGGGTGGCATAGTTTATGAAATCGAAAGTTTTGCACTATGTCAAATTGTACCAACGATTTGCATGAAAATGGGACATAACACCAACGGCGTGATCACTTGCCTCGTGTTATTGCGGGACAAATGCTCATAGGTATGACCAGCAAACTTGGTGTGACAAATATCATTACATTAGGAATTGCACCAGGTCGTGAATTAAACCTACCACCAAATGAGAGTCTGGTATTTTAAAACAAAAAAAATTATAGCCCACCACCAACTTTGATTTGGTGCCACCGTGCTAAATGGAAAGCACTTTATCAAGCTTAAGGAGCATTTTGTCATAGTTTTCGTCTTCGTGGTCCTACGAATTTACCTTTTTAATTATAGCATTAGATAAACTTAAAAAAAGTAGCTTTCGAAAAGTTGAAAACTAGAGAATCGGTATTTGTAGCTCTCATTGTTTTGGAACGCCCTACTTTGAAGTGCAATGGGGTAAGGATTATTCTTTCCTGTTGGGCTTAATGGCAAAGCACTAACATTCTGACTTAACTCGATATCTCTTCGCAAGGGTCAGTGTCTTTTTTTGTAATTTTTGCTGCGACCCCTTGAATCTCACAAGCACAAAAAACAGCAGTATTTTGTGTTGCCCAGTTGAAGCTTTTACTTGGGTAGAAATTACGTTCAGAACAGCGCAAATCCTTCGTTCAGTGTTGTTAAATTTTTCATCTGCACTGACAAAAGTGTTTCTATATTGCAAAACCATAACTTTCATGGTTTCTCTTGAACTGCCTAAAAAAAGTCTCCAAAGTTTGGGTCGTGGTTTATTCCAACACTTCAGTCCAAAAATGTTTTTGCAGGAACAAAACTCACCATCAGTAGAAAAAATATTTGACTTGTCCTTGGATCTTTGTTGGTAGAATGTAACCTTTGTTTTCGGTGTAAATAAGTTCTATCGCTGTTGGCGTCATGTCGAGAGTTCACTTTTGGTTTAGAGAGATACAAGTCACATACAAGATCATTTAAATTTTCTTGAGTAGTAAAATGTGTTCTTTCACTCGCACAAGAGTCAACGTCAGTGCTAGAATCTTCAAAACATTCAGTAAATTTATCGCTTATTACTGGGAAATTACGTGAAGGCTTTGTTATTGGCGATTGCGCTGAATGTGGAACCGCACGAATAGCGGATGGTTGGCTTAGGTGTGCAATGCTCAAAAAACAGTCTGTGATTGGTACAGCAAATCTAAGAGATGCGTTTTTCTAGCGAATTAATGGCTGCAGTCGTAGCAACACAAGTGTGGAGCTCAGCAGAGCGTTGGAGTTTCAGACATATTAGCCAAGTCCGGTTCAGTTGCAGTTGCCCAAGTCCGACTCAAATTTTCAGACATGAACCAATCATCCCTTAACCATAAATTAAAAATACAAATCAGTGATGTACCTTTACCATTATTAAAAACATAGTACCGCCGGTATTAAGGAAAATTCATTAGATACACTGAAGATAACCGCAGTTCAAACAACTACTATTATTTTTTATTATTTCACATACCAGAAGAAAATAATTTTATAGTGTAGGTATCATGCCTGTTGTACAAGAATTACCATTTCATATCGCATTTATCTAAATTACGCTTGGGCTTGTCTGTAAAAACTACAAGCGTAAGCCCCAGGTAAATTTCAACTAGTCATCGAGTCCAATGCCTTGCAGCCTAGTCTTAATCTTAGTCACCAACTGCACATCCAAAGTATGCGTAATACAAACGCTTGATGTCAGTGGTTAGATTTCTTCCGTATTTAATTAACTCACCGCAGATACATCAAAAAAGCACTAGGTTTGTTTTTGCATGAACGTCGTTGTTTAGACATTATATTCATGTGCAATTTACACGTTTATTCCGGCAGAAAATGCGGTTATTAATTAAAGAAAACACTTGACTTCAATTGCAGCAATCATTTAAGCACTAAAAGCTCAATGTAAAACCAAACCAATTCGAAATCAATGCTTGAAAGGTTGCAACGTAGCACCCGCGGTAAGGCGAATACGTGAATTTCTGCGAAAATATAAATCCAAAAGTAGAGTGTGATGGGAAAACATGGAGTTCATGTTCGTGCTTCGCACACCAAAATATCTAGTAACGCCTCTTTGATGTTTCGCTTTTTTTTTCTTGTTGCACAGTGACAACTGACATAGTGCACAATGCGCACGCATTCCATTTGTTGTCAATGTTTGGTTTAAAGGCTAGTTATTTTCCGTTCATTCGTCGTTGAAGCATAAAGCAAATCAATAGATTGTTTCAATAAGCACAGAGCGCTTTGGTGTCGTGTTACATGGCTTCTACGAACATCAGCCTCTAAACATTTCAAATTGTGGTGAAATTAGAATCGAAAGTTGAAGTCTTAATTGCCATTGTACAACAAAGGTGACATACCTGTGTACGAGGTATTGTTTTAGGCGGTCACTTTCCATTGACATCACGAGGTAATATTTCTAACCCTGACATTCTTGAAAATTATCAAGAATTCTTTTGTTTTACTCAAATATATCGTGATCATTAAGTCACTTCCTGTCACATTCAGTAACTAAAGTAAATCCAAGCAAAACGAAAACTTCATTGAATTTCGGTCTCTGACGTTGCTGCCGTGAAAAGCTCTCTTTTCTCTTGGGATTGGAGACGCGGAATAAGACGGTTGTACTTTGGTCCACACTGCTAACCTTTTCTGGCTACTGCAGGTTTATGACGTGAGCTTCCTTAAAAAGAAAGCAATAATCAAACTCGACAATAGCATATTCGTTTAAACGGAAAGGTCAAAATAATGCTGCAACGATCTTTCAGGCCTAGTTAGATGCTGCAGTTTTTCACTGACACAATTCTTCAGAAAACCTTGATTAGAACAACAGTTCTTAAATTAGATGAGTTTTTCCAATTCAAAAAAGCCTTTAATAGAGGAACACCGCTTAACGCTTCTAAACTAAGCAATGTCGTATAATAATTTCAGTCGCCAATTTAGTTACTGTGGTGTATTATTGCGGAAGGGAATCCTTTAAAAAAACTGTTTTAATGTCTGGCAAACGGTGAAAAATATTTCCCCATTTGTGAAGAAGTTCTCATATAGCCATGGTTGGTTTAGTACATTGCCAGGGGAATCACAGACGCCATGTCCAACTTCCATTTTTTTAAAGTAAATTACAGAATTTTTTGAGCTTTGGCCTATATGCGAGCAAGATCACAAGTTTCTTGCAATTATTTCCCCAAGTTTTGAATTTGCTTCATTTCGTCTAAATTAGTATAACGGTCAATTGAAGTTTAGGGCTGCTAAACCTTTTGTATGACTTGATGGGATGCAAACTAAACTTGAAAAACAACGTCTTTTGAAGCGTTATAATTTTGCCAATCTGTCTCTTGCGAAAGAACAGTGATTTGCTTTTATTCCTCACATCTTGTTTATGGCCTTGATGTTTACATTATGTAACCGTGTTTTTAAATTAGATTTATGGGCTTTTAACGTAAAAAATTAAAAGAAGCATAATTTTTTTTGTTTCGGAATGTTTCCAGCACAAAAACGCATAACCTGAGTTTTAAAAAGTTTATATGAAGCAGTATCACGAAGTCAAATAGATTTTTTGGTTTGGATCGCGTTTCAATTTGGTAGAGATGGCACATATAGTTATTTCGATACTTCAAGTTGTTTATCTTTGAGTTGGGGAAAAGTAGCAGGATATTTTGTTGCAATCATCGCTACAAGTTTGAAACTAGTTGCCCAGCCACCAATTTGGTGGACTGGCAGTAGCTGTGGTCAAAACTTTGCTCTTTTGACAGCACCTTCACCGTGTTGACGAAGTGAACTTCGACTTCACTCGCGAGATTAAATCACTTTCACTGACCTACACAAAATCCAGTCCTCAGCGTTCTGTTAAATTTTTATCGAGCTTTCCGCTTAAGATCTCGCTGTTTGTATCGTTCCTTAGAAGAGGACAAAAACTTTTTTGGTCAAATTTAATTCACATTCACTGTGCTTGTTTATCCTTTGTATTTTTTCACACTCACTATAATCGTTTACCTTTGTACTGCTTAGTGGTAATTTCCAGTTGGAGGTTTTCTGGGCCATTATTACTTCTTACCGAGCAACTAGTGCCATCGCGTTCAGTAACCATGCTTATCTTATATTGCTTTGTTTGCTGCAGCGTATTTATTTTCCAATACGTAATATCGTGAATTATTAATGCCATGTCACTTTTGATAAAGAGTATAAGTTAAGAAATGCGTTTTTTTGCTTAAAAGGGGCTCGTTCAACGATAGTTTCACCAATTGCTGTGGTGTTAATTGATCGTGATACGTCAACTAGACTAGCATTAAGGTGGCAAATCACCATTTGAAAGCCAGAATTTCGACAAAATCAGTAAAAAAACTGAAAATTAGTTTGGCACAGTTTATAGTACTATTTGATCCATAGAATCGGATTCTGGCCACAAAAAACTGAATCAGCCGGTCTAAGTAGGTTAAAATCCCATGTTTTATAAGGGGTACACGTGTTTTCTGCCTAGTAACGCCTTTATTGCTTGTTTGAGACCCCTTTTCAGCCGATCTTGTGGGCGTACGATTTTGGAAACGAGCATAATTCTAGCAGATGTTTTCGCTGTCTTGATGGCACCTTCCCGGAAATAAAATTTTCAACAGAAATCTGATTTTTTTTGGTTTTTCTGTCAATTATCACTATCGCTCCCGCGCGGTTGTGGTTACCCGCACGCGCTATTCATGCGCTCGCCACCGCGCCGTTATATATACAGGCACTATATATATGTATATATATATATATATACGTACAGGTCGCTGCATTCAATGATGGTAATGACGCTTTCGTGAAACTTTTCGAGCAGTTAGGACTGAGTGGAGGGTTCACAGTCAAAAGTGCTCATAGTAGTGACACTACGCGTCTGTATCACGCCAAACGAAAATCAAGTGATCGGTATAAAATTACTCGAAAGAGACTTCGAGCCGAGAAAAAGGGCTTCATAGACACGAAAAATGAAGAGGAAGGCAACGTTTATGAATCCGGCGCACATTGATCTGTCTTTGAACAGAAATAACGTTTTCAGATGATATTATGCCTAGTTCGGTACAACATGAAATGTTTAATCGCGATTTTCTCATTTTGAGGATTTTGGTGTGTTCATACTGATTTCAAACACGCATAGTATAGCCAAATGTCATCCGATTTCCAAAATTCTTTTTTTAACATGGGCCTTGGACCATTATGCAGGGATTCCAGTCGGAAAATTCCCCTCCTTAGTGTAGTTCTCTGTTGATAGGGGTATTATGTTACTAATTGGTAGCTAATTATGCGCAAAAATTCCAACAGAATTTTTGAATGCAGACTGTATCAAACTGAACAATAATATAGCAAATTCATGACTACAAACCCTTATTTTGGTTATTATCTGTCACACAAACTTTGAATGAACGAAAAAACCCGTGTATGAGACGAGATATCCGTGTTTAAATATTGGCGGATTTCTGGTGCGATGACGTCACGTGTGACGTCATAATTTGCATAATTTATGCAAAACTGTCGAATTTCTTCCTTTTTGCGAACGTGCTTTCTAATGACCAAACCAGTTTATAAAAACTCCCAAAAACGGCTAAAACAGCTCAAATGGTGATGTGCCACCTTAAGGCGAGTTGCCTGGTGCAAGTGCAAACATGTGCGATTGTTCATTTAATCCTCAAAATAGCGGATTGTAAAAGGTTTTAATGAATTTCACGGTTATGCCGTTCGCCTATCACTTGCTGTAATTGATTGTTTAAATTTATGTAAATGATTGCTTGTTGGTAAGCCCTCTAATTACAGCCTATCCTGATAGGAAGCACACTGAAAGAATAAAATAAGCTGTAATTAGCAACATGTGGCAGAGCTTTTTTAATTCAGCGCATATTAGAGCGCTTTCGTTGCCTTCGGGCCACGTAATTTGACCATATGTTGCCGCTTGTAGGTAATGTTGCTAAACAGTTAATGATCACACGTAATATATTAAGGCCAATCAGCAAGAGTTAGCTCAAAAGGACTTAGATACTATAGATTTGTCTTCACTCGCACGATGTGTAAGCGCACATTGGGAAAAAATGGAAACTTCAGTTTTCGGCACTTTGTAACTACTGTATAATGTTGCTTAGCTTCAGGATATCTTTTGATTATAACTTTAGTAAATTCGGATTCATAGGTTATTATCCGCGCTATTGCTGAGCACTCAACAATGAGATCAGTGTATACTGTTTATTAAGTCTTTGGTTTGACTCGGCTAGGGTTTTGAATCCAGGTTTGCCGATTTCTAGGTGATTGTCGTTACCACGACATCAGTGTCGCCGTCTGCAAGAACTGACCTTATCTTTTCCACTTATGCGACAAAGTTTCTTTTACAGGTGTGTCTATCTAGAAATACGGTGTTGAAGATTTGTACATAGATGAATTCCACAAAGTAGAATTTCTGAAGGCTACAAAAGATCTTCCGCACCATTTCCATTCGATTGTAATTAGTCTAGACTTAAAAAGTCGTTTTGTTCAGCTAATTGTAATTTTTTATGAGTCATTTGCCTACGCAGTACTGAAGTTGCTAATTTAGATTTGCCTCATTACAAGAAATTCCAACAAAATCACTACTAAAAATAACGTGGGATTAGTATCGGGAACGGTGAAATCAAAAAAAGTGTAGAACCAGTACTTCGATATGTTTTATTAAATTTTTAAGAAGAAAATCTTTCACGAAATCAGTTAAACCGGTTTCAGTGGTGGGTGTATGATGGCAATGCAGTTGAGGCTGATAGCGGGAATAATCTAGGTCAATGTTTCTTGGGTTGGGGCTACGTCTTTTGATATAAAGAACCGTAACGCATGATATCAGAGGCTTCCTTCATCACTGGCACAGCTAGTTCTTAAAAAGTTTTTCCATATCGCTTTTAGCGATATGTCGCTGAATAAAGAAAAATTGGTCCGACCTTGTTCTATTAACTGTATAGATCGGGTGAGCTAAAGCAGATTGAGACTGACCTGGGTTCCTTCTTGTCTTACTTTCAACGCACCAAAGCTTCTTTGCTTTACCATACACGAGCACAGCTGAAGTTTTTGCAAATATATGACATTGTTTTCAAAAGTTGGTTCTGTATCTATTTTGAGATCGGAAATGACTCCTTTTTTCGATACGTTCTGTCCGTGAAAAACATGTCCTAAGGCTCTTATTAATCAAGCAACTGCTTTGTACTAAGATGACATCACCAAAATGTTACTATGTTTCCACTTTTCCATTATTTTCAATGCAAAAGCATATTCCAGTGCTCCAATTTTCGCCTTATCAAAACGTTACCATTTGCAGCCTAGCGTGGTCGCCTATTTTTAGTCTAACTTTTATCTTAGATTTTCGTCTCCGCTATTGTATTAAAGTGTATGCTGATTACTTCGTCGGCGTATCATGTACAAAGAGAAACGGCTAAATATTGTGAGACTTCTCCAAAGTTTTTAATTTAAGTTAAAACAGATTTTAAGCTTGAAGGTGTCCGAAAAAAAGTATCAAAAATTGCCCTCTCCCTGCAGCTGTTTCTACAATATAATCATTTCCTTATTGTTTAGTGTCATCGTTCGCAGTAGTTTTGTCGTTGTTGTAAATTACTTTCTGTGAAGCGCGTTTTGTCCTCAATTTTATTTTGTTTGGGTTGAACTAGCAGGTTTGTTTTACCTCATCTTGAAAAGCATTTTACGGAAATGCCAAGAAATGGTGACGTCACACGACGTCTACGTCATCACCGCGGTGCCGCGTTCTCTGCTAGCAGTTTTTCTGTGAGGAAGTATTTTTACTTCAGAACAAATCAGTTGTACTTCAGTTAAGGAGTTTTCTTCTTAGCTATGTCTTAGAAATGCAAGGACGCTTGCGAATGTGCTTGGAATCTCTGGAAAGAGTCAGTAGAAAAGTTCCTACACGTATTGAGGCTCTAGATAGGGCCTTAACCTGGAATTTTGTATCTTTTTGTGCTTTGTTGTAGACATGCCCTGCATCGTATAAAAACGACGTGAAACGAAATACGTTTGCAGTATTAAAATGTGATTCATATACACCGTGTACTTTTAGTGTTAGCCCACGTTCAAGTTATGACTCAACCGTTCATCAAAATAGCTACTAAAAAAAACTGAAGCATAAGCTGTGGATAAATAAACGTTACAACTAGCGTTCATCATTGCTGTTAAATGTAAGACGGTCGTTTTATTTGTTAAATGCTGATTTAGAACAAAGCCTAATTCAGTTTTGCATTTTAGTTTTGGAAGTGATTAAAACTAAAATTTTTGTTTCACGGTTACACACTTCTATCCGCAGCCTGTGCTCGGATCTGCTTCGAAGCCGCCGATATCGCCGGCAATATTGGCAACTCGGAAGCAGGTCTAAACACCAGTTGCTTTGTGAATGAACGCCAAGGATTTCTTCAAAGCCTACAAAGATGCATAGCTGTCTAATCGTGAAGTTTTTGTTTATTCTAATAAACAACAGCTCTTGCATGTTAGATTGTTGCATTGTTTCATTGAATCGGTGGCTGTGACGTCTTATTTTTAGTTGATCACGTCACGAGTCAATATCAATGACAGTGGCTTACCCAAGACATGATTATTGCATTGTTATTTGCGTTTCTGTGTAATCTGCTGTGTGCTGTTTTGTTTCTGTGATATTTTTTTGAACGACATTACCGAGTGTTATTTTTATCAAATAAACTTACTTTCAGCTAGGTTCTGTTTTTTAGTAGTTTCATGCATCGATGGCTCTTAAGCGCCGTTCTCTTGACATGGACATTACCTTGCCGGTAGATGGTTACAATCCATACCGTCGCGGTGTGTGGCGCTATCGTGTTCTTAGTAGTAAATGGTGTGCACAGTTTCCCTACTTGGGGTTCAGCATAAAAAAAATATAGTGCGGAGAAAAAGCTAACAAGTTCACTTGTTGGCTTACAGGAAGACGCTAAATGGAATACCATTATCATCACGTGGTAGACAGTTGGCAGGATAGAGCAGTCTGCGTAGCCAGAAGCAAATTTTGCAAGGATCTGAAAAATGAAATAAATTTTTTGAAAATTGACTTTCCGTTCCTCAGATGTGTTTGATGGTTTTGCGGAGATCGATGTTTTGCTTCGGTCATTCTTGAAATTACTCTTCAACCTAGACTAGGATCAAAAAAGCTCTGGTAGCATAGTCTCTGACCTTTTATCCTGACTATGCTTATGTAGCGGTTGTGGTGACGCAGTCCAACAAAAAGCCATTGCCGTGGCTTGTGATGAAAGCGTAGGCGTTGGATTTAGTTAGATTTTGCTTGAAATCCATTCAAGTGCTACCAAAGGCCAAAAATGGCGCTCAGCATAAAAGTAGGTAAAAAGAACAAGATAGCAATTTAAAAGGATTACTTCGCTTTAATGTGGAGGGCAAATAATCAGACCGAGCACTTCTCTCGTCGCCGGGGTTCAATCTGATTGAATACTTACATTAACTGTGGTTTTAAGTCAATGTTACAAGCGGTAAGTGATGTTATGTAACTGAGCAAATTTCCTTGTTTCACTGGTTGGAGTGGATATGTTTTTGAAACTACAGAACAAATTCCCCTCCCAGTCTTGTTTGTGGGTTTTGGAACAGTGGGCAGTTGTTGCTGCGTCCCCTTCGCAGAAGGTAAGCCAGGGTTCAAAGCGCTTGTCGAGTTATTCGGAAGACTTGAAAATGTTCACAGCTTCCATGCTTGACGGTCAACACAAATTGGATGCTATGGAGAAAACGACGACAAGTTAGCTTTTTTGATTTTTTCTCCATGCAATCGAATAAGGCGCTTAGGCTATAAACAAATGGTGTGCCGATATCTTTATGTGGCTGCTAGGTGGTAAACCTGAGCAATCATTACATATCGGGCTAAAACAGGGCATGAGTTTTTTGGCAACCTACTGTATGAACCAGAGCTGTAATGTCTCGAGACACTATTTTTCAAAGTGTCGGTCTCGTCTCGGTATCTTGAAGTCTAGGAAAATGGGCATGTCTCGGCCATTTTTAAAGGTTCATTTCAAAATTGAATAAAGTAAACCAAATTCCCGGTAGTTTTGCTTTAAAGTAAAACCTACATTAATTTATACTGAAAAGAATAGCTTTACATACAGTAGCTTTATGGTGAATGCGTGTGTCACGATATAGAATTATTTTCACGCTTTCCTCATTAAATAGCTCATAGCCTGGTATATTGCAACGTATTCGGAAATTCATTGGAATGTCCAAAATTTAGTGTTAAAAATATTCGTGACATTTTGTAAACGTTTCGTTTCCAAAGTCCCGGGTCTCGTCTCGGTCTTGGCACGTTCAAGTCTCGGTCTCGACTCGAATTTTTTCTAGAAGTCTCGGTCTCGCAACGTCAATGTCTCGTCTCGGTCTCGCAGATTTAGGCCGAGACTCCAGTTCTGTTCTGAACAAAAAATATAATAGCTGAGCGGATACGAGGCAGCCTAATGGATGTGATGGCTATCATGTGTAATTAAATAATAATTTTCTAAGCACAAAAAAATCATTTGACTGGTTGGGCATTGGTTAAACTAAATATATAACAAAGCTTATATCAAATAGATATGGTGAGAACTGATTCAATTTATCGAAACCAGGAGAAATGCAAAGTTAGGGAGACTGCGTAAATGATCCAAAAGTTTTCCAGTCAGCATCACTTTTAGACTTCGTTGTGTTGAGCGCAAGTCGTAGTTTGAATCCAAAGCCTGAGCTAGACAGAAATCTATTGTTCTGTTCGGCCGGTCCCCTTGTAGCGCGACGCTCTAAGAAAGGAAATTGCAGACTTTCAACCACATTTTTCACGCTTAGCTGGTCAGACTCGTCAATGAAAGACGTCAAGTGTGGCGCTTAGCGTACAGACGCATACGGATTGGCTTTATGTCGGGGCGGAAAAAGTTCGGTTTTTCCGAAGAGTTTGTGCGGCTTTTAACTGTTCGCTCATTTGCAAACAATCTTACATGCCATGATGGTTTTACTTTTGCTCCTTTACCTATGCTTTGATTGTTATTTATTATTCTTTAACCACTCTTTGACGTAAGGAATGGTCTCTGGGACAGAAAGAGACAACACTGTTGGTAGTGTTTAAAGCATTTAGTAAATCATAGAGCGAAAAAAATGTAAACCGTTTTAGCTGGTTTTCTTTTATCTCGATTAGTATTAAACAAATCATGTCAAAGCTTAAGAAGGCAAAAAAAGAACAGTGATATAAGAAGAGACGGTATTTCATGAGGAGTGGCAATTGCAGTTTTATGTTGGTGCAGTAAAAGATAAAACAATGAGCTTAATTTGCAACTCCAAGGTTACAACTTCAAAAAAGTATAATGCTTTTCACTCAGCATTACGAAACTTCCAAAAATCATAATTATGTTTTGTTGGAAGAAAAGGCCAGTAAGGATGCATTGAAAAAAATGAAACTCGAAAATCGGCGCCAGCGGCAAGTATTTTAGATAGCGTAAAGGCAAGGGACACACGTTACTGAGGTAACGTATGGAATAGCGTGCATTCTCGGCATAAGAGGCAAGCGGTATAGTGATACTAAAATCACAAAAGATTGCATTACTGAAGCCCTATTATGCTTAGATTCAGATAAAATCAACAAGTATAAAAAATTACCTCTCTGCAGACGAACGTTAACTGGTCGGCAACATGAGTTAGCGCTCGATATGTCTAAACAACTTTACACAATAGCCTATGCCAAAGCAAAGATGTAGCCAATACTATGCAATTGCCTTAAATGAGTACAGGGAGTCCTCGGGTTACGACGGTCTCGACTTACGCTGTTTCGAGGTTACGAACGCGCCCCATAAAAATGTAAAAAATGATGTGGAATAAAGCTGCTGGAATCTCATGGAGAGGAGTTATCTGCTGGGGACTTGATACAGCTGGAGAAGCAGATTATAGTGGAGGAAGAAGAAACCCCCACCCCAGACCCTAAGGCTTTCACAAGGCAGGGCTTGACAAAAGGTTTTTCTGAGATACAGCAAGCGTTGGCAACCTTTGAGGCTCAGGATCTTAACATGGAAAGGTTCACTAAGGTTTCCAGAGGCATCATAGATTTACTGCAGTGTTAAAAAGAGATCTTGGATGGGAAGAGGATGCTGTCTGTCCAGTCTAAGCTAGAGCAGTATTTTAAGAAAGTGGAGAGACCTGCACCCTTTACATCAGCTGCTTCTACTACTACAGAGCCTCTACCGTCTACCTCAGCTGCCTCTACTACTCCAGCTTCTTTACCATCTTATTAATATTTCATTTAATTCATGTGGTATGGAATTGTTTTATCTTTTTCAAATAAAATAGTTTTTTACATTAATTGCTACATTTTATTGTAGTACAATACTTAACAGTACAGTACGTATAGAGTAATTTATTTATGATGTTCCGACTTACATTGAAATTCGGGTTACACCGCGCCTGAAGAACGGATCAACGTCGTAAGTCGAGGACTCCCTGTACACTGATATTAACGATTTGGCACAAGTGTTGTTTTTGTACGTCTTATGGGCTAACTTCGGATTTTCATTGTTTTGAGGAGATGCTAGGTTTGTGTACTCTGACAGAAAGTACGCGAAGAATCGATGTTTTGAACTAGTTTAGAGAAAAGTTCGGTAAAGCAAACCTAGATTTGCAGAATTTAAATAAGCGTGTGCATAGATGGTGCACCTTTCTGTGAAAGCGGAGCATGAAAAATTTGTGGCATTACTTCAAATAAAACTACCAAATTCAGATACATTGATATATTTTTATTGTATTTTACATTAGCAAAATGTAGGTGCTAAACCCGCTTTGCTGAGTGATTCACTGAAAAGAGTAATAAGTACCGTGAACTGCATTCAATCGAATGCAATGCGGCATCGGCAATTTCGTCAACTGCTCCAGTATGATAACAAGACGTTTAGTGATCTACCGTATCAAGTAAAAGTGCGGTGGTTATCTCTGGTACAAGTTCTTGATAAGGTTTTGTCTTTAAAGGAACACATTTTTAAACACGGATGCCATCAAAAATGCCGTAACAAAGGAGCTTCGTGGAATCCCCCAAGAGTCATTCCAGGAGTGCATTGATGCGTGGAAAAAATGAATAGAAAAGTGCATTAAACTCAAAGGTGATTACTTCGAAGAGGACAATGTGTGATCCTTTGATTAAATTAAAAAAATTATTTTGACTTCAGACCTAGAACTTTTATGACACACCTCGTATATAGCAAAGCGTGTTTATTGACCACATTTAATGACTGCAGTGAGGTTGTTTATCATGAGCTCGTAATATGAAATTGGTTCCAGCAGCGTTAAGTTAAAGATTAGTTGGTCCTGCAGGTGAATGTTTGTTATCTGATATCTCAAGCGGTTGTTGATTTGTGTCACGTATGAGAATGCTGAATTATAACGGTAGGTTGTTGTATTCTTCACTCAAAGGGCCTAAAACCAATGTGTATTTCTCCACATCACATGAATTACTAGTTGCTTTTGCCAGTTGAGGAAAATGTTCTGCTGGCAGTGGCAACCGGAAGAGAACAGATTCAATAAAATTGAATTTTTTGCCACATCTCGTATACCAATTTCGCTTCACCTTGCAGAGAAATGTTAAGCTGATTTTGTTTGACATTATATCGCTCAAGATAGCAGCATTTCTATAAAAAGTTTTTTTTGAAAATTGGCAAGGTGCAATCTGGTCTTTAAAAACTTTACAAAATGATATTTAAATGATGTTTTTAATTTTGAGGAAAAGGAAAAAATCACACGGAGCAAGATCTGGCGAATAGGGGGACTACTCCAACACTGTAATGTTTTTCTTCGCCAAAAACTTCCGGATGCTCAAGGCAGTGTGTGCGGGCGCATTATCATGGTTAAGCAACCATGTGTCGCTTTCCCACAGGTCTTGCCTTTTTTCCCTTAGTGAGGAAAACAAACGCTGCAGGATCTGTTTATAAACAAGCTGATTAACAGTCTGACCCTGTGGCAAAGAATTATAATGGACCATGCATCTGACTGGTTTCATTTCTGTTGGTGAAAGGCCTTCCACACCTGGGATCATCCTCAACATCCTGTTGAACGAGACAAAGTCTGCTCTTGGTAGACTTGTTGAAGCATACAGAGAGCTTATGAAGGAGATTTTTCTAAACGTACTTGAAATTTGAGGTTAGTTTGTTGCTCTGTTGTCATTACCAAATTCTCCAGCAAAAAAAATTAAAACTTGTAAACGACAGCAAATAAGAAACCTATTTACTTCCACCCCTGAAATCCATAACAAGTGTTGCAGTGAGTTGAAATCGCTGTTAAATACTCTGAAGAAGTTGTTAAATCATTTGCCACTTAACTTTGTCTCATAGCTTTACTAAAGCGTACACAAAGAGCAGAGTCCAAAAACTTTTATGACACGCCTCCTATAAATGGCGTCTATGCGTACTTTTCAAGTTGCGCCCACTGATTTCCCGTGTCCTTAAATGAGCCTTTCTGATTAGAAAAGTATCCCCGCCCCTGGTCTAGCGGAACTAAAGTCATCATTTAAGCTCACCCTTTGGTTTCAAATTGTGATATTGGTAAACCGCAACGTAATGTAGGCATTTGCTGACCAAAAGGTTGATTCATTTTTGCAATCTCACTAAGAATTCGTTGTTCAAGAATCGTTTAACGGCTCCATTATTTAAGCAAGTTCTTATTATTCGCGATTTAATGCTGAGTTTGGAGAACGAGTTTTTAAATTGACTTTTTTTGAAGTAGGCTGTTGCCATTAGCACTCCTTTCTTTTCCTGCAACGTGGAAATAAATTTACAAAACTGATCAGTGGCCTCATTCACGTATTACAACTAGCTTCACGTAATGTGCTGCCCATCGGTCTGAGGTTGTCAAAGATTTGTTATGTCATCTAGCAATTCATTAAATATATCTGAAAGGTTCACAACTGGCCACTTTTAAGCCTTCTTAGACAACAATTCTCTGGCTTCATCAATTGGGTTGAAGATTAAGTTACAAAAGAAAACGTTTAAGTAAAAAAATAGTTTAATGTGAACAGTCAAAACTACGCTAATGGTACACGTAAATTAAAGCAAGAGGAAGCACTTTGACGTGGCCTAGCAGCGATTTATAAACCTTGTAAACGCAGTAAATATTGACTAGCAAAATATTTAATTACATGAACTAGATTTATGCTTCGGTTTTTTAGCAAACAAGCTACTCGAGATAATGTTTTAGCTGTATTAAGTGCATGTGCCTCGAAGGCAGGATAGGGCGTCCGCCTTGAAATTAAAAGTAGGTTGGATGTTCGAGCTTCGACCGGGCCACACCAAAGAATTTTCAGAAAGTAGTTGCAGTTTCTCTGCTTAAAGCAAACATGAAAGGGATAGTGTCGAGAAAAAGCCAACAAGTTGTCTTGTGCATTTGGTGTAGACACTTAAAGGGGATCTTCTACTTTACGTATAAGATAGACGGCAGGGTCTTGCAGACCACGGTTGTGGTTGCTCATTCTAACTGAAGATTAGCAAGCAAGCCATTCAATCAAAAACCAAAACAAGTTGTACAAAATTTACGGTTTATTTACGCGTCATAAAAGAAAAAAGCTTATTTAAACTAAACATGCGTTTTCAATTTTTAAAAATGTCGTTGAGTGGTTCTCAAGCAAGAGCGTATTTTGGATGGGGGAGAGCATGGTTAAGTGTTAAGTCGAGGCAGGTACTTCAAGTCGGGTTCGGGCTTAAGTTTGCAAAAAAATTCTGGCCGATTTGAGTTCAAATTCATTTTTCACGTTGGCACATGTTTGTCGTTACATCACTTTCTTTACACAAACTCTTTACACGAATCATTGCTTGGGCAGAGACTGTGACGTTATGGTAATTTGCGTGCCGCGCTTTCTCTTTCTCTCCATACCAAGCAACATAGTAAGTAGATTGTTATGTAGAGGGAAAGAACTCAACCGGAAGTGTGTTGTTCTTTGTAGACTAAGACTAAGCAGTAATGATTGTGGAGGTAATCATGTGTAACGGTAGTGAACCTGGCTTGCCTGCGGATATGATTCATTCAGTAAATGGAACATTCAGCCTGATTTGGGATTTGAATAAATTTTCCGGCCAAGTTCCGACTTATTTTTTCCGGTTCAGCTTCAATGTGGGACTAAGATATAGCCCAAGATCTGCCGGTAAAACCATTTGCCAATATTTTTGAGATATTTTTTATCTGGTTTGAGTGGCTTAGAAACCGAAATGCTACGTTGCAACTGTTCCTAATGATGTCAAGTTTCTACTAACCACCCAAATCATGTCATGGATGCTCTGGCTGTAGCTGTACAAAATGGATTTTTACACACTAATATAAAAATTAGGCTGCTGCAGTTATTTGCAAAGATTCCAGTGACAAGAGCTAGAAATAAGCCCGCATTTAGCACTGTGAGATATTTGAAACAACCTTGCTTGCGACAACAGGTGACATCGGCGCGATGGCATAGTCGTTAGAGCGTCCGCTTCGTAGTAGGTAGACCTGGGGTTCATTCCCTAAGTCAAGTCATACGAAAAGACTTTAAAAAATGATATTCACAGCAGCACAAAAATGGGAAGTGTGGAGAACAAGCCGGCAAGCTTTTAGCAGTGGCTACGTCCTCAACCCTCTGAGGCTCATTGCACTTTTTTCAATCATAACTGAATAAATTTGGTTTATATTTCATCCTCCACATCACTTTACGACAGAGTGCTACACAGGAGATCTACGAATACTTCCTTTAAAATCTCCTATGACTTGAAAAAATATAAAACCGAGGTCTATTGACTGCAAATCAAAGATTTTAACTGCTACATCATCGCACCAGTGTATTGTATTTCCAACAGTTTTAATTTTTCATCAACTTAAAACTGACTTCATTAAACAAAGAGGGAAAAACAAAGATTGACCGGTAGATTGAGGCAAATTACGTGCTAAGGCTGCTGCGGGAAGACATTTTTTTGCAAGCTTTATGCAAATTTTTTGTGTTGTTTTGCATGTTTCAGTAACATATTTCTCACCATTTTTAACAGCTTTGTAAACTGTTTTGGCTGTAAAAGAGAAAGCTTTTACAACAGCATGAGACAGCCTTGTGAATTTACGTTCTACTTTTTCCCACCGATCCTAAAAACCTTAAGCGATTTCCTCCTATAACATTTCATTCATTTCATTAAAGCATCATTGACGTCTCATCAAGAGAGACCAGCAGATCGTCATTGCATTTGTTTTTTTCAACCAAATGATGTTTCGTTTTTTCAACCAACTTACACTCTGTTTTCTTGTCGTTATAGTCAAGACTGATCCACAACAACGAGTAAAATGCTTAGCCCTGCTTTATATCTGCCATAAGAACGAAGAGAAATCCTCTAAAGAATCTTTTCCTAAAACAAAACGAGCATGCTTGCCGCGATATTTCTCTACCCTCATCGTGCCAAGCGCCACATTTTCCAAGCCGTTGCAAACGATACATTTTTTGTAAATATTTTGTTGGCATGTGATCCCTTTGTAGAACGAACCAAAACCAACTGCATTCAAAGTGGACACCCTATTCACAACAAGATCAAGGAAGTTGTTGTATCTGCTAGTTTTTTATTTCTAAAAAATAATATACTATTTACATTTGCCAAATTAGCCAATACCTGACATCAGCTTTATTGCTCAAGAGTCGCGCATTTTCATTAGTTGATCGCATTACAGCCACCAAAGCTAAGCACGAGTTCGGTTTCAAATCAAGTATTATTCTCATACATAACCCCAAAAGATAATAATAAATAAACCTTATACAGGCAATAAACCTTATACATTTTAAAACAGTACCGTGTGTTACTTGATTAGAGAGACGTAGGAGTGTGTTAGACAGACGTACTCGTATGTTGCATCTGCAACAAGCCTTTTGATCAAAAAACGTCTTTAAAAGTACCGGGACAAAACCTTACTTTTTGAAGATACTTTAAGAATTAGAATAAATATAGCCTTTGACGGTAAGTGTTCGAGAAAAAGTTCTGATATTTAGCTAAAGTTTTACTGAAAACAAGGTTTTGTTTTTTGAAGCAGCGCTTTGCAAGATGAAAAAACTTTGGCATTAAGGTTCATTCAAATAAAAGTGAACGTAAACCTTAACTATAAGGCCATCTTACTTTCGTTTTTAAAAGATCACGTTTTCATTTCGGCCAGAAATAAATAAATAAATAAATGTATCCGAGGACACACTGGAGTACTCGAATTTTCTTTTTTGTTTTTCGCTACAAATTTTAACACCAAGATATAAAAGAAGGTCCAATTTCATGGAGTTGATCCGCACTAAATTTATTTGAGAAAAAGTGAAATACACAATTTCAGCTAGCGAGCTACAAAATCATTTACTCTTTGCTGCCGGTAACGTGGTCAAAAATTTGACAGCCCATTCTTTGTTTCAGCTTGTTTATTATTTCACCTAACATTCAACTGCCCATAAAAAGTTGATCACAATCTGATTTGGCTATTATAGCATTATAACCATTGAAAAATAATTTTTTGTGATATTAGTTTACAACATAAAAAAATAGGTAATAGGTTATTTTGGTCCACAGAGGTCACTTGACATATGCTAATCCCTATCTTACGCCAGATTTGAATGTCATCAGAGTAGTTGCCCTCACAAAAAATTTGCGCAAAATTTCATTTCATGACATAAGTGTTTTTCGACTTCCGTCAGATGGAAGTGGAGGTCTACTTCTAACGCGAAAAATATAATGTCGTATTGTCTTGACTAAACGATGATGAATTGACAGCCTCACGGTTGATAGTTATTTACGCGAGCTTTTTTTCTATTTGAAAATGCTCCTAAGTCTGACACAGTAAACACAAATGACTTGCGCAGGGTTCAGCTACGCTGAAAAAACAGCTTGGGGTGGAGTTGGGGGATAGAGGACGATAAAAAAACGTGTACGTTCCTCATGAAATATATTCATAGCCTACACGAAAATAGGCCTACAGTGCAAAAATTTCTCGTCATATCACTATGTTCTCCCTGAATTCACTAGTGGACCAGCCCCCGACCCCCCTCATGCACTTGCTTGCGTGTCTACTTGCAAAAATCACATAACAAAAACTGGCTTTTAACAAAAAGTATAATTGCTATGGTATGCAAAATCTTTACCAACAACGAAATGCCTGAATTGCCGATTTACCCCAAAATATGACAAATTAATTCTCCTTTTCTTTGTTTCTTTATCATAAACCTTTGTTCCAACGTATGCGCGCAAATTTTTTACGAGCAACACTCTAGAAGCTTGCCAAATAAAAAAACATCAAAACGCGGAATTTTCAATATTTTGAATTAATTTATTTGACAAATGGCGTCAAGTGAATGTGTCCGGAAGCAAAATGTAAAAGAAAAAAGATCTGCGCGACCGAAAAGAGCAAGCCATTTGCATTTAAGTAGTGGATCTCCGAAAAAAGAACGATCCTAAAGTAAGAGCAAAAACAAGATATCTGATTTTGATTTCAAAAGTGTGCCCTTGTTTTGGTGTTAAAAATATGGTGTCTCTACCCAGTTAGGAGTGATCCTACCCTAGTTTCATTTCATTTCATTAGAAACTAAAAACTGCCCCGGTTACCGACTTGGCAGATCAACGTAATGCATTACACTTGACGGACTAGAATGATATCACTCCAAATGATGATGATGTTTGCTTTTTGATGACAAAACTGGCAATATTTTCTGGATTCAGTGTTCCTGGTCACGTTCATGCCAGAAATTAGCAAGAGGACTTTGATTTAAGTCAAGGAGCGCTGTGCTGGACAACAAACTTACGCTTTTATGGACTTCATCATACAGCGGCAGGGCATAAGCAAAAGGAAGAAAGAGGAAACCCAGAATGCAGCGAGATGAAGAGGACGTGTATTGTGACACAACTCCATGCTCTTACCACATTCAGCAACCGTGGTATTGAACATTGCCAATGTATGCATTGCGTCATTGCCAGCTGGTAAGTTTTCTCTACACAAACCGCCAACTATTAAGACTTTTAGTGTTGGAGATAAAAAGTCAATAACTTTTATTATTTGTCCCATGGTTGGAGTCAACGCAGGCGCTGCCACTCCGGGCTAGAGTGGACCTAGGAGTAAGAAAAATCAAGGCACACCTACAATTTCCCCAAATCCCAAGAAAACTGTTTGCACTAAATTGCCCTTTGCACTGAATGCAATTTCAGGTGATATCCAGCATATTGACGTAACATAATCCAAGTGTAAAAGCAGTGATAGATTTTTTCAGTCATCGCATAAAAAAGAATTTGCTTAGAAGTGAATTTGCAAAACTGTCACCTCTTAATTAATGCCCCTCTAGCCAGATATCCTTCCTTGCATGAAAAGGACTTGGTGTTATTGAAGGATTTGATAGCAATAACATCAAACGTTACCTGTTGCAAAATGATTTTGTTTTGATAAGTTGTTTGATAACGAAGTACTTAACACTTCGAATGCGGTTTGGCTTAACTTTGCTCCGATTTTATACTACTGATTCAAAAGAAGCTTGTTAATTGCCAATGTAAGCTTTCATATTTTGATTCGGAAGAAGCTATATATAAAGTATTTCTATTATACTGCTACAGAATTGACATTAAAACGTTAAAACCACAACAGTCTCTTTCGCCTAGAGACTCATCAGGTGGTGCGTCTGCAAAATACAGTACATATAAAACACTATAAAACGCTATGAAAATCGGTATAAAAATGTAAAATTTTAAAAATTCACCGATAGGTGCAATACATTTAAAAATTCAGCAACTAATGCGACTCGACTCAGAAGTTAGGAAAGGTATCAATTAAGCCGCCGCTGGTACTGGGTAATACCACTTTTGTTGAAGGTTGATTGCCAAACTCGAAGCTTTAGAGAAGGACAGGATCGAAAACAATGCTGGTACTATGAGAAATTTTTTTATTTAAATTTGTTGGTGTGGCAAATGCCGCAAATGCTTGGAGTAGGCTACATATTAAAATTTGTAGACTTTGAATCTTTCGAATGATTTGATTGATAATGCCAAACATTCATGCTATCGAGAAAAAATAGACAAAATGTACCGAAGGACTTAGTTTTTCTAGAAATTGCAATTTTGTGAACAGTAACCACTAAAATTTTGTGTGTTTTTAACCGGTAGACTATATTTCATAAACATTTGGAGACATCAGTTTTTGATGGATCTTTTTGAAAACGTCGACAGACAATGCAAAAAAAACACGCTTGTGAGGAAAAGTAGTCAAAATGTACCAAAGAACTAACTTTGTTTAACAGTTGCAAGTTTGTTAGCTCTAGTAGGATAATTGTCCAACTAAAAATGAAACATCAAGTATGTCAACCAAGTTTTGATCAGCCATTATAAACTAATCCTTAGTCTCAAGTAATTGGAGTGACATATTGCTGGAAAGCAAATTTCCTAAGCTTTCAAAGAACAGAAATTGTTAGTACTTTATTATAATGGTTTCGTGTTAAAGTCATCTGTTTTCACTGAGCTCACCACTTTTGGGAGGGTAAAAAGTTACACCACAGGTCTTAAAGTTCAGTTTTTTCAGTGTAAAAACTAATATTAATTGTAAATATTATACACTAACGGACTCGCCTTGAAATAACCTTTAACTTGTTGAATAAAGTTTGAAAATCGGTTGAGAAATGAGGTCACAAATCAGTTTTTAAATAAACTAATTTTGTAAAAATGTTGCAATTTGTGAAAACATCTTGATATTATGATCTGTGGTAGCAAACATTCATGTTAATCGTACGAGACATATTATGATGTCATAGAGACAGTTTAAGCGTGCAAGCGAAAAAGATAAGAAAAAAATGCTTAGAAGGCTTGAACTGCTTAAATAAAGAATTGCTCGTAGCGTAATCAAATAACATTAATTGTTGTAAAGGTGTTTTTATCAAAAGCAGCTTATTAATATCTCCTGAAAGAACGTTTAATCGCGTTTCTGCGATGAGTACTTTTTGAGATGGAACAAAAAACAGATTGTTCAATGAGTCATTGATTGCGACGTCATTTCAGACCCCAGACAAATGAAAGTCTTTGAACTGTGGTAAGTCGGAAGCTGGTTTTCGTTTGAGCAAAAAGCAGTAGTCCTCTGTCCAGTAATGCAATTGTAAAAAATTATTTTGGGTTATGACGTCATGATGACGTCTCGAATGCCCTTATGACACTCACCTGGGGTGGTGATCAATCGTGCCAAGTTTGGTGCTTGTACCTATAGAAGTTTCAGAGGAATTAAAACAGACACTCAGACAGACAGAATTGCGCTTTATATATTAGATAACTCTATATTGTTCCACGCCGCTGTTCACGAAAGAGAAACCGAGACGTGTAATAACAAGAGCCAGTTGTAACAGCTAAACTCAAAATCACTTTAAAAGAAAGAATCACTTTAGCTTTACCTTTGAATAGCAAAGGCCTACAACATCATTCTTGCAATTGAACACATCATTATCAATTACGGAAAAGCACCTTAAAGATTTCAAGCCGCGGTGGCTTAGAAATCATTTTTCAAGTACCAAAGCCTATTTTTGGTTTAGCACAGCTCATAGCTATCATTTCGATTTAGTTTTCCATTATCATATACTCGTAGCATTAGCATTATTCACATATTGAAGCTGCACGTCTTGCACTCTGATCAATTTAATGTGCAGTGCGTTAAAGAAATAGATTAATGTAAGATAAGATTAGGTGCAGTGGCTACAAAACGAGTAGAGATTGGCTGTGTCAGCGTAATTGGGTTACAAATGACTTCAGTGGAGCTGCAAGAAAAAAACCAAAGCTCAAATCACTTGGCGACATTTTGCAACTTCATCATTATTTTTTTTAAACAATTAAATGAGTTTATCTAATTTGACTACGCTTATTCCGAATTTGCAATCAAAATTTACCCATCATGTCACATTTTTTTGCAAAATTGAGTTTTAATTTTATCTAAAGATGCGTTTAACAAGCCCAACAAGAACACATTTCTGTTCATTTGCTCAATAAAATTTTTTTCAAACTAAGTTGTAGTTTTTTCTTCGTTGGTTTGTGGCATGAATTTTCTTCTTTTGGCTTTTCTTACAACCTCACTACTCTTACAATCGCATTCCAGGCACCAGCAGTAGTCTGCCATCATGGATGCCTCCAATCAACCTTGGTACTAGGTTTCCATGATTTTGATTCCCTGGTGAAATCGTTCCCCGTGTTCTTCACTCATATCCAGTGGCGTACGCAAAAAGTTTCCGAGGGAGGGGGGATAAAGTTTCGTCACAATTGTGTGACGTCACAAATCAACTTTATGGAGAGTGCCGAAAGCACGGAAAATCGGAATCCAGGGCAAACCCCGTATACTTGCGAAAAACCAGCTTTGCTTTTGATAAAACTGCTATGATTTTGCTTTACATTTTTAGGCTCTGAGGGGAGGCTATGGTATAGTGGCCTTCCCCTTTCGGTACGCTAGTGCTCATATCACCCAAGTTTTGTTGGAAATAGTCCAAGTGCGCATGCAAAAAATGAACTTTCAAACTCATGCGACATTCAAGCGCTTCGAAACAAGCCAACATGTTTTCTACAGCGTTTTGGTAGGGAAAACCTTTAGTGTTGCCAAGAAACTTTGATACTACTTCTGCAAAGGAAAGCCATGCTTTTTTTCCACATTCATCATGGTAGATAGAAATTGCAAATCTTTGTTAAGTTTTCTACTATGAGTTCCAAACAAATACACCCTCTTTAATCTTCTCAGCATTTAAATTAGAAAACTTTTCTTGAATGTATTTAAAACAGGCATTTTCTTTATTAAGAGCTTTTACAAACTGTTTCATGAGGCCCAGTTTAATATGTTGTGTTGGAAGTATCACATTGGATCTGTCAACAAGAGCAGAATGTAAAATATTTCTATAACCTGGTGTAAAGAACGCTCTCAATGGCCAGTCATGTTTAATCTAATGATTACTCCGATCCCTGCTGTCCCATTTGCAAATAAAACAAGGGTATTTTGTAAATCCAGACTGTTGACCCAGAAGCATATTTAGGACTTTAAAATCAACACAGATTTTCCGCGTGTGAGTGCCATATTGTAGCTTCGACAACAACATTTTCCTAAGACTCTTTCATGCAAGTCGAATGCGCTAAAGGAACAGAAGCAAACTGATTTCTATTGCGCAATAAAACAACTTTCAGGCAAGATTTTGATGCATTAATAAAGAGGCGCCAATCACTGTTATAAACCGTTTCCAATTTCTCGATAAGACCTTGAATATCCCCACAATAGACTAAAGAGTGCTCCATGGCAAAGAAGCAAATATATTCTCTCTCACAAAGTTCACACCAAACAAAAATGGTATCGGTGCAGAACATACGTTTTGCTTTCAATTTGGAGCCCAGAATAAGATCAAAAACTTTGGGCAAAATCAAATTCTGAAAAGGTCATTTAGTTCGGGTTGATTAAACGGCTTCGGTTGCTGATCATCATCATACTCATACTCAGAACATTCTGTCAAGTGGCTATCAGACAATGACTTCTCGCTGACAGAATCTTCAACTGTTTCGAAATCTCTTGAAGGCAATGGAATTGGTACACCTGACCCATGAGGAATCAGTCGTATGGCACAAAGCAAGTTAGGATATTGAATTTTATGCTTATTTTAACGTTGAATTCACCAACAACACATGAGTAAAAGTAGCATTTTTTGCCATGTCCATTAGAATCATTGGAACACCAAATGCTAAAAGCTTTTGCTTTCCAATGTTCCTCTGCCTCAATGACAACTCACAATTACAACAAATTTTGTGCGTGGCTCATGCTTTGTCTTGGTCCCCTAACTTAACAACAAAATCAGCATAATAGACATTTTTACAAATGGCGTTATATTCTACCATTGAACAGATGGAGCAAAGCTTCCGCGTATGTAGCAGAATATATCTGGGCCATTGATGCAGCCTCTTTGCTTAGATGACATTTTGTGTTCTAAAACTCAAGCAACAGCCTAAACAAAAGTAACTGCAAGACTAGGTCAACGAAGACTACTGCCTTTATTGGCCCTGCACTTTTCTCTCTTTTCATCAATGATCTTCCGGCTTCTCTGCCTTCTTCCGTCAGCTGCTCTCTTTACGCTGACAATCTGGCCATTTGGTTCTCCTCCCCCTGGTCCCCACTGCGGTGGAGGCTTCACAAGGAGCTCTGTTTCGATTGGAGCGCTGGTCTGAGTACTGGTGTCTTCCTCTCAATCCGAGCAAATGTGAGGCCTCCTTTTTCTCAGTGGATCTTCACCAAGCTAACCTCCAGCCCAACCTCCACTTACTCGGATCCCGCCTCCGTTTCAACCCAACTTCAACTTTCTTGGGGTCACCTTCGACCGCACTCTTTCCTTTTCTAAACATGTATCTTCGGTGAAGGCCAAATTCTTTCCCATTACATTATTACATGTTAAAATCGACCCCTTTGCGGATACTTGCATACAATTTTTTCAAAGATTTTAAACAACAGTTTTTCCTTGACTGTAAGAATAGCTGCACAAAATCAACTCTTAAGTATACCACAAAGCTCCTAGTTAAAGTTTTCAAGTTTTGATTTTTCAACTTCTCTGTTAAGTCGTGAGCTACATGATTGCACACTGTGGTTACCTTACTGTCCGCCTGTCAACACTTGTGTCATGCTTTGTTGTTTGCAATTTTGTAGTCGAATAACTTGTTAGTACAAAAACACAAAAAACAAACTAATGAAAAACTTTTAGCAGTAGATTACAGTATATTTCTCAACTTTTTTTTAAAGCCGTTCGAAACTTAAGTTGTTTTATTATGCGCAGAGGAAAAGTGGCCAGTGATAAAGAAGTAACTTGCAGCTATTTAAAGACTTTTATTCATGCATAGGCTTTCAAAACACTCTTCATCAAGCTTAGCGGCAATGTAAAAGAATAAATTCAAACACACGAGAATGTAGAATACATTGTTTGCTTCCACTAACCCCCAATGGTTTTTTTGTTAGGGAAAGAGGAAGCCGCCGGATTTGTAATCAACTTTTTATCAACTTGCAGCAGGACTTGCAGAGATTTTTATCCCTTTTTGAGTTAGGTAACATCCCAAAGAAGGGGCATCGTACAATATCTTCCTCATATATGCTAGTGCTGGCCACTGCTGCAACAGTATCAACAAAGGGGCAGATTAAAGTGGAATTCGTTTGCAAGTTTGTAACTGCTCTGGGAAACCACTACAAGTAGATTGCAATGCCCCGGCACTTTTCCGCATTTTCAAACCGAGGAATGCCGTTAAATGCTTTTATCAAGGGTACAACAAGCGAAATTGCCGGTTTTTCTTTACATTATCCATTTCGTGCCAACCTTTAAGCAAGGAAGCTGTGAATACCAATTTTAAAGTCGTTGGTACGAATCAAAAAAGGAATTGATCCCAGGTGTACCGAGTGCAAACTGCACCATCCAACCACTCTATCACCGGCGCCGAGATTGCCCGATTACAGATTATGACGACCTTTTTCTAACTTTTCCTGTTTCCTGTCGCTATGGTTATAATGTTGTGTTTGTTTTCCTTCTTTGGCTTGTTTTTCTAAATGTCATATAATAAAAATAAAGATTAATTGAATCACGTGGCAGACAGATGGTGGGGGCGAACATTTTACCCGTCGTGGTTGCCCAGTCTGGTTAAAGACAAGCAAACAAAATATGAGCTCATATTTATGAATAAATAAAGGTGTAATTTGCAATCTGTCGGTCATAGAAAACCGATTTGCCCGACACTCACGCAGCGCTGTTAATGGCTGATTTTGCAGCTTGTTGTCGAATTTGTGGTCAACGTATTTTTAGACAAAAAGCGCTCCCATGTTTACATGTACAAATCAATAACAAGAAACAGAATTGTGGCAACATCTTTAGGCTAATTAAGTGCACCATCTCGGGGCTCACCATAAAGAAAATGCAAGAAAAATATATTACTCGGCGGTTTTTCTCCCTTATTTTGAATTATGACCAATTTACCACTTTGACGTACTTTAAAGCTTTTAAAGCATTCTTCATTAAGCCATGTTTTTATAACTCTGATATAGAAACTAATTAAACAAAATCGCCAAGACTGGACTTAGGCGTTGTTTAATTTAAGGAGAGAAAAGGGATATAGCCGTGGCTAGAAAATAGATAAAATCTGCAAGCATTAGGATTTTGCTAATTTTAGATAAAGAGAGCCATGACCCATCCTTACAACAAAACTTGTTGCGAGACAACAAAATACAAAGTTAACGAGCAATCAATATCAACATAGAAGCAGTACAAGCTTGCAGTTATTGTTTTAAATGTTTTTGCTGATCTATTTGTTGTTTCCTTGCAAATAATTGCTTTTTCCACTCTGGCATTATTTGTTCTTTTGATTCTTCGGTGATAGCTTTTTCTTTTGAGTCTGTATTAAAATTACTTATTAAAAAAAGTAAACAATCAAGAAATCAGGATTTGCAGGCTCATATAGGATAGGCCATTACATACCTTATATGCATAGTTGTCACCACCAGGAGAGAGGCGGTCCACTGGCAGCCATTAATTTGAAAAGCAACAATATCTTAATTTATCTTAATTGAAAAACTCCAATAAGACTTGTATACTTCTCACAAACAATAGATCAATTGAAGGTCGATAAAAGATTTACATTAAAAAATTTTTTTCTAGCACTTTTCAAGAGAGCACCAAGTGACACAGACTCTGAGTCGCCGCTGCTCAACTGTGATTCAAAAACTAAATGCTTGATCCACTTCCATAAAGCTGAATGCACTTTACTGCATAAACAAAATAATTATGAGCAGCAGTGTTGCTATTATGCTTTACTGTGAGTTGTAACCATAAGGTACGAATTCAATACTCAGAAGCCGTTTGTATGCATTTTAGATATTAATTGTATTTCACTTTAAAATTCATTCTACGGGTTGAAAATGTAACTAAAGAGTTGTAGTTGATTGCTTGTTGGCCAGCTTTGTTTCTGAAAGCATCAAGCTTTAAACAGGCGAATCCCACGCAGTTCTAAAAAAATTGCTCAATTGGTATTGGGGTTATTTTGCCTTTGAGAAAAGTTCTTTAAGTTTCGTGGCTTGGTTGGAATTTTGGTAAAAACTATTTTGCGAGCAGTACTAGGAAATCCTAAGCCGTTGCAAGATATTTCGGTTACTAGAGGGCAAAGAGAGATTTAATAAATTCTTTAAACAAAAATCATCTCTTGAGAGTAACTGCAAAACCCCCACGCAATTGTTGGCCGAACTACAATAACAAAACTATCTAGGTTGAAACAGTAACACTATTTGCAGTTACTTTTTAAAATAATTGCTGGCATCTTGTATTAAAATTAATCTATTTTAAATTATTCTGCTTTATTTTCAGTTCACGTGATTTAGGCAATACATATTCTAATATTAGCTAACGATAGTTAAATCTGTAGTAAAGTAGCACAACTTTAGCCAATCATCTTTGCATCTCAAGAACATTCTTACGTGCTTGTGCTGAAAGGTTGTTCATTTTCAAGTTTGTTGGTTTCCAACTGTTAGGATTGTTCACAATAAAAGCTGGACGATTTTTGTCATCGCACGACCAACGTTTTTTATTCTAAACATAAATTTTTTGTCCATCTTCATAAATTTTTTATTTCGGAGTTACAGTAGTTGTATGTTCAAAAAGCCGATACCAATTCTAGAGAACGGCAGATTTACAAAACCGGCGGAGCGCCTGAAAAATTACATCTTTATTTTGGTCAAACTCTCTTTGCCGTTTCAACAGCACCATTTTTTATGTAGAGTATTCATTCTCGAAGCTTTTCGTCTGACACTTTTCAAGAGAATCCGTCAGAAATTGAGTGAAAAGGTGAAGTGAGTCATCTTTTATCTTTCATCTTTGTATCTTTCATCTTTCATCTTTGTATCTTTATCTTTCATGAGTCATCTTTCATCTTTGTATCTTTTACAAAACCCTACATGCGCCCACGAATATAATGACAACAAATTTTCTATTCTTGCCCGTGGCCGTACTTCTTTTCACCTTTCCACCCTTGAAGCCACGTACATTAAAACATCCAAACCAAATTTATGCAAACAAAAGGAATTCGTTTATGGTCTAAAAATCACATATTAGTTTCCGCTCCTTCTATTGGTCGCTTCTTTTACCAATCATGATAGAGCTTTTTTCCCTTTTTTTCTTTTTCGTCAACTGTGTCTCTATATAAGTGACTCACTTCACCTTTTCACTCTATTTCTGACAAATTCTCTTAAAGAGTGTCGGAAGAAAAGCTTCGAGAATGAATACTCTACTTTCTGCAATTTTCGAATTCTGTACCACAAATCAACTCTTCATTTTTTTATGTATCTACCGAGTTTTGAAGATTTTTGGCGGCGAATAATGACATCATTAACTTAAAGTGACGCAGTTGTGCCTGCGCACAACAGCAATTTTTTCAAGGAGAGACTATCCTACATCTTTCCAGTTGTGCTCCTAGCTCACTTACTCTCTCACAAAGTTTTTCGTTGTGCTGTGTTTTTTGTGATGTCATTATGATAATCATTAACTACACAGTTTGATGCATAGTTAATGCTACAATAAACTTCTTACCACAAAATCGACGAACCAAAAGACCGAAAAATATAATTTTGAACCCTTTAAACTTTGCTTTGCTAACTCAAAGGCTTCAGGGCATAAAGAGGTCTACAGAATTCATTAACCTACACATAGAGAAGAATATCAAAGCCAGTATTGTCATAAGCAGTATACAAGAATGGGAACAAAATAATTTGGTTCAATGTTCACAAACCAATTTATTTTTAATTATATTTAAACAAATACTCTTTCAATCGAATAAGAATGAAAATGATTTGGTTTGCAAAGACTTGCAAAAACGGTTTTTGTTTGAACAAAATGTTTAAGACAATATTGACTTTGATTTCCAATAAATCAAATCCATGTTGTAGTTAAAAACTAAGTCATGAAAAATGATTAGGCCCGACGTAATTAGATGTCTAACTTAACTTCTCAAACTGCCAGTCTCTTACCAGTTTTGCTGGTGGTTGTATTGGGTAATCTTTTGTTTCCAGTGAATCTTTGGCTGAAGTTTTTGCTAAGAGATAGTTGTCTAAAAAACAAGGACGTTGGGACTTCGCAGTCAACCCACTACATTCCACCAAAACCATCCATTTTGCGTTAAAAAGTAATATTTTCCCCAATTCAAATTGCTTTTTAAAATTGCTGCTGTGTTTTCAGTACTTGGGACCTAATAAATGAAGAACAAACTCTTTTTTTTTGGCGTTGAGCTTTCAAAAAATAGGTAAATACGCCACAACATCAAGCTAATCCAAAAGAAGTTTTGCAGTTTATTGTTGTGTTTTATTCAACGATTGTTACTTTGATTGTGTCTAATTATTTTATTCATATTGAAATAAGACGCGCAGCACGGTTAGACGAAAGAGATGAAGCTCTTACATAACTTCTTCTTCGTGGTTTGAGCTATTCGTTCTGGGCATTATGCAGGAAGATGTACATACACTGCATTAGCGCTCATGCTCTATTTACGAATCTTTGGTTAGACCGGGCCACCACGACGGGTGGACTGTTTGGCCCCACCACCTGTCTGCCACAAAAAGACGGAGGCATCTCATTAAGTGCCTTGCCCAAGGACACAACAAGCAAGCTTGCCGGCTTGCTCTTCACACTAACCCTTATGTGCTGAGCGCCGTGCAGGGAAGCTGTAAATACCATTTTTTAAAGCCTTTTGGTATGACTCAACTCGGGAAATAAGCTTAAGGTCTACCGACTGCGAAGCGGACGCTCTAACCATTACACCATCGCGCCGGTTAAGCTCTTACATAAGCCTACAACAATTACCATCTTATCCTACATGTCTAAGTTTTATTCTTTGACGTACTCATTTTGCTACTTTGGGTCATTTTGACTCTACCATGCTGCTTTTTTTTACAAAATGGAAACAACCACCAGCTGCCTAAACATCTTTTGTGAAGAGAGCCCCTCAATCAATATCAACCAGTTTTATCAGTTTATTGCTACCTGCTAGCGGTTTTCAAATTGAAGTATTTCAACACACTTTTTTGGGCCAGATTAATTCTATGCTAAACAGGAAGTTTAGCCTAAAAAGATAGTTTAGGTTGATGGCATCAGTCTCAACTCATGATCAAGTGCTTTTAAAAATTGAACTCTACAGTGACATTCCCTGCTATCTGTCTGGTGTCAGAAGTCGAAAGCAATTATTTTATCTGATAACTGTAACGTAGAAAGCTTCAATGCTTAGCACGGCAAGCAGACACGTCTTTTTTGGGTGAGAGTGAGGATACAGCAACCACAAGAAAACGCTAAAGGACTTAAAACCTTTCTTCCAGAGGCAAAAAATATCTTTAGTTTTAAAGTGGTTGGATTGTATTTTGAACTTAGCTTCAACTTTCCTTCCCACTATAACAAAATCCTGGCCCCGTCTCAGGGCCAAAAAAGTGTAAAATACTTTCTTTTTTAAGCAGGCCTTATTTGCGTCTGTAAGACATCTGGTGGTTTGCTTAAAAACACTCCGAAAATTCAACCTTCGAGAAATGAGTTTAAAAATAAGAGCTCAATAACGAGCATCACTGCTTTTCCCTTAAAAACACGAAGTAATTTTGTGGACAGAATGCAAAAGTAAAATGGTATCTGCTATTCCTTTCACAGTAGAAATCACAACTTTGTAATGGCGGAACACAAGTTATTATTTAATAGAGAATGGAACAGAAGGAGTTACGCCCACATAATCGATTTGACCACGTACATACTTGTGAGGCTTTGCCTGCAGATCACTTTGTTCCAGACCAATCCTTCTCACCGGTAAAACTTGAAGGTATTTTGGCTATAGCCATATACAAAAAGAGGATAAGTAAGAAGTTTAAAAATTGTTTCGTTCTAGCTACAGGTCCTTTTTAAAAAACTGCTTAACTTTTCCTTTTATCAAATCAGCCTCTTCTCACTCTTTGTCTTAATGACATTAATCAATTTATAATATATGCCCTAGTTGTTAGAAAAATTAACGGAAAAGCGGGAAAATTATTAGGCAAGCATTATAGAGTAGCCTAAACTTACTATAGTTAATGTGTCCTGCCACTGCTGAGCTGTGACGCCTTCCCGAAGGTGAATCCATCCAGTGATTGATGAGAAACAACTCTACTCTACTAACAATGTTTAAAAGTATTTCCTGTTATGCTCTTTCTAGACAACTGAGGAACAACTTTAAAGGCGTAAACGAGTAAGTTTAATAGCCTTTTTGCATAGTCATGCACTTGAAGGAGGCACTTAATGATAATTTCCTTTTCTTATTTGTACTGTTCGAGGCAGAAACGCACTGTATCAGCAGTACCAATAAGCCTTAACCGAGTTTGAGCAAATTGACATTTTAACACAAGCGACCATGTTTTCTTGTGACAGAAGGATAAAAATAAGCAACCAAAAATTTTAAATTTTGGTACGAAATTGAAAAGTTTGAGGGGTAGAAAAGCATTGCGGCGGTAATATTGGCAATTCCAAAGCGAGCCTGCACAAAAGCTGTTTACGTAAATCTCCGAAAAATTGGTTAGGTAGTGCTCATTTGAAAAACAGAGTTCTATATCCCAATAATTCGCTTTAAAAAGAATTAAAGCTCAAACAAAAGCGGGGGTGTTAGATATTTGGACGGTGAAAAGTGATGCCAAGTATACTCGATAAAAAAAATGCAAAGGGGTCTCACAGCGCAAGTTTTTAATCAAACAAAGGTTAATAACAAATTAAAAAAGTTTCAGCTACTCTGTCTCCGTTTTAACCAGACTCAATTGAACGCAATGTCGCTTGGAGTGCAAACATGATTGCCCTGCAGTTCAGAATTGTATCAACAAAACGACTTAACAAAGCGCTTGTCTATTTAAGTATGATTGTCTTTTTTGGGATAAAAACTGGCTGGTTGCTGTTTCGTTCAAATCCGATCTTTTTGAAACTAAATTTCTGTACTGGCGGTAGGTAGCAAAATTTTAGAATCTTCATCCAATTTTTCAAGACCATAATACTCATTAGGTGCTTTGGGTACAAGACACTCCAGGATGACGTCATCCGCAGTTTGCTCTTCTGCATCGCATTTGCATGTTGGAGAGGAAGCCAGTCTTCCTTTGTACTTATTCTCAAAAGAACTAATAATACCCGTTCGCAGTTCTATCGTGTTTGACCCACAGGGGTCAATGCAAAGATAGACCGGTAGATCTTGTAACGGCGTTGAGCAAGAAATCACGATGTCTGTTGGGTGTATTGTTTCATACTTGGTCCATCCAATGAACTAAGCGGTAGTCATAATCAGCCAGCTTTATTGCAACAAGGCTTCCGCCAAAGGGCGCTTGACTTTATCCTACGGAATGGCTTTTGAAAAAGTGAGTAGTGGAATCCTTGAAATGCATGCAGTCAATCTTCAAATGGTGGTTTCTGGAGCAAGTACTGACCAGGATAAGGACAAGTTGGACAGCAAGCAGGCGCAGGGCGGTAAAAGAATAAACCCTCTGCCACCCAAAAAACAAATGCTAATCCACCTAGAAAAATTGGGTGTTATTGGCTGACACAGATTTGACTCATGTAAAGTTACTTAAATGCGTGCTACTTCCATACTTATTCATATAAAAATCATACAGCTTTTTTCGGAAAAAAACAAAGTTTGGTCAATATATTGCTTTTGGAGCACAATGTAATGAATGGCCTACCCATTAGCTGTGCCCGGCTAAGGTTAGTTTTAAGTTAAAAGCAGTCCATAGTATAAGCAGAAGATTTGTAAATATCAAAATAGAATTTGATTCGTTAAAATTTACAACATGATTTAGGTGTTTAGCTGTGATTGGTTTATCAATAACATGCGATGAAGTCATCATAATTCTTATTTGCAAGTCGATAAGATTAGTTTAAGATATGAGTATGTTTGATTGTATAAGAAAATCACAGTTTACCACCGCTCCCACAATGACTGTAGCTAATGGTACGCCAAGCTGTTCAATTGCTTAATCTCTCACATATATGTAAAAACTCCATTTCACAATTGGAACAATTCCGAGCAACTGGAAGACTTTTAAAGAGCTTCCATTCCCAGAAATTAAAAACTTTAACTCTTCTCCCCCAATAGAATTCTTAAACACGGTACAGATACCCCTTGACACTAGTGTCGCCAGAACAAACTTTGAAAGGGGCCCAAAACATATTTTTCAAGCTTCTTGTCGTTCAATTTTAATCGATGATCTTTTTTTGGAAATCAAAGTGTTGTTGCCATTGTATGAGAACATAGCTTCTTGTCTTAAAATTGAGTCCAAAGAAATTAGGGCCATGGTCCCTTTGGCTCTCCCGGCTATCCCTATACTCTTGACTAAAGAAATGCTTTTGTGATATAATGGAGGCAACCAGCATGACGCGATAGCCCAAACTTGGTCAAAAATCTGCAACTAAAGTGCTTGGAGAGTTATGTTTCATGGGCATGGTAGGGAGAAGGGGCTCTTTTCCTTCATATTTTTAGTTTCGGGTTCAAATTAGCGCTTGCATTGACCACAACTACATGTTGCGAGAGGCTGCTGATGTGTAAGCGCGAAGGTACTTCACAGTCTCTCAAACTCTCCGTTCATGTTGTGTTTGATAAGTTGAATTAGTTTTTACCACAACAGATCTTGCTCTCCCATATTTAGTGTTATGGGCTGACCTGAATATTTTTGAGAACTATCCAACTTGGCTCTTCAACCTGCGTATCATCGTTTTTTGAGGCAAACAAAATGGCGAACTGTTTTCTTTATTGCTTCAAAAAATATACTTTTCAAAACATTATCTAATCCTTTAGCTCCGTTGAAATAGCAATAATACCGGTAAGAAGAAGAATACTGTTGTAGTTCTATACTAGTCTCACTCGCCATCCGATAAATTACTCGTAATATGTAATTAAAAACACTATGGCTAACGCAGTTAGGTTGCGATATAAGCCTTACCGGTATTTCGATGGCAAAGCACATCAAACATGGTTACAAAACCTCCAAAATATAAATATTATTACGCTTTGAAAATGGCAGCCCTGTAATACATTAAAGTTCTTTTTTATGAACTTTCTTCCCATGGTTTTAAACTAGAAATTAATTTCTGAAATTCGCCTTGCGCTGTATATGGCTTGCCAACCTTTTTGCTAACAAAACATAAGTGTTTAGCTACTTAAGTTCGTAGATATTTAAACAAAACTGTTTTTTGCGTTCTATATGTACAATACTGATGAAATAGCAATAAATTTTACAACTTAAATAACAAACACACGGCAACTGCGTAACATTGTGGCATGGCAATTTATTACTCTGTATAAATCATGATTCTGTTTGTTCTCCTTTTCATGAATCGATATTTCCTAACAGTGTAGATCAATTAGAAGCAATAAATAGAGTGTAATAAACTATCACAGCAAATTTGAAATATCCTTTTTTTCAAAAAGAAGGTTATGATAAAAATGGTGTTTCGATGCTAAGTGGGTACATTTTCTCTTAACCACTTGTGGACGGATGACGTATATATACGCGCATGTAAATTTTTGCCGCCCAATCAAATCAGTCGTTATGATTTTTAAATCGTTTTATTTTATCGAAATAATCAGCCAACTGATTTAAAATGAATCAATTAGCAGGCTGATTGTAGACATCCATGTAGTTGATCACAAAAAACACCCAAAAAACAACAACATGATTCAACACGAGGAAGTTAAAGGTGAATAGGATAATTAGTTTTGAAAACGCATGGCTAGTTCAACAATGGATAGAGAGAGGGCGTGAAATTTGTCTCATTTTCACTGTTTCCGATCTTATTTTACAGTACTGTTGTGGCAATAATATTTTATACCTGAAGACCCTGGGTATAAAAAATCCGTTTTGAATTGATGATTTTGGATTCTTATGGTTACATTTCAACTTTGAAGATTAAGCAAAATCCTCTAAGTTTGAAATAATAGCTCTCACCAGAAAATTATTTTTGTCGTTAAAATCAGTCAATAACCTGTAGGTTATATGGCTGTGTAGCTTTTTCCAGCCAAAAAAGGTTTAAGCGATAAAATTATGCAGAAACACACATAAAATATACAACGTAATTGAGAGGCATTGAAAATCAAAATCTGGAGATGATGTTAGCTTCTACAAAAACCATTCAATACGTCCCCGCCATCACGCAATGCCGGTGAAAATCGACTTTAGATAGAATTTGAACCGACAGTCCGCACCAGCTAACCTAAACTATGAGCCAATGCTAATGGCAAAGAGGCATTCTAACCGCTACCAACGCCGTACACCATTCAGCTTTCAAAGTTGACGATTAACCACGTGAATCACGGTAGATAAACGACGTAACCGTTTCTTAATATTTCATTTAACTTGGCTCAATGGCGCCCTCAAGTAGTATGACAAAACTACTTTTTACTTTTTCTTTTACAAATCTCGTATAAAGACTTTATTTTGCAAAAAAAAGGTTGTAGCTCCGCTGTTACGAGCCATGATTAAGTGACCATGCGCTCAAACTTCAAAATGTCAGCGTAGCCATGGGTATGGAAAAGACACTTGACAATGATTCTTCTTGACGCATTCTAATAATCAGTATATTTGTGGAATGTAACATCAAGTAACTCGACGTCGAAACGTATAAGAGCTATACTTAGTTTTGTTGTGAACATATCTCACACTTAGCTCAAAAACAAACCGCCAAAAGAAGAGAAAAATCGGTCACATCAAAAGCGTTTGCCACTCCCTGAGCACCTCACAAATATATGCCGAGAGATTTTTAAAGGTTGAATATGGGAAAGAGGAGAGGCGGTGGTGCAATAACTACTAAAGCAGTGAAGAACTTTTTTAGAAGTCAGTTGGAATTTTCCAAAAATGTTCGGATGGGGAGTAGCATTCAGGTGAAGACTTAGAAATCACTCAGAATTCTACCAAAATCACCGTTTCTAAAACGAGGTGGAGGCGTTTGTGTTAAAAGGCACCTCAATGCCTTTCGCAAGAAGATGCTCTAGTGAAACCCAAAAAATAACTCTAAGAATCTGGACAAGAGCGTGCAATATTATGAAGCAGTTGCTAAGTATAGGCCACATTGAAACATAGCACATTTTGCAAGATATGATCAGGCACACAGTGTTGGCAAAGATTTGTCTACGCCAATGCTATTTAAAAGAGTTTCAGCGGTACAGAAGCGTTGCACTAATAATATTTTTGACCTCAAGTTACTCTGGTTATTTGCTTAAGCTGATAAATTTGCGCTGACCGTTACTTATCCCGGCTGTCCCTTATGTGTCTTGTTTTTTGCATAGACGTAATAATAGTGCATTTCTGATTCAGTACGAGAAGTACTACAAAATTCAAACAATAAGCATTCATCAAAAAAGGTTGAAGAAAAAAAGAGGTCATGCGTCACAGCAAATTTTGTTTAGATCCCGGTAGGCCTATGCTGTATTCAAATAAACCTGCTAAAATGACTTCTCGTATAAAGCCTACTGGGCAGTTTTGCACAGGGGTGTTGTTTTCTTTTGATTTCCCTCAAATCTTTTCAAATTTCTGGAAAGGCCAAATTAGTCCTATTTTATGCATACTTGTGGTCAGGGTAAAGAAAAAAATCACAACTTGTCCCAAAATTTTATTGCTAATCCAAGTAGGCCTATTCTTCTACTTTCAAGCAAAGCCGCACAAACGTTTTCCTGTTTGCGGTGCAATTTCACGCAAATGCGTTGATTTTACTTTTTCTCATACTTTCTGAGGCTCCTGGCTTCACCTTTTGCCCCCGTTTTGCTTGCGTAGAGGTAATCAGGGTACCTAAAAGAACCATGCTTTCTCCCGAATCCGGTAAAGCTATTAAGATACCTTGAGGCAAAACTATTCCCCGTAAGCGGTGCAATTTTACACAGGGTGAGGTTTCTTTTGATTTCCCCTAAGCTTTAGATTTAGTTTACCTTCTTTTGTTATTTTATCCAAAAAGAACAAAATTATTTAACTTATTTGCCTAACATCAATCATAAAATTCCTCTATTTACTTAAATCGTGCCAGATATCATTATAATGTCACTTAACGCTATGATAAAACAGGTTTATATTTAAAACTTTCAAGAAAGAAAGCAGGTTTAGTAATAAATCTTTTTGCGTCGCCAACAAAGCTAAAGATGTTACAGAATTTCTTTAATAGGAAACCGTTTTTTGAATATGTTTCCTAAAAGCTTTCAAATGCATTTTCTACCGACAGCATTTTTTTTTGGAAAACAAAAAGAAATGTTTGTTATGACATCATGTGACCATTTAAGAGGTACAATTGTTTGCAAGTTAATAGATACGCTGCTGACTTTTGTTGAGGCCAAAAATAGCATTTTCCCTCAAAATATGGGTTGAAAACTTTTTCTTTTGTTGTGACGTCACCACAGGTTTCCTGGAGCAATGATCTGCCACGATTATTTTCATGTTGGAGGAGTGAAAGCGTACGTGTGTACATACGAACGGAAAAACTATTAAGTTAAAATCAGATTTAGTAAAATTGGAAAGTCCGTGCAAAGGCACAGTTCAATGGCTAATATTGTTTGATGTTTTTCTAAAAACTATCTGCTTATTCTCACACTTCCACTTTATACAACCTAGGTTTTTTTGTATTTAAATGCTCAATAAATTAATTTTTATCTTGATACTTGTTTGATTTTTTGAAAAGTTAAAAAAATTTCTATGTTTCCAAAATTTATAAAATTTAAGATGATAAATTTAGTTCAAAAATTACGAAAATGCAGCTTGAATTAAACATTATACTTTAGTTAGTGATAGGTTTATGTAAAGTAAAAAACTTATAGCTAACATTATTTTTGTAAGTCTATTCGCAGATAGGGTTTGATGGCAGAGAGCCTTCGCGTAACCTTCTCTGGAGGAAAATGAATTCATAGTAAGAGTAACTCACAAAAAAATTTCAAATCAGAAGAAATAGTTGCCTATTTGGTAAATTTCTATCTTTGGAGAACAAGCTGAAATTTGTTATGGACTTAATTTGCATCTTTACTTGTTGCGTACTTCGTTCGACTTTTTATCAGCATGCTCACAGCCACCTTCATCTAGCAATGTTTTACTCAATGAGAATCGGTAACTTCATAGACCTAAAGCAGCTTATTTTTGTTTGATCGTATGATGATTTACCTTTGCCGTACGATCTTACAGTAAAGCATTTGAAAAAGGTTCCGGAGTGATCAGTAGTTTCCGCCTCTCAATTACTTGTTTAGGCTAAGTTTGTAAAAGGGGGAATTAAAACTTTAGGCATTATAGTCAGTATTTACATTTGATTTTTTAAAATATGCTAGCGATAGGTTGGCAATTAACCTAACGAACTTAAAGAATCTGATAATCAAAGGAAAACTTTTTCAATCTGCTTTGGAGGCAACAGATTTAGACCAGGCTTTTGAATGATATCAATTTCTACTTGAACAGACACAAATAGGCAAAAACTACCAAATTAATGCAAATAATTTATTTACCAGGCAAAAGCTTCCCTCCAAGACCTTGATTTATGTAAGATTGTTTTGAAGCCTAGTTATTATATTGACGTAAGGAGTTGAGACGACATGAACATTCCGTCAAAATACAAATCTCACTAAAAAAACATTATTCCGCTATTGGTTTTTAGAGTCTTCGTAATACCCAGTAATGACTTCCTCGATAGGCCGAAAACCACTACTCAAAATCCTACTCTATATTTATCACTTTGTTCACGTGAAATATACACAAAAAATAAAAACATATATCAGTTAATTAGCTAGTAAACATCAAATTCCACATTAGCCTTCAAGGTTTGCAAAAAAACAAAATTTTCACGTTTAAGCATCTTTTCTTCGTCGACGGAGTAAAGCTTTTTGATTTCTAACGTAATTTTTGATTAACGGTCGCTGTTTTTTTAATTCTTGTTTATGATTTAACCAAGCACGTTTTTTTTCTTTTGTAATCACTCTGATTCGGTTGACAGTTAAAAAAATAGCCAAAAGATTTTTTCCAAGAAAAAAAATATTCATGGAAGTAACAATTTTAAAATAAAATATGATTATGATCCTCACGATGCAGAAAGGGGCATCTTGGAATAAGATACTCATCACCATGCTCCATATTTCGTTATGACAGCAAAAGCAGTCGATGCAATTTTCAGTTTCCAAATTCAGAGGAATTGCTATATTTTCTGAGGAATTTGCAGCAACTATATTTTGGTTTGAAACTTCTTTGTCTTTCTGATCAATATTTTCATCTGCATCTTCAAAAACATTGTTTTCCATTGATAGATTTGTTTTTTGAGAAGCTGTATCGTTTGCAAGGTGTGTCCTATCGCTTTTTCTACTTACAGCGGCAGCTGATTGTTTTTCTGTTGGGTCTTCCACTGCATTGTCTTTCCTGGAAAGACTAGTTTGTTGAAGAGCAGTTTCGTTTGTTGCCTCTAAGTTACTGCTTTCACTTATTATAGATGCAGTCGATTGTTCCTCACTGGTATCTTCCACTGCATTGTTTTCCATAGGAAGACTAGTTTGTTGAAGAGCTGTGTCGTTTATAGCGTCTAAGTTACTGCTTTCACTTATTATAGATGCAATTGATCGTTCTCCACTGGTATCTTCCACTGCATTGTTTTCCATAGGAAGACTAGTTTGTTGAAGAGCTGTATCGTTTATAGCGTCTAAGTTACTGCTTTCACTTATTATAGATGCAGTCGATTGTTCCTCACTGGTATCTTCCACTGCATTGTTTTTCATAGGAAGACTAGTTTGTTGAAGAGCTGTATCGTTTATAACGTCTAAGTTACTGCTTTCACTTATTATAGATGCAGTCGATTGTTCCTCACTGGTATCTTCCACTGCATTGTTTTCCATAGGAAGACTAGTTTGTTGAAGAGCTGTATCGTTTATAACGTCTAAGTTACTGCTTTCACTTATTATAGATGCAGTCGATTGTTCCTCACTGGTATCTTCCACTGCATTGTTTTTCATAGGAAGACTAGTTTGTTGAAGAGCTGTATCGTTTATAACGTCTAAGTTACTGCTTTCGCTTATTATAGATGCAGTCGATTGTTCCTCACTGGTATCTTCAAAAGCATTGTTTTCCATAGAAAAAATCGGTTTCAGAGTTATTTCACTTGCAGTTTCTCCCCCATTTCTTTTTCCAATCGAAACAGCTGCTAACAATTCTCTTGTATTTTGTAACTTTGGAAGATTTTGGGTTGCAGTTAGAACAAAAGCAAACTGAAATAAACTCCAACTCCATGCAATTATAATTATACAGGATATAAGCCATCGATTTTCTTTTGTTTCCTAAATATAAAAATCTATTATAAACTAGGCAATTATTGCAGCGTATACAATTATGCAATACATGCGGGGATTTAGCCCAAGGACGGCCGGTAAACATGTGAGACAATGGTGCAACACTTCCTTCTTTGGTAACTCTAAAGTTTTTTATATTTTCATAAATAGTTTAATGTCAATTTTTTCAAAAAGTTATTTCAAATAGTTTTGGCCATAAAAAACGTAGAAACAAGACTTTTTTAATTGGATTAAGTATTGCATAAAACACAATTTTTAAGTTTTTCTGCACTGCACCACCAATAATTACAAAATTTGACACTTTGTTGGTCTACAACAATGAGACTAAATTTGTTATTATATAACTTTCAGTGGTTGTTAATTCAAAAAAGAAAATTAGCTACATAAACCATTCAGATGGAATTGGAGAAGTGGCTTGATGCAAACTCTTTTTAAGTCATGCTTTTCAGCCATGGTGTGACAAAACCGACTTAAGAGTTCGACGAGGTCCTCTGAACCCAAAAACTTTAAAAAAGGAACAAGGAAAGATTTTCAGCAACACGTTGATCTCGAAAATTGCTCATGAATTAAAAAAATTTATTTTCAAAAAAGAGTTTTCAAACTGAGAAGGGACAAAAACAAAGATTTAAACATGCAATTTTCCAAAATATTACTAGAAAAGATGCGTGTGCGAATTGAGCCAAACAATCGGATTCCAAAATCTGTGACTTAAATAAAAAAGAAATGTCGGTTTAGAAATTTATCTAAAAATAATAAAAGTGCACGAAAATACACAATTACCTTCCTAACTGTGGTACCGCCTTTGTACCAGCTTTTTAAAGACTTTGCAAAATCTCCTACTGTTTCGGCATCACTGGGTCCGAAAAAAGTTTGGAAAATTACGTAGGGATTAAGGTGTTCGTAGAGCTTTATATCTTTAAGGCAAAGGTTTTTTTCGTGTGGTTGGTGTTGCTTTGCATTCAAATCTCAGTATCAGGATTATTTTTAACAGGCTGAGAGTTACAGGATCCAGACTTAAACCTGACCATTAATTCTCCTGATAGAATAGTCTATCATGACCTAATTATCAATTTTCAGTTGGCAAATCTGGATTTCGATTGATTAAAAGTTTGGCGTACTGAAAATGTTTTTGCGTGATTTGGATATTGGAAATGTAGTCGGACGTTTTAATCTTGGCTAACTTGTGCCGACTTGTTTTGTATTAAAGCAGTTCCGATAAGTATATGTGGTTGCACAGTACCGGTTGGCTAATGGTAACTTATGAGTTGGTGCGTCAGTGTGGTCATTAATCCTATGGAAATTACTTTTCTGAAGGAATAAGTGAAGATTAGTTGGAATAGCAACTATTAACAAACAATCTTACCGCCACTAAAACGTGAAAAGACATTCAGTAAAATTTTGCAAATCGTTTACTATCAAATTTTTTAATTTGAAAGTAATTTTAAAATCCATGTAATACATCGTGACAAAGTAAGTAAAGAATATATCTAGCTTATCGCACACTTGAAGGAACAAACAGTTTGGAAGACTGCATAATGACCTTCAATGATTGAGCCAGCTGCTACTTCAGTTGTCGGTGTTGTCAATAGCAGTCCTTCTTTAAGCTAAAAAAGGGCAAAACCAAATGAGGTTGCAAGGCAGATGGAACTAGGAGGCACAGTCGCAAGGCCAATGTAGATGGTACAAATTGCAATATAGATGTAAATGTTCAAAATTTCAACGCACCTTTCATAACAGCCTCGAAACGCCATTGGCTTGGTCTATCTTTATTTTCCGTTCACCCAAATCTAGATTATGTTATAACAACTGATTCAATGATGTTTTGGCGTTTCCAGAAGTGTTACCGTCAGCAAAAGCTAGCAAAGCCCTATTTTGGGATTGCTTTTTGTGTGAAGGGGAAATGGATAATCGGATAAAAGGAAATGCTCCCCAGAGAAAGTAATCACTTTTCAAAATATGTTACTCTTCAACAAAATATGGCTTAATAAACAAAGCAAATCATACAGAACCAAATCTTATCAAAAATAAAATTTATAAGATCTAATTTGTAGTGTTGCTAGTTAGTTGCCGCAATCACAAAGTTATTAGATAATAGGATAAACTTGTTTACAAAATCTTATGAACCTAAGATTTTTGCTGGTTACTTTTAATGCAAAGCCATCCCTTAAAACACAAACTCTTATAGTTGTAACCCCATAGACTTGGGTTTAGTTTCTAGTCAAGTCACATCAAGCACTTCAAAAAGTGGGCCTATTAATACACTTTTTGCTTGCCGTTCAGCAATAGGGGTAATACGGAAAATAAAATATACTCAATGTTGTCGAATAGCTTGTAGTAACGTTGAGAGGAAGGATTTATGGAATACCCAGACAAAAGCCTTGGATGCATTTGCAGTTCTGCAAAGGTTGTTATTGTGCTCCCCTACCGCAAAAACAGCAAAAAATTCACTTTTAAGAAGTTGACTTCCAAAACAAGGTCTTTTACTCAAAAAAGAGCACTGCAAGTCTTCTCAATAAAATTCATCTTTTTATGCAACTGCTTCTGACTCTCAGCAACTAGGTGAGCTTCTCAACGTTCCTGGTCTAGTATCTAGTCAGCAACGGAGTTGAGTATGTTGGTAAGCCGCTTTTGGTGGCAATGATTTGAGCGTTAGCAACTCACAATGATTAAATTGTAGTGTAGACTACTTGAAATGTCATTACAAGGTAATTTTTCCGGCATGTTTGCTTTTCTTGAAAAGAAAAATCTGTGCCAGCTGTCAGCAGTGGGCATTTTGGTACCTACGACCTGGGAATGAGTGCAACGATGTTCTAGCATAGAAGAGACTCAGAGGAGTTGAGAGTTTTTAGACATGAGCGAATATGTTTTTGACGTAAAACGTCCTCAAAGTTACATAAAATATTGCCTTATCTTGCTGTTCATACTAACTGCGCAAGTTTGCTCGCATGCGATGCATGAACAGATTGGAAATACTTTAGGAAAAAATAAAAATGGTTCAACTTACATACCACATGGATGAGATGATTCGTAAGAATACGTAAGATAAGGCAAAATTTGTGACATGAAGTTAAGTTGAGCCACCATCAGTAAAGCAACAAAGATCCAGAAAAAACGTTTTTCTATTCACTAGTGCCAACAAGCAAATAAAAGCTATGTAAAGAAAATGATTTGCTCTAAGTCATGTGCGGTTCATATCAGTCATTAAAGGTAATAGTGTTTGTTTTTTCAAGCTGTCCATCCAAATGATAGCAAGCAGAGCAATGGAGCTATTGCGTCAGTGTTCGGAAGAGAGTATTTCGTCACGTTGTTGGTGGCCAATATACTGCATATTCCTGCAAATCCTCATTCCAAATTTTACTTGATGCCAAATGCTAATTGCTGTCAAGCTAGACAAATGACTTAGGGTTTCTTTGCAAAACATTTGAGCGGTAGCGTCATGCTTCTGACATCATCAGGGCTCAACATTTGTTGTGTGCCTCAAATTCCAAGTTGAGCTCAAAATATGCTGCATGGCTTAAATTACAATGTGGCACTGGCTGAAATCATCAAGTCTTTCCTAACTAACAAAAGGTTTCTCCTAATCAGCGCATAAATTTACGGGACAATCTAAAATCTAAAAATATTCAAAATTGTTCAGTGATGATTAGGTCAAGCTTTTTCAATAAAGTAAATTTTTTGGTGATAAACTTGTGCAACGTGGTTTTTTGTAAGAGTTCTAGATGCCAAGTGTAAGTTTCATATTCTCAATTTGATAGGTTAATAAAAGGTCAATATTTTCCTTTTGGTCAACTTTTTTGGGGATACTAAAATCAATTTTTTATAATTAACACTGTAAGTTAAAACGTTTTTTTCGAATTGATGAGAAAAACTGATAAGTGCAATTTACTTATTTAACTTTTTTGTTTTAACTTGCATTGTTTGCCAATTTTTTGTACGATAATACACATTGTTGGTTTTGTAACAATTAGCGATTGGGCGCAATCATCAGTCTGACGAAATTATGTGCGACTGTGCCGCAATCGAATAGTTGCAGCAATTAGGAGGCGAAATACTGTGCATTTGTTAGGTAAAAATGTTTGCAGTATAGCGAAGAGGCATCTACGATGCTGGTTTAGACTACCTTTTTATTATTTAAGGCAAATTAACAAAGAGCGAATAGTTTATTTATGCAGGCGCAGTGTACAGCTCACCAGCAGAGGTTGTTTTACCATTTTACAGTGGAATCAACCGTCAAAAGGGTGAAGTGGCTTATTTATACAGATTTTGCTGTTGTTTTTTATTTAGGTTTTTTAAATGATGCCAAAATTTAAAGTTATCAAAACATCTAAAATTTTAACACTACTTCAAGACTGCCCTGAAGAATTTATAAAGTCCCAACAACGAATGATATTGCAATTTGTGCAGCTATACGGTTTCTTGCAACAAACTGTTTCTTGTTGAAAGTCATCGAAATACATCGAAACACCACAAGCGTAAGGCAGCAGATCTGAACTGCTTATCCCACACACTTTGCAAACGTTTTTGAGAAGCAGTAACACCGATGTTGTGCAAAAGGCAATTAAGGCATTTTTGTCTGCTGTTATTTCTTTGTATAAGCTAAACAACAAGCACATCTAAAACTTATTTTACGGCATTTACGAGTCGGGGACGGCACCACCACGTTAAAGCCGCTCTTGATTCGTGCAGATAAGCCAAATTCGCTACTATTGGTTGCCCGCTTCAGCTTGTTGTTACAAAATGGTGAAGCTGTTTACAAGTTGCCTTATGTTGTGCAAAGAAGTGAGTGGGATTGTGGATAATTTTGAAGGGTCTAGGTCTAGGATTTTAGTAAGTCAAACCAAAGTTTGCATAGAAGCTACTCAAGTTCTCAAAATCAAATAGACTATCAATATCTAGTTCTTCTTCGACCTATGGCAGGGTATCCATGATCCAGTTCAGACACAAGAAAAGGATGGGGGACAAGGGTTTATCCTTTTACCACCCCAGCCTGCTGTGTTGCCCAAATCAGATGCTGGCAGTGATTATGTTGAGCCAGCACCTTTTTTTGTCATCCAAAACTGTCATACCCATAATTCCTCGAGGTGTCCAATGTGTGGTACATGTTAAAATAATGTGGTCTGCAGTTTGTTCACCAGCGCCACACTCACAATTTGCTGAATAAGCGAGACCCCATTTGTGCATGGACGAACCGAAATGTCCAACGCCAGTACGCAAGAGTCAAACTTTGAGGGTCAAACTTTGTGATGACCCTAGAAATGTAGGCACAGAGCGCTGACGTACTCCTAGAGTACTCTGTATTCGGTGTCAAGTTCGACCATTGGGCAGTGCGAATGCCCAACTTAGATAAGTTGTGCGATAATTTCCGCGCGGCATGAACAAACGGGTACCTAGATTTCAGTCTCTCCTTGCTAGCAGCCTGCGACTCAGTCAACTAGCCATGCAGAATGTGGCCAGGGTCCAAAGCTGTGCAATTATTCAAGAAGAGTATCAATACCTGGCGGCAAAGCTGAACTGGCTGAATGCCTGAGAGAATTGGAAGGTGGTTCGTTGGAGTGGGACGTAGGCATCCAGGACAATGCACAAAGCGTCATTAAGAACGCTATCAATAAGGCGAGTATGCTCGCTACCACACCAAGCTAGTGCACAGTACTCAGCTCGCAATGCCTTGGCACCAGCGCCGCATCCTGAACCCGCAATTTGCCTTAGCAGCGAAACGCGCGTGGATAGTTTTTGCGCAATGCCACAAGGTGATCACGATATGTGAGCGCTCTGTCCAATTTCACACCAAGATAGGTCGGCACTGGAGAAAATGGTAAGATTTTATCATTGTTATTAACTTTGAGCTCACGCTTGGTCTCTCGATTGTGGAGATGAAAGGCTGCCGTCACCGTTTAAGCATGGCTGAGCTTTAGCCGCCAAGTCTGGAGAAATGCAGAACGCGTAGTCATGTCTACTGGACGGCAGATGCTCTCTCATAGCACGGTCCGTGAGTACGCCTGTCCTCCGACCTCTTGTGATAGACCGAAACCAAATCTGCCCTCACCGTAGGGCATCTATTGTTATCGATGTTTGGCAAGGCCTTGTAAGTGAGAAACGCCCTTTTCAGGGTGGAACAATGCATTAAAACGCATTGTCAACAAGTTTCAAAGGCCTGCCATCCTTCAGTTGAACATTGACGATGAGCGTTTTTTGCCATCTTGCTGCTCAGTGTGAGGCATTCATCATCCTATAATGTCTAGCTAAGCTTATAGAAACAATGAAAAGTGCCAAGTACACCATAAAAGAAGCGGTGCGAGCTATCCACGAACTTTACTTTGGAGAAGACACTGGCAGCTTTAACCGTTACAGTAAAAAAAATGCAAAACAATGACATTTCTAAAATAACGAACATGGAAAGACCAAACGTTTCACCGGCTGTTTACAGTTTACTTCAACATTCTCTGCACAGAATTGCCTATGTAGAAAGAAATTTTTTAATGCTGAAAAAACTGTTAGCCAAGAACAAAAACTTTAAGGTCGAAAATTTGAAACAGTAGTCAAAATTATTTCACAGTTCATTTCTTGCACCTGGTGATCGCAGGGTTGGCTGCTTGTATAAGACGTGCGTAATGCAAGTTTTGTTGAGAATTTTATGTTTTTGTTCATTAAATCTTCGTTTTAATAAAAAAGTTCAAGAAACATTAATTAATTGAGTAATAATTTTTTTTGGTCTTTGCATTTGCATTGAGTCAATTGCATTTTACTTGGCATTTTACACTAAAAAATAATTATGATAATCACTCACCGAATCTGTATCTGTATCCATTTCCTTAAGCTCCAGAATATCTGCAGCAGCTCCAACGTTGATGAGAAGAAGTTCTGAAAGATTGTCGAGGGTAACTCCTCCTTTAGGAGCAATCCATTTAGTTAATACGAGTGTGAAAAGAAAGCATTGTTGCAAGACTAATATTTTGTTTTCCGGCATGGGTATTGATAGGCTTTCGTTTGTCGAATTATTGTTGTTGTTGAAGTTCCGCTGTTCCAGCATCCAGAAGCAGGGAAGTGTACAAAATAAATAGCACACGACATACGGAGTGAACCTGTAGATAAAAGTGTATTTCAATTTTTTGTCACCAGTTTAAAGAAACAAACCAAAATAGGCTATCATCTCGATATTGTGGATTTTAAGCGTATAAGGTTATACTGACCTTGGGATCTCAACTACACACGAACACTCTCTTTTTTGTTTTTTTGGCCAATTACCGAGAGTGCAATTTATTTTTCGAAAGAGAAGTTGCTTTAAATATGATAATGTTCATGAACTGTTTTCACTGTTTAGGTATAGCCCAGGCAAGTGGGCATTCTGAGATGACAATCAATCTCTCTTTTAAGTCTTGAAGAGTTGAATATATCTTAAGCAGACAAAGGATTTTGTTGCTGCCTCAGCTGCAGTTTTCACCTCGCTATGCTCCACGAGGTACCACATGTCTGCCAAATGCAGGTGGAAATATTCCGTTTAGTGCCCTACCTAAAGAGACTCAACCAACACATGTGTTTGCTTTCTGCGAGGACAATTCTTTTCGCTTTGAGCGTCAAGCAGAAAAACTATATATTCCATCTTTTAAAGTTTTTTAGCAGTATTCAACAAGGAAGTCAAAGCAAGGTTTATTAAATGCAAAGCGGATGCTCAAACCATGGCGTCATTGCACCAATCTTCTATCGAACATTGTTCACACCATACCTTGGGTTTGAATATAGCGTGGTCATTTGTACGTACTGTTCGCAAACAGCACGACATTAACAAAATTCATTGGCGTACATTCATAGGCGAAATGCAATGTTTAACTAGCAGTCACTCACTCATTTACATTTTTAAGTTGAAGGCACTGGTAGGGTCAGGCCTCACTTTTCATTAAAACTAATTCTATTAGTTGGTTTACGATCACTCACCTTAACTCCCCTTCAACGAATCCCAATAAAAATTCAATAAAATGTCTGAAGGATAAGGCCCTGTCCATGATACTAATTTTTAAATAATTAAAAAATTGCTCGTTTTGGGAGAATGGAAGAGTGGAATGCACCATTATACTGTACAACCGGAAACAAATAAAACTAAAGTATAATAGAAAACTTCATTTAACCTCAATAATCCTTCAAATGCCTTATGATTTGCATAAAAGTTAACAGAATCTTGAATATACAGGAGGTTGCCGATTTTTATTGAGTGGATTTGGATGAAATTACTTATATTTGTACTAGATGAAAGCTTCGCAGGATGTGCTTACTCAGGTTGTCAATATTTGCCCGGGAATAAATTCGCTAGTTACCAGAGTTTACTGCGTTGAGGTTGTTGACATGACATTCAAACAACCATGAAGCGCAACGGCAACTAAACATCTGTGTTCATGGAACCCTACTCCCTCACAACCCACATCCAAAACACCCCGGAGTAAAACTCGACAGACAGCTAACATATAGACAACACATAAAAAGTCTATGGGGAAAAGTGATAGTAAGAAACAACTTTATCCGATACCTGTCAGGGCCAACTTAAGGTGCAAATGCTAAAACCCTCCGAAAAGCAGCCCTTGCAATGGTTTACAACAGCGCAGAGTATGCCACTCAAGTATGGAGCTGAAGCTGCCATATCAAAAAGCTGAACTTATCCCTGAATAATGCCATGAAAATCATAACCGGATGCGTGAAACCCACCCCACACATCTCCTTTCTTACTCTTAGGAATTGCCCCAGCCAAGCTGAGAAAAAATTATATCACCAACAAATAATCTTACCACCCATGAGCCAACAAAAAACAACGGCTGCGTAATAGGCTGGCCCATTTTCCTTAATGTTTTTAAAATTTTTTGTCGGTTTGAAAAAGTGTTCCATTTTGCTTACCGATATTTGCAAGCCAAAAATTTTTGTTGAGTTTTGACCTTTGACCCTGGTTCACCCAAGGTGATATGCAGAATTTTTCTTAAAATTGGTCAAATTCAAAGTGTGTAGCTGTATCTGATCAAGATATTTTCCAAACTATGATCTCATAATTTTGACGACATTTTCTTTTTAGACTTCCGCTTAGAATACCTTTACTCTGCTTCAAGTCTGAATGATGTCAAATAGAGTATGTTTGGTTTGATATTTTAGTTGATTCTACTGCCAGCAAAAGTGATGCAGTTGTCTTTTTCCAGCATTTAGCATCAGTTTACAAGTTGGTGAGCAGAGAAAAAGCTATGGGACCAGTAGATCTGCCTACAAAAGTTGTGAAAAATATATAACTATATATGAGCAATAGGCGTACCAATAACTTCGACTATCCTGTTTCTTACACAGTTACAGAGAAAAATTGTCAGATGTTTGATAAATAGCTCATAAATTAATTTGTGTAAAATGACAACTAGATCAAAAGGAAAGCTAAAGATATCGCTTTTTGATGAATGTGTTGTGAATGATATCAGAGGAGCTAAACCACCAACAAGTAAAACTGTGTACCTGCATTTTCGATACTTACACTCTGAACTGCAAGAAAAACAGCCTGGAACATCTTCTCTGCGTAACTCTGCTAAAGTTGCAGTTGAAAATGCGAAGCAATGGTGGTTATATAAAGCTGGCATCCCAACAAAATCTAATAACACTCTCATTGACATGATCTTCAAAATTCACAAAAATTGGACAATTTTGTTTAAGCAACGATTAAAAACAACGCAGCAACAACTGGACAAAAGAGATGCCTTTTCAAAATAAATGAAGAAAACATTTTTGGCCCCTAAACCAAATTGTGAAAAGGGATTAAACGAGGAAGATAAAAAATTTTTGTAGAATATGAAAGGCAGCAGAAAAGGTGGAGTTTCATCATTGGATAGGGTAACAGAGGCTAAAAACAAACGAAAAATAGAAAAGGTTTTGCAGTTGTAAAAAAGAAGATGCAAGAACAAAGGAAAATAGATTACGCAATGAAATCATTCATTAGCCTACTGCTGAACAGGAAAAAGACAGTAAAGATAGGGTTACCATACGTCCCGCTTTTTGAGGCCTTGTCCCGCTTTTTTGATCGCAAATCCCGCTTTTTGCTTTGGTGAAACACAACGGGTTTAACCAACTTTATGGACATTTCAATTAATTCTCCAACATAAGCGGGACGGGGAGATGCGGTTGCAGGTTTGATTGTGGAGGCAAGGGTACAGATCCGAAAGCATAGACGAAAATTGGGGTGATCTCCAAAAAAAAAATAAAAAAAAGAAAAAGGTCAACGCCTGCTCGGTTGCAAAATTTTTCCACTTTTCGGCTTGAAAATGACACAAATCGTGGAATTTACAGGCGATGACCCTTTTTTTTTTTTTTTGGAGATCACCCCAATTTTCGTCTTTGGTTTCAGATCTGCACCATTACCTCGACAATCAAGCCTGCAACCGCATCTCACCGTCCCGCTTTTGATAAAAAAACGTTGAAGGGGCCATAAATTTTGTCTCGTGAAAATTCGTCATCCAATGTCCCGATTTTTGCTTTTCAAAATATGGTAACCCTAAGTAAAGATAGTACATCAAGTGATGCTGGTGAAGAGGACGCTAACCTTCATTTACTTGAAACATCTAACAAAAGAAAGAAACAACTGCAAGAAAAGCAGCCTGCTGTTAGTCTAAATCTTGATCCAACCCAGTGGAGTGAAACAGTCAGCCTTGTGGCAGACCGACATCATATAAGCCACAGAGCACTAACAGAAGTAATGTCTGCTGTTGTTAGCTCTGGTGGTCGTAACATCAATGACTTGTCTTTGTCAAAAGAAACAGTGCGTAGACACCGTAATAGCATGCGAGAGCAAAAGGCCATGTGCATATTTGAGAAAAACTTTAAAACAAAATTCGTGATTCAAAAAGTAACAGAGATTTGCTGCACTGGGATGGAAAAATGCTGCAGAGCGTAGAACATGCAGGAACATGCAAAGAAGTTATTGCTATTCTCTTGACTGCAACTCATGAAAAAAGTGAAATTTTACTCAAGATTGAAAATTTAGATCAAGAACATAGCATAGCTGCTGAGCTAACTAATATAATTTTGGACACTTTAGACAACTGTAACATTGGGAAACATCTAATCATTGGTTTAGTGTTTGATACAACTTCTATCAACACAGGAATTCATAAAGTAGTAACTGTATGCGTGGAGAGAGCATTCGGCAATAATCTTTTGCAACTGGCTAGTCTACATCATGTGCTGGAACCCTTATGTGGAGCGGCTGCTTTTTTAGTTTCCAGTATAACAAAATCACCAAATGAAGCAGCTTTTCAAATCTTTCTCGACCGCTGGCCTAGTGTTGATAAACGGGACTTCCAAGTGCACAAAGCAAAAAGTAGGAAAGAAAAGACTGAATGTGAAAATGTCATTGGTTTTTGCCAAGCTGCACTCGTTAATGATGCCTTCAGAAAAGACTATCAAGAAATTTTAGAGCTGACCGTCGTTTTTCTTAGTGAGTATGTTTTTCTTGTTTAGATGCCTCTAAATGTAGGAACAATATCATATTATGTGGTTACTGTGGTAATTTGCGTACTGATAGATTTATGATAATGTAATGTTGCCAGTGATATTGCAGGAGAAGAGCTGCCAGATGAAAAACAATTTAGAATGAAGGCACCTGGAGCAAGGCATCACGCTTGCTGGATGTCGAAAGTGATCTACACTATTAAAATTGCCATGTTGCGGCACCAACTGAAAAATGACATTCCAGAATGTCTATTAATAAAAATTGTGGATCTTGCTAAGTTTCTATGCCTGTACTATATCAAGCCATGGTCGAGAGCAACTCTGCCCTTTCAAACCCCAATTGAGGATTTAAATTTGTACAAAATGTTGCTTACCAACATAGATGAACACAAATCTGAAGGATTTCGACAGCTAAGCGATGCCGTTGTTGGCAAGTTTGAAAACCACTTTTGGTATTTGACAGAGCGTTTGGTTGTTCTTTCGCTTTTCAGCGATCCTAGTGTTCAGCAAAAACAAAGTATGGCTGTAGCCATGAAAAGATATGACAAATAATTTTTTTTCAAAAGCGCTGTGCAGCAGATGCCTTTGATAACACCTTCCACTCCGCTGAAAGATTTAATTGGTCCAGAGTCATGGTTACTTTTCGAACTTATTAACGAACAACCAGCGTTTTTGTCGAAACCGGCTTCTCTCTGGGAGAAAGATAAGGATTACATTCGCATCAAATCACGACTTCTTCATCTAAAAGTAGTCAACAACTCTTCTGAAAGAGCACTTGGACTTGTCACAGACTACCATCAGTCTGTGGTAACAAAATCACAAACTCAAAAACAATTCCTTTATCAGGTGGTGAAACACCTTCGTGAAAAACAAAACAGTTTCTTGTTGAAACCAAACGCAGAACGTTGTACCAAAAAGATTATGTCCAAAATGTGGTAAAATTCAATGACTTCGTGTGTGCAATATTTATGCCAGTGTATATGGAGTTGCTTTAAGTAAACCAAATTTGCTTACCAGAAGTTTAGATTGCTGCTCGTATCGTGTTCACTATCGTGTCAGAGAGTAATAGAAGACGGCGGTTGAGCAGTTTTGGGGATAAGCAAAATTCAATATTTTTTAAACTTTCAGACTATGTGAACCAGGGTCAAACGTAAAAATTTTTTTGTAAAATTTTGTGTCAGAGATACATTTACTAAAAGGAACAATATTACCAACTAATAAAAGAATTAAAGAAAAAAAAAATTTTTTTTAAGATTTTGGGCCAGCCTACTGCATAATCTGGTTCCTGACCCACAGAGCCTACGCCCACAACGTCTGAAGTCACGCCACTCCTTTTACCGCCACGCAGCAGAACACCATAACTGCGACCACGATATCATTGAGGCCTGGAACGAAGAGTGGACTCACATCAACGCCCTAAACAGCTAACGCTAAATACCACAGCACCACCTAGATCCGACTGTACTGTGGGTTGTCCTAAATCGCCTTAGAGCTGGAGTAGGGCGGTTTGGTGCAGAGACGCACAAATGGGGACTCAGAACATCAGCGTCATGTGCTTGTGGAGCTGCCATCCAAAATGCGGAGCACATCTTGTTTGATTGCAATCTCTTCGTCCACCTAACACCATCAAGAACCTTATGAACATCACCGATGACGTGAAGAAATGGCTTCAACATCTAGCCGAAAACCTGCAATGAGCCCTCAAACAAAAGAAAACAAAGAAGAACTTGTAATTGTGTACTTAAGTTTGCTTTACAATTCACCTTTCGCTTTTAACTGTGTCACATCAAAACATGCAAGCAAGCTAATGCAACTGTTCAACGAAATCAAACACTTATCAAAGCCAACTTTTGTATTAAAAAGTTTTCTAAGCAACGTGAAGATTTCACGAGTCATTTTAATGCCCATATTTGCATCCTGCTTGCCGATTTCTGTGAAACGTTTGGTTATAAAATCCGGGTTTATTTACGCGTGATTAATTTTTTGCCTTTTATACGAAGAGTTCTATGCGTAAAATTATCTATCAGCGCCTGTGGCTAAGATTGTAGATATACCCCCCTTTTTTTTCTAAAAGGTAAACTTATTTCTGTTTTCTAATTACGCCTTGGAAATACGTAAGTGTTGGCCGTATATTTATAAACCGTTCTGACTTTTGACAAACTTCTTTATTTTCTCGTAATTATAGCAATATGTAATGTTTTTCAAAAAGGAATTTTTTCAGCTTATCCTAAATTGAGATTTTACAAAAGAATTTTTCCAGCCAGTTTACCTGGCTGCACTGATAGCTTGGGCATGTACTACTTTGAGACCTTTATACAAACGATCTTCTACTCAACATGCACTTACAAATTTCGTACTTGGCAAAAATTTTGAAAAATCTTTATAAAACATTAGTTGAAAAATTTTTTCGAGCTGTTCTTAGATTTGGTTGCAGGTCGGTAAAAACCCTGCTTATAGGTTCAAATCATATTCAGGAAACATTGACTCTGAGATGGCTTTGAACTTGTGTGAGTATGAAAGACATGTTATTATTATACAAGTGGTAATTTTTGAATAACATTGCCTATTTTTTTATGAAAAGTTTTTACACATACAGTACAGCTGGTCTACGGCTTTTAACAACCTAAGCATCAATGTGGATGTTTGTGCTTGGGTAGAGAAATTTGGTTGTAAAAAACTTTGGCATACTTTGTTCAGGAGAATTTGATAAATTGCTTTAAACATTTAAATGAATAAATAGGTGCTTGATACGTGAAACAACGAGCTTGTCCAAAGTTAGATTTCAATGTTGATACCAAAAGCAATTGGCCTGCACTTTCTCGTAAAAGGTTTTTTTTTTAAACCTAACATTTTGAACAAAGTTATCACCTTTTTATGTGTCTGATTTAGCAAATGATCATGTCATAGCTAAAGTTATTTGAGAAAAAACAAAAGGAAATTTTGCCTAAATCATCAGCAGAACAAATGTTGTGGGAAGCCAAAACCATTAAATTTACTCGAAGACTCTCATTTTAAAGGATGATATTTTTTGAACTTCAATTTTGTAAATTTGTACCTCAAATTTTTCTTTTCTTGAATTGCTTTGAGAGCCATGGTCTTTGCGGTTCTTCTATTAAATTTATACATGAGTGCGTCCTACGGTGATGTCCATTAGACCAGTGCTTTCCGATTGGTGTGGCGTGGGTCGGAAAGTCATTGTTGGTCCGCAAAGTAGTTCGAAATGAATATCTTAAAGTTGATCCCCCACAAAAAGTTCCACTGCGACCAAATTAGGCAAAATAATTGGTTTTGTGAAGTTGACCTCAAAGAAAAAGGTTTTCTTCTTGACAAAGGCGCATCATTGTCCATCAGCAAATTTGCTAGGATTAAGTGATAATTCGTCAGATTAGTCAGTAAGACCATCAAGCTCGAGCAGAGGTCACCGTGTGCTATCTTCATGATTACCTTGATTAGAGTTGATGGTAGAGTGATCCATTGAGAACTGAGATTAAATCTTCGATTACGACGCTAAGTCAATGAAATCAGTCTACATGTCACTGCAATACGACAGCATCAGTAAAACTGATTTCAATGGGACCAACATTGTAATCGAGAGGTTTGATCTCACCCTAATCAGCAAATTGAGGTCAGTATAAGTGTGTCAAGGTCTGGAAAATATGGGTAAGCTCTGTATCTGACAATAAGTTTAATCTATAGAGCAATCATTAAGTTCATTTTTGTTTTCAGTAATTGCAAATGTTGCTTTAACGACAGATGTGTAATCAACTCTGTGTGCAATAGTTTAGTCTAAAGCAGAGATGTGCAACCTGTAACTTGCAAGCCAAAATTTTGTGACCCTTAGAATGCTGTACTTTTTGCAATAGTTAAAATGAGGTTTGTGCCACAAGTTTAGGGTTAAGAATATTTTAAGCAAAAATCAAATTTTTCTCAAAACGACTTTGAAAATCCTTATTGTTAACTAGCTTAACTTGCAAGAAGAGGAGTTCATTTCTTATGACAATCAGTAATAAATCTTTAATTGCAAATGCAAGATTGGGAATGAGCCATAGCAAAATTAGAAAGATGAGGATGAAATGAGCCGCCCATACCTACCTTCAAACTTTTTATACCAGACCACAGCATTAAGTTATTTGCGGTAACAAAATTATTTGAGCCTTGGGCACAATTGTCCTGGAGAGTATTTTTACTTCCATTTTCTTTTAAATTTCAAGTGTAGGGTTTTATTACATTTGCTTAAAATTTCAATAATGCTTTAATCAAAGACGATTTCATCATACTCTTTTTCAAATATAAAGTCGAGCGTTTTCGTCCAGCTCAGAGTTTTGGTTAGAATGGCAATTTAACAATGCGGCATTGCCGTCTTGTACCACTCATAAATTGTTTAATTGCTTAAAATTACACTAAAAACATTGATTAGGTTTACAAAATTTTGTTTAAAACTTCTTTTGTGATGACATTTAATAAGACCCTGAAAAATTGCAGCCTCTTTCTGTAAATAAGCTAACTATTTGTTTCTTAATTCGACTTCGTGTCATGGTTGGGTGTATTGGGCCCGACTGCGCTAAAAGTTTGCACATCCTGGATGTAATGCGAGGTCCATTTACAAAGTGGGCTTCCATTTACCCATGACATTTGTAAAACTGCCTCTTCTGAAGGTTTGCAATTTTTTATCGCCGAAAAAGCTTTGTATTATTTTTTGTAAAAATTTTTTCCCAACCTTTGTTCAACATCAATTTCCAAATAATATGTTCTAAGTTCCTAATTTTTGCTGCATTGCAACTAGAAAAATTCTTAAAAAATTTACTTTGTTCTCGGTTTTGCGAGTTTTTGATTTTGATTTTTCAACTTTGTTTTTGAAAAAACACAGCTTTTGCAATTGTACTTTCAAGAGCAACGCAAGCAAAAGCAAGATTTTACTGTCTTATTTAATTATCTCAAACTTGGTATTAATCAGCAAAACAGTTACACCGGTTTAAGAATGACGAATTGCCAGATCAACCAGCGAGCTACAACAGGAGATTTCTGCGTGCTATCATAAAGATTATAACGGATGGGGTGAGGGGAAAGTAATCCATTGAGAGTCGAGACCTATCCCTCGTTTATGATGCTGGCCTTAATGAACATTAGTCAATACGTCACCACCTTAAGCTCAATGAACATCAGTCAATTCGTCACCACCATAAGAAAGTAACAGTAAGAACTAACTTCGGTTGACATTATAACCTGCAAACCAGGCCAGTTACTCGGAAAGTGAACCAAAGGTTTTGGTTAAGGCACGTGCACAGTCTTAACCACTCAACCATCAAAGAACGCGGCTCAGCTCTCTAAATTTGGTAGATCAAGGTAAAAAACTTATTCTTGATGAGATATAGAGCTGGAACAATTGCAATCTTGTTTGGTCTCGTTTGAGGAGTAAAACTGGACTATGTTCATTGGTTGAAGCCTTGCCATACTTCATGCAAACCTACAAAATACAAGGCAAAACAAAGTACTTTTGCTAGTTATTTTTATGGTATCCTGCACGACAGCACTCACTATTCGGCCTGATACCGTTCAGTTAAAAAGGGGTTGAATAGTGCTTGATATCGGATAGTTGTCGCATATGCGTCACAGCCCTAGAAACAACCAACAATTTTTACTACATTACATCACACGAAAGACCAGGCTGCTTACTATGCAGAATGCAAAATTTCCGAAACGTTTCTCTTACCTAGTAAAATTCGTGAAAGGCAATATAAACCATGATGAAACAATTCTCAGTTATTCGCCTTTATGGCTTTATGAAAAGCAAATTGTTTTCATTTATTTTTTGTGTAGCGTATCCGTTGATTTATGAAAAAACTGTCTTGTAGATTGCTGATCAATTTTTGCTTAAAATAATTTGGTAATCAGTGTACGCTGATTAGTTTAATGAGCGCCCTTTTAAACTTTCCAATTTTATTTTGCCCTTCAGCCTAATTCACTTGTAAATTTGGTAGATTTTGCTCTAATTAGCTTTGTTTTGATTAAGTTGACTTCACTTTAGTTTTGGTTTATTCAATTAACTTTTTGTGCAATAATTTGATAGGCGACTTTCTCCTGCCTTTCTCTTGCCCATCTTTGTCTCTTCATTTTTCTCCTTCTCTTGATGAGCGGTAACGTTCATCCCGACCCTAGACTCATCGTTCCCTGTTCAGTGAACGCTGGAAATGTGACCTGGCGGGTAGGTCAGTGCAATGCTGCACCTGCTCCAAATGGGTTCATTTAAGATGCTCACTGCTCTTTTTCTCCAAATTCAGAACTCTTGGCAGCTATCACTCTTGAAACTTCCCCCCTGCTGGGTTCCAGCTCGTAACATTGTGACTTCCTCCTCGGAATCCCCCGGCCTGTATACCTCCACTCTTCAATCTGGCCTCCTCTCTGCTAATGCAGCACTCCCACCCCACCCTCGCCTTCAAACCTCTTATTCCCCTCTGCCTATTTTGTATCTTCTTCCTCTGCTCCCTTACTACCGTCTCTTGCTCCCAGCTGCCCTTCTACGCCTCCTGCTTCCTCTTCTTCCCCTGACTCCCTCAAGGTTCTTCAATGAAATGCTGGCGGTCTCCGAGCCAGTAGCACTGAACCGCTACACTTTCTTTCGTCCCATCCCGTTTACCTTATCTGCATCCAGGAATCCAATCTTAACTCATCTTCCTCTTTCGGGATGCCTAGATTCTCTGCTCTGCAATCTGATCGCACCCACTCCCGGTTGGGCATTTTCGCTCGTGATGCCACGCACGCTAGCGGCGGGGTCATCATATTCGTCAGGCAGGACTTATCCTTCTCTGAACTTTCTATCTTCTCTTTTTTTTCGCTTGGCCCCTACTCTGAATACGTAGGGGTCAACATCTCTCTAAACAACTCCTTCTCTTTCTCATAGTGTGTACCCTCCTCTATTTGCTCTTCTCCGACGGATGGCAGAACCAACTCTTTTTCTCCCTTCATCCTTCCCTCCTTCAGAAATCTCTTCATTCTAGGGGACTTCAATTGCCATCACCACCGCTGGGATTCAAAAGGTACTTCCGACCCCCGTGGGGAGGAAGTATTCGATTGGATCATTTCTTCTGACCTCCTCTCCCTCAACGACCCTGACATACCTACTCTTCTCATCGCTCTTCTGGCAGTCGATCCTCCCCTGAGATTTCTTTTGCTCCCTCCTCTCTCGCCCTTTCCTGTTCCTGAGAGGTGCTTCAGAACCTGGGTTCCGATCACCTACAAATTCTTCTGTCAGTACCTTTCTCTCCGATCTTTCGCTCCAGCAAACGTCCCCCTTCCTTCAATTTTCAGAAAGTTTGCTGGAATGACTTTGCCTTGTACTTTGACTATCGCAGTCCTTCTGCAGAGGAATACTCGTCTCTTTTCCTTTCCTCTGCTGCTGCTCTCTTTACTCTCTTGCACTGAATGCAACCAAATCTTTCATCCTTTTCGACCCCATCAAACTCCATCCTAAAGCCTGGTGGTTCGCTAAAATGGAAGAAGGGGTTAGTAAAAGACGCAAGGCTTTCGCTGCTGCTCAGAGAAGTCATGAAGATTGCCAAGCTTACATCTCCACTTCCCGGCGTGTCTTGTCTGTCATTGCCAAGGCCAAGGCTGATGCATAGCAGGCGACTCTCTCTTCTCTTTCGCCTAAATCTAACCCTAAATTTGTATACTCTCTTCTTCGCTCTGTTGCAGGCTCTTCTTCCTCATCTTCCTCCTCTCCTAACTTCCCCAATTGTTCCTCTCCCAGGGAATTGGCTTCGGTCTTCGCTAATTACCCGACATCCCACTTTTCTGTCTCTCAGCCAAAGACCCTGCGTAGCAGAGCCAGCGGCTACCTTTCCAAGCTCTGCCGAGCCACGTGCCCTGAGGACTCTCACTCGTCCTTCTGCTCTCCCCTCTCCCTCGATGAATTTCTTGGGGCTGCCTCCAACCTCTCCTCCTCTACTGTCACTGGCCCAGACAAAATTGCCTATCCCATGCTAAAGCATCTTCCTCGCTCTGGCATGGATTTTCTTCTTCACATCTTCAATCTTTCCTGGACTTTGCATTCCTTTCCTTCCATCTGGAAGACATGTTCTATTATTCCTATCCACAAGATGGGAAAGCCTCTCAATTCTCTTGCTTTCTTCCGGCCTATCTCTCTCACCTACAGCGTCTCAAAGCTTTTTGAACGCATCATTCTATCTCTTTTGCTCTTCTTTCTGGAGTCCAATTCCATTTTCTCTCCCCGCCAGGCCGGTTTCCGCCCTGAACAGTCGACTCTAGATAAAATTCTGTTTTTTTCTCAGTCCATTTCGGATGGGTTTAACAAACCCAGTCCGGGCTATTGGACGATCCTCTCCATTATTGATTTCTCAAAAGCTTTTGACTCTGTCTGGCATCCCGCTCTTTTCCATTAACTCATTTCGGCTGGCCTCTCTCTTTGCTTTGCTCGTTGGACTCAATCTTTCATTTCTGATTGGCTCGCTTGCGTGGTTTATCAAAATCACAAAAGTTTTTCCTTTCAAGTCGGTCGAGGTGTTCCGTAAGGATCCGTTATTGGCCATGTACTTTTCTCTCTTTTCATCGATGATCTTCCTGCTTCTCTTCCTTCTTTCGTCAGCTGCTCTCTTTACGCTGACAATTTGGCCATTTGTTCCTTCTCCCTCTCAGTCCCCACTGCGGTGGAGGCCACATAAGAAGCTCTATTTCAATTGGAGCGCTGGTGTGAGTACTGGTGTCTTCCTCTCAATCCGAGCAATTGTGAGGCCTCCTTTTCCTCAGTGGATCTCCACCAAGCTAATCTCCAGCCCAACCTTTTCTTGTTCAGCTCCCTTCTCCGTTTCAATCCCTTTCCAACTTCTCTTGGGGTCACCTTCGACCGCACTCTTTCGTTTTCAAACATGCATCTTTGCTGAAGGCCGAGTTTTTTCCACGTCTCAAGGTCTTACACAGTATCTCTTCTTCTTCACGGGGCCCCTCTAAGGAGTCCCTCTCTCTTCTGTATGAAGCTTTTCTTCGGCTTCTTCTCACATATGCTTCACCCGGATGGTTTCCTTTCTTAAGCATGACCAATATCACCAAATCGAAACGCCTCTATCGAGCGGGCTAGTCGCGTTATCTCCGGATGTCTTTTGTCTTCCCCTATTCCATTTCTCTCCGAGGCTTCTCTATCTCCCTTACGAGTCACCCTGATTCATTTCACTCTGTCATCTTATGAGTGGGCACTTCGTCTCCCAACCTCCTTTCCCATTTCAGGTTTGGCCAGACTTGGAGTGAAACCAAGACGCTGCAGATCGTCCTGGAGAGCTTTTGCGTCCATTTACTCCCTCATGCTTCCTTCTACATCCCCTATGGAGCCTCTTCTTGCTTGCTCTCCCTCTCCTTCTGGGAACCTGCTTTTCTTCACTGAGGAGTCCACTTTTTCTTCTCAATGCTCTCGTTCTAATCCCCCTCTCACTCGCCAAGGTGCGGCTCTTGCTCACCTTGAATCTCTCCGACCTCACGATCTGGTCCTCTGGACACTCAGCTCTGTTCCTTTTCCTTCTCTCAAAGGCGGCTCTGGCGTACCTGCCAACTGCTCTCTCTGTGGCACTGAGCCCACTCTTTCCTTTTCAGCAGGCCCAGTATGCTCAAGCTTCTCCGATGAAGCCTGCATCATTTTGTACGCTCTTCACTGGTCTCAGCAGCACCATCAATTCTGCCATTTCTCTTCTCTTGTCCTACTATCTGACTCTTGCTATGTCCTCAGCCCCCTGTCCTCTCCTCCATCTTTCCTTTCACCTCAATCTCTCTGGCAGGAACTATCTTCTATCTCCTCCTGTTCTATTAGGCTACAATGGGTCCCCGGACATTCATTTTTCCCGGGGAACGACGAGGCTGATGAGCTGGCCAGACGGTGAGCGCTACTCCCGCCCTCTGCAATCCCTTGTAGTCTTCTCTTTTCTCGGACTGGAGGCGTGCTGTCTCATCCAAATTTATTGACACACAGGTTCCCTCGATTTCCAGCAAGAAACTTGTGCTCTCTCGACACGCTCGCTGTGTTCTCTCTCGGCTACGCTGCAACGGACACAGCCTACTGTTAAGCACTTATCTCTCTAGGATTGGCAGAATTGAGAATTCTTCCTGCAGCGCCTGCGGACACTCGTTCCAGGACACATCTCACCTCACTCTGCATTGTCTAGCTACGGACTTTTTGCGCCGCTCGCTCGACAATTAAGAAAGTGAATTTCGGCCTGGCACGAAAAGTTATCAAAAGAAGATAAACTTTTGAGGTCACTTTTTCATTGAGATGTCACATAGAGTTGTGGTTAAACATGTGGAGGTTTGAAAACTTTTGAGGCCTTTTTCAATTTTTTAAAGGTCCAATAGGATTTTTAAACCTGTTTTGAATGACGTAAATTGTTGGTCAAAATTTGAGACGTACTACAAAATGCTCTAAAGATGAAATGTAGGTTTCGTTTTTGATCAAGACGGGGCATCATCACATATTCCTGACTCCATCAAGGATTCGCGGATACCCTTAGGACAGTGTGGATACCATATGAAAGTAACAGACGGAAAAGTTTGATACTTTAGAGAAGCATAACTTGTTTTCCAGAAGTTTTAAAGTAGCTAGTTCAAGCTGAAAAAGTCCTTAAAGCAATTAGAAAAATCAGACAAAATCAAGTTTAAGTCCTGCGAAAAATTTAGCACCGATATTGGCTGCAACAAAAACATTTCGAAAAGAAAAAATCGTGTTTGGTCAACCATGACCAGACTTTTAACTTTATTAAGTTATCTCTGTCCTAAGGAGTAGAAAACTTAAGAAAACTTTATTAAGTGGATAAGGATGAGCTTTAATATGCTGCAAAAGATTCAACAACTCGTTCTAATGTAGGTCCATGGCTCCCTGTTAAGCGTCACTGGCTCTCGCATAAATCAAACGAGTTAAAGCCTAGAGAAAAATTTAATCACTAATTACCATTTAAGTTGATTGTGGTGTCGAGTCTCCACGGCGACTAATGCTTCTATAATTAGCGGAACCACAGTAAGTGGCAAATACCAATAAACATTGCTGGTTGGATTTCTTAGATCAAAATTTTTTATTAGAGTTATTGCCACCATAACAAATGAAAAAATAATGCAAATGCATCTGGATATCACGGCTCTTGAAATTTTCCACTGTCTTTTATTCATGATAAAATTTCAAAGCTAGTTTGACCTTAATTTTAACCTGGAGACTCAGTTTTACCCTCATTCGATAACTGAAAAATTCCAAAATGCCTAGTTCAGGAAGTACTAGCTGCGTTGTATCTCTCCAATTGCACAAAATATTGAATAATAGCACTTTTGTCTCGCCTGTCCAAACAAAAGTCATAGTACGTCGATACTTAAGTGCTTTTCCCAAGAGCAAAAGAACGCAATGGTTATAAGGTTGAAATACATTACAATTCATTCAGTTTCACTGTAAGCCTGTACTTCAACTCAATCGACCACCAGGTTATCGACTTTCGGAGATTATTCAACTCTTCATATCCATCAATCGCTAAAACCAGCTTTTAAATATGGTCATGCATTCAGTAGTGACTTCAATTTTTAGAAAAGTTGATTAGAGGTTATTTTTTTACCAGCGAGATTTTTTGTAATAGGCTAAAGGAATAAATTAATTACAAACCTGTTTTTAGCCTGTGATTTTCTTGACGCTTTGCATGCAAACATTGCCTGGCAAAAACTTTTTAATAGTTTTGGCTTTTTTCTAATAAACGTTTTGCATTGACGCAACAAAATTTGTGTTTTAAAGCAATCATTTTCAAAAAATATGTTCCAGCAAAAATGCTTTCACCAGAGTCTAAAATTTTACTGTATTTATGAGCTGGAGTTTAAATGCAGAACCAAACTCTCCAATGTGCTATTAGAAGCTTTACTCAGATGGACTTTTGAAACGTGCCTTTAGCTCTTTTGATGCGTTTTGCGTGTAAGCACAACAAAAGCATTTCGACATTAAAAAAAATTTTCTTCCTCTTGAAGTGCTTCAACACCTCTCTTACTCTGTGCTATTAATATACTGTAAATGCAAAAAAATCTTTGTGATTACTGTAATTACGTTTCTTGTTATTATTTGAAAAATTGCTATTTTTAGTAGGTCGTTTATAAAGATATTACCATTGCGACATTTCTAAGAATAGTCCATCACATGTCGGGCGCGTTTTGCCGCTATGGCCTCATGGTGAGCGTAGAAACATACGATAGTTTCCTTAATGTGTATTCAGAAATGGCATTTCACGGCAGTTTTCTCTGCACGGTTACGCTCCTAGCGACGGAAATTCTCTGCCCTAGCGCAATGTTGATAATCCAGAGTAATCAAAAGCTGTTAAAACACAGAAAGATTTTCTACTGATTTTAGGACAAGAGTAAATGAAACAACGTTACTGTAGTCTTTACTCCTTGGTCATGTTAAGGTTAGAGCGTTCGCATGAAATACGATACGTAGCAAGTTTGATTGTCAATCGGAGCATGCCAAAGTCTAATTAATAATGTAAACCTAATCAATGCTTTTCTGATTGGCGCTCAGCAGAAACAGAATACCGGTGTAGTAAAGAGAAAAATCGCCATTTTTGTTTGTTTTACTTTTTGGCACTTAACAGGCCACTGTACTTGACAAACAAGTGGTAAGGCAGAGCAGTTTACAAACTGCGGTGGCTCAGTTTGAATATATGCTAGCAAACAAGGAATGAACGTTAACAAATAAGCAACTAAATGACTAAAATCTAAGATTCAAAGTGCTTCAACATCATTTTTGATGATGCGAATCACTATTAGCCTACACACCTATTTTAAAAGTCTTACTTTAAAAGAGATCACGCATAATCTATATAGCACAATCTAAGCTCCATGCAACTAATTCCGATCAAATTGAAAAACAACATGCTCAGCGATGAAGAATGCATATTTCTACGAGGGGCATTCAAAAAGTAATGCACTCAAAAGCATTGCTCGTACAGGATTTTACCAATCTTGTTTATATTTGGCACAAACATGATAGGACGCACCTTTTTGCGATTGTTATATGTTTTTCTTTTATTTTCAGATTTTTAAAGCTTAAACTAGATTTAGAAATGGCTGCCCCTTTTGAAGCTCGTCAGAAGTAAAGAGCTGTAATCGAATTCCTTGTTGCAGAGGGAGAAACCTCTCTGAAGATTCACAACCGGCTGAAAAATGTCTACAAGAATAATACGAGTATTGTATTATATTATATATAATACGAGCATACTCGTATTATTCTTGTAGACATTTTTCAGCCGGTTGTGAATCTTCAGAGAGGTTTCTCCCTCTGCAACAAGGAATTCGATTACAGCTCTTTACTTCTGACGAGCTTCAAAAGGGGCAGCCATTTCTAAATCTAGTTTAAGCTTTAAAAATCTGAAAATAAAAGAAAAACATATAACAATCGCAAAAAGGTGCGTCCTATCATGTTTGTGCCAAATATAAACAAGATTGGTAAAATCCTGTACGAGCAATGCTTTTGAGTGCATTACTTTTTGAATGCCCCTCGTACTAAAAGGACACATGGAAACGAAAACGCTTTACATAGTAGGTAGATAGAGCCTATACTAAAGGCAGTGACTGCTCAATGCCGATAGACAAATAGAAAAACGTTTCTCTTGAAATGACGCAATGCAGCTGTATGTGGCATAATTTGGCAACGTCATTGTAAACCAAGCATTGTTTTACACTGTATATTAATCTAGAAGTTGTTTTTCTTTTATTTTTAATCATAAAAAAACGTTTCATTTGTTCTGGCAAAAGTCTTTGATCAATCTCATCTATGAACTAAATTTGTGAGAGGGAGTTTTGATATCCTAATCCTTTTCAAAAAAAGGGCTGAAGCAGATAAACATTGTTTTCCACTCTTTTCACGAAGTGACGTGCAAAGAGAAAACACAAACTGTGCAGTATGTCCTGATGAACAATTTTAAAATACCATATAAAGTATAGATATAACTTGACTTAAGATAAAATTTCCGATACTAGTTTTTTTTAGATAAAAACGCTTGATCAGAAACAATAGTTGTATTTGCTTTAGCTACAAGCGACGCTTTTCTGAATTTTTGAATCTAACGAACAACTACTTAAACTTTGCAGTTATATTTCAAGAATATGTGGCAACTTAACTTTTGCATTGCGTTTACACATGATTGTTTACTGACTTGCCCATCAACAACAAAGAAGCCTAAAGTTAGCGTGATTTTGTCATTAAGCTGCATAAAAAAAATTGTATTGAACTTCAATTCAAAGGAAGGTTTCTTTCTGATTTCTAAATGCTGTTGTCGGTAATTTCCACTGTAAAAATCATAATTCTCTTTGTTTTTGGTATACAAAAAATAATGCTTTCAACAATGCAATTCTTAGGTAACCAGCAGATTATTAGAATTGATAAAACATAGCCTGTAATCGTTATTTCAAATCATTGCTTTCGCAAACAAAAACGAAACTCGAAAAATGCTTTTCATTGAATAAAGGAATAGCATGGCTGTTGCAACATTTGCTCCTCCTCAGCTAAGGTTAGGACAACATGACATTTTTATGTACTATATTTAAGGACTTGCGCCATCAAATTCAGTTTATCCTGGCCATTTTGCATTTTCATGATTAGTAGCAGTAGTAATACCAGTTGTGCAGTTTTAATCCAGTTTGTCCCCTTAACCTAGTTGGTCGGATTTATCTCAATCTTTCCGAAAATGATCTCCATTCCACCATACTGCTCGATTCAGGGCATTCTCCATTTTTAAAGAAATCTTCTTTGTCTCCTCCTCCGCTTGCTTCTTCCAGTTCTTCGTTGTTCATCCTCGCTTTCTCTTGCCACTTATTTCAAGATCTAGCGCAACTCTTAAAGCACCATCATGATCGCTTCTCACCACATGTCGTTACCGTCTAACACCATTTGCCAGTCAATCTACATCAGTTTCCTTTAACCCCAGCAACTTTATCTATTTATCAGAAGTCTTTCTATCGGTAATTTTCCGACCACAAGTGGCTCTCTCCATAACTCTTTCCGCTGACTTAAATTTGCTCTCTGATTTTCTCTCATGCACTATGTTTTGTTTCCATGCAATATTGCTAATCTTACGCAACAAAGATAAATTTTCCATTTCGTCTTCAGAGGAAACCTATGTCAAAGGTATAAGTCTTTATATTTCCTACATTAAGTTTTGTAGGTACGAGGCAAAGTGTCTAGACCACTAAATTTTTTGATGTATTTAATTGGTCCAAACAAACATACATTTTTTGCCATCACAGGCTATAATAGGGGTGCAAAAATTTTTTTTGAATTTAATAGCGCTTAGAAATGTTTATTAGCACACACGTATATATACTTTGGCATTCATTATTCATATCTGTAATTTTCTGCAAATCCTATTCGCGCAAGTAAACTTTTTGGTCGCGCGGCGACCGTGTTTTTGCATCCCTGGGCTATAGGCATGACAAAATGAGACGCTAACTAGCCAAAGAATATGAAACTAGCAATACGACGAGATTGTGTAAAATAGAAACTGCAGCATTGTCGAGTGCGCTGGAACGCCACATTTTTTAAACTATGATTAAGTAACCATTCACGATGACTGCATATAGTCAACATGCCTGACCTTATAAATACAAACAATTTTTATTGTTCACTTCAGTAGTCAAGTGCAACTTTTACATTAAGAGATACATTTACAGAAGGTCAAGAGAAAGTCATGCTGTTTTGTAAACTTCTTATTTTTCTGTTTTTTTTGTCAATAGTTTTTTACTGCGTGCTTTATATTATTTTGTACGTAATGCAGTTTTTGGTTGCCATTTATTGGCACAGGTTTTGAATATTCGATGAGCAGCTGACTTGATCATCTGACAACATTTTTGCTGCTTCCTTGTCAAATGACCTAGACCAGCGAGGTCCAACTTAATTTTATCGCGGGCCAAAAAAAGCTCTTAATTTATTTCGCGGGCCAATTCCAGAAGATCAACAAAACTATTAGTTATAACGAAAACTTAATTTTAACATTAAGTTGTTCTTTGGTTAAAAAGGATAATTTTATTGCAGAAGGTAAGCATGGAAGCACACAAAATAAATTTCAATGTTCATAGTCTATTGCCGATTAATGGGACGTTTGTGGTCGAGATGCATCTCTCACAATTGCGTTTGTATCCACCGAAATGTTAGTTGTGGCCATGCGAAGACAATCTTGTAAACCCAAAGTACTGTTCCCCAGTTGGTTTCGATTTCTCGTTTTGATTTTGTTCATTGCTGAATATGTACATTCGCAAATGTATGTACTTCCAAACATAGAAAACAACTTTAAAGCAGCATTCTTAAAAATCGGAAACCTTTCCTGTGAAACAAACTTCCAAAAGTTTTCTGGTTTTTCCCGACTTTTTGACAACAAAAACTGATCACTTTGAAGCTCACATAATTCGAGTTGAAATTCAAATGGCTGCATAGCAACACTCACTTGCATGGGGTTGTTGTATAGTGCAAGAGGACTTTTAAGTTTCTCGAAATCTTTAAATCGATTTTGAAATTCCTCGGACAGTGAAGTAATATTACTTACAAACTGTGTGAAATCAGCATTGGAATATTCTTCCTTGATCACTGAGCAGGACGGAAAATGAGCAAGATTATTGTTTTGCAAGCAGTTTGTGAACAAAACCAACTTTGAGCGAAAACCCTCAACATGTCCCACTAAATGAGAAATGCTTTGTCCCTTCCCTTGCAAATTCAAATTTAACACGTTCAGATGATTTGTCATATCTGTTAAGAAAGCTAAGTCGCAAAGAAATTCAATACTTCGCAACTGCGCTTGAAAAGTGTTTGTGTTCTCCATTAGTTCTTCTTCAAAAAATGAAAGAATTTCTTTGCACAATCCAAAAAAGTGTGTCAATACCTTGCCTGCGCTCAGCCATCTGATACTCGTATATAGGGGCAAGTCACTAAATTCAGCATTCAGCTCATCCAAAAATGAAACAAACATTCTGTGTCTTTCAGATTTATTTCCGCCTCTTATTAGATTGACCATCTTGACAACACTTTGCATTGCATTCATCATTTTCAGTACTTTTCCGCAAAGCGCTTCCTGGTGAATTACGCAATGCAAAGTAACGCAGTTAATTCCATTTTTTTAGCAATCCAACTAGACCAGTTTTGCTTTCCCTCATGGCCTTTGCGCCATCTGTAACTATGCAAGAACATTTTTTGAATCCTCCGAACTCGGAAACAGCAATGTTTATCGCTTCATATATATCAGAGTCTTTTGTTCCACCTTTTAATTGATGAAGTGTTAACAATTCTTCCTGCACTTCAAAACTTTCATCCACCAGTCGAGCAAATATTATCAGTTGTCTAACATCAGTCACATCAACGCTCTCATCCAAAGCCACTGAGAAATAGATACAATTTTTCATCGCAGATTTCAGTTTAGAAGTTACGTGTTGACTTAAATCCGCTACTCTTCTTGCCATTGTCTGATGGGATAAAGACACCGTTTTAAATTTTTCTGCTATTTTTTCTTCACCAAACGCCCCCGCCATCTTAATTGCACATGCTTTTACTAATTCACCCTCTCGAAATGGCTTCATTTTTTTGGCAAGAAGGAGTGCAACTTCATATGATGCTGCTAAGCTAGTCTTTTGACAGCTTACAAAATTTAACATCCTACTGACTTGCTTCTCTTGTTTGTCTTTGAGACTCTGTAAAATATTCTTTCTTTTTTTTCCTTCATATTTTTCAAAGTTATGTTTGTGGAGAGTGTCATAATGTTGCTTTAGATTGTATTCCTTTGTAGCTGAAACTGTCTTTCGGAATATTAAACGCAGTGGTTTTCCACTGTTTTCAATAAATAGATAAGTTTCCTCCCACTTCTTAAAAAACGTCCTTTCTTCTGTTTTTCTTTTTTTGCAACTACTCATCTCTAGGTTTTATAAAGCTGCGTATTGATTAAAGTGGAATATTTAATCTGAACTTCCAAAACTAGCCTCTTACTCCATTGCTCAATGGCTGCTAAACAAGCCCATAAAAATAGAAGTCAATAGCTGTTTGCTATACAATAAAAAGACCATTATACGATAATTTGTGTCATTGTTTTTCGATAATAGATATTATGAAAAAATAAGCAGCAGCTATCAAAGTGAAAAACAATCGGCTGCTATTCGTTGTATAAATATAAAACATTACCACAGAAGTTATAAAATAGCTTTGAAGTTAAATTATTAAATGAAGCCTTAAAAATATCTTATAGATCTAAACGTTCTAATTGCCGTAACTGTTCCTGGCGCTTCGCGGGCCAAAAAAATTACTTCGCAGGCCAAAATTGGCCCGCGGGCCTGCAGTTGGACCACGCTGACCTAGACTATATGATCAATGCTTTGTGAAGTTATATCATGACGTCACTTGATGATATAAATAAAGTAAAGTGTCATGTCCACGAGAATGACTTTTTACAAGAATCCCCACCGCTTGGAAAACTATAATAACAAGTAAACTTATCGCAGAGCAAAGACAAGTAATCAAGTAAAAAATACGACAGTTAGAACATCCGAAACTGATCTTGACAGCCGAGTTATTTCAACCCAACAGCTGCTTTCTAATTAGCCTGCTTATAGTAAACAAAAAATGAACGCAAAATAAGCTAACCTTAAAAATAAAATGGAAACATTGAAGGTTGCCCTGCAGCACTGCTTGTGCTACCAGGAACAAGGAGTGCAAACATAAGGTAATCACATTTTTTTATATTACAGCAAAATATGAAAAATATCGGTTAATAACAATTTGATCTGTTACTTTATAAACAATAACTGTGGTGTCGTGCAAGCTCATTGTCCGGACTTCTGCGAGACTCGATGTTCCTGGGCGGTGAAGGGCTGTTATTGATGTTATAAATTTGATAACTGCGTGGTTTTGCTGGTTTTTTCTTTATACACTTTAGGAAAAAATATATAAAAGAATTTTTGTTCTGGTTTGATGCAGTATCTTTGTTGGATTGCACTTTGGGAAAAACTCCACAAAAAGATTTTTGTTCTGGTTTGACGCAGTATCTTTGGTAGATTACCCTTTACAGTACTTGCAGTTCTGACGAATTCAAATCTATTAACGATGACAAAAGTTATCATGCATGTATAACCAAGCCTTGTCTTGTAGGATAAAATGCATCTCATCACTGAAATAAATCGTTGAGTCTAATTTGAAAACAGTGGTGGGAGAGTATGTTCAGCGCATAATAATATCCATAAAATTTTGCCATGCCAGCTAGCAGTCATAGTTATTGAGTTTATAGTTATTTTTAAAATGTTTCCATAGCGTCAGTTAAAACTCGCCACAGCGCTGCAAAGCATAACCCTGTCATTGCGAGATTGAAGGCTCAGTACACATGTGGATTCTATGTTGTTGTGCACTTCGGGATTTTGCGCAAACCTTTCGTTGCAGTCTTTGCTGTAAAAATTGTTGCCGGAAATGGAGGTAACTTTGAGACAGAGCTGAACACAAGATTTTCGGTGTTTCAACTTATCGATTTGAGATTTTTCGTGACTAAAACGGACAAAGAAATGATTTATTCATAACTATCTTATGCAATTCTGCACCGAAAGAAAGCTTTTTATCCGCTGCTTTAAATTTTCTGACTAACAAAATAAAAAATTCCAACATTACAGACTCGTAATTCTGTTTACATATACATGCAATTAACCTAAATAACCCCTGATACTCCCTCAAACCATAATTCATAAGAAAGTAAAATTGAATTCAGGCTGTCGGATTTCAATAAAGGACTTCATGCATCGACTCTTCAAGAAAACCAGTTGTCATCTAATATATATTTCGCAATTCTGTATGTCTGTCTGTGTGTCTGTTTTAACTCCTGAAACTGCTATAGGTACAGGCATCAAACTTGGCACGATTGATCACCACCCCTTGGTGAGTGTCATAAGGGCATTGGTGATGTCATGATGACGTCATAATCAAAAATGATTTTTTTAAAATTTGCATTACTTGACAGAGGACAACTGCTTTTAGCTCAAAAGAAAACCAGCTTACGACTTACCACATTACAAAAACTTTCATTTATTTGGGGTTTTAAATGACGTCACAATCAACGCTTCATTGCACAATCTGTTTTTTCTTCTTTCTCAAAAAGTACTCATCGCAGAAACGCGATTAAACGTTCTTTTAAAAGGTATTAACAAGGTGCTTTCGATAAAAGCAATTCTACAACAATTATTGCTTATTTAACAATGCTACGAGCAATTCTTTATTTAAGCACTTTAAGCCCTATAAGCATTTTTCTTCTCTATTTTGCTTAAGATGCTTTTAAAAATGGTAACCTTTTTGCAAAATCATTTTATTTAAAAACTGATTTGTGACCTCATTTCTCAACCAATTTTCAAACTTTTTTCAACAAATTAAAAGCTATTTCAAGGCAATTCCGGGAATGTATAATGAGAACAATTAATGTTAGTTTTTATACTGAAAAAACTGAACTTTAAGATCTGTAGTGTAACTTTTTGCCTTTCCCAAAAAGGGGTAAGCTCAGCAAAAACAGGTAATGTTAATACAATAACGCTATAGTATGGTACTAACAACTACTGTCTTTTGAAAGCTTAGGAAATTTCCTTTCCAGCAATATGTGACTCTAATTACTTAGGGTTAAGGATTAGTGTATAATGTCTGATCAAAAATTGGTTGCCATGTATCATGTTTCATTTTTAGTTAAACAATTATCCTACCTGACCTAAGAAACTTGCAATTGTTTAACCAAAGTTAGTTCTTTGGTACATTTTGACTACTTTTCCTCACAAGCATGGTTCTTTTGCATTGTCGGTCGACGTTTCCAAAAATATTAATCAGAAACTGAAGTTTCCAAATGTTTATGAAATGTAGTCTACCGGTTAAAAATACGCAAAATTTTAGTGCCTACATTTCACAAAATTCTAATTTCTAGAAAAACTAAGTCCTTCAGATCATCTTGGCTTTCTTTCTTAAAAGCATTGATTTATAACCGACGCGATGGCGTATTGGTTAGAGCGTCCGCTTTGCAGTCGGTAGACCTGGAGTTCATTCCCCTTATCGAGTCATACCGAAAGACTTTAAAAAATGGTATCTATAGCTTCTCTGCTTGGCGCTCGGCATTTAAGGGAGGTTGTGCAGAACAAGCTGGCAAGTTCGCTTGTTGTGTGCTTGGGCAAGGCGCTTAACGGGACGCCCCACCTTTGTGTGGAAGGCAGGTGACCCGGAAATGGCAACTCCCTAGCGAGTGCGGACATACCGTCCAAAACATAGCGATACATCGCTTTCTCGTGAATGGAGGATAAATACGGCAAACAAAGAAAAAAAAAAACATTAAAAAAGATTTATCGAAATATGAATTCCACAAATTTTAATTTGTAAAGCAAAATACTTGGTGATCACTCAAGGAAAAGAAAAGGAGGTAAAAATGGTGCTTTCTTATCTTTCACAACAAAATGTAAGTGTCGAGCTGCATATGATCTAAATGTTAAAGCGATTTCCTTTGCAATTGGGCGAGGCTGCCGCAGCAGCCAGCTGATTTGGTGGTAAGTAGCGATCCTAACATTTAATCGCTTAAAATGGACTGTGAGATCATTAACTTAAATGACATCACAAAGCTTGCCACTATATAGTAAAAATGATGATGTGTTGGAAAGAGCGTTGGCTTTTGAAATGATTGGCAGAAGAGGGCGTAAAGACCCCAGGAGAAATACAGAAGGCAACTGGTTAAACAGGTTGAAGAAAATAGATTAAAAAAGGAGGATGCCATTGACAGACCAAAGTGGCGCAATATTGCTAATAAATTTTCGCGGTTCATGAAGTGAATCCGGCCACCACTGTTTACAGAGACCAAACTAGATTTGAACTTTTGAATCTCTCTTTTTCTCAGCAAAAATTACTCTTATTTTTAAAGAGTATGTATTTATAAAAGATGAAAATAATTGATACAACACTACAAAGAATCTGTCATCAAGAAATTAGACCATCTCAATGACATTATTGTTATTTATTTGCATGCTAATAAATAATAGGGGGAAATTTTACCTTAATGTTGCCTAATAACGTGACCATAGAAGAAACAAAAAGAAACAATTAAACGATAAATATAAGAACTTATGAAAAATAGTTGGCACGAAAAATAAGTTGCCTTGATTTGTAATCCACCGGGGTCTCAAATCGGCAATTTTTTTTGCTCATCGCTCTTGCTTAAAATATGTTGAAAATGAACTTAAATTTATTCTTTTGCTGAAAGTTTTGTTTTCTAAATCCAAAATTATTTGAAAAACTTCCACCAAAAACTAGTCTGGCATTTGTTTGCTAAAAAACTTTAAATGGAGTTCTGACCAATCTTTGGAGTTTGAAATTAATTGAATTGAAGTAATTTACTGCAGTTGTTTCTAATTTATTCAGTATTGACGATTAAATACTATAAGATAACAATTATTACAGCAATTTAATGCTTTACATGCAAATATTGCTGGGAAAAATTTTGTTTTACGCCGTTTTTGGTATTTCTTTCTAAATAAATAGCTCAGGTCTTTCCAAAAAAAAGAATAGTCTAATACTCTTTCTACAATCTTTTCCGAAGAAAAATTTCTTGTAAAAATGTTATAAAATCAAATTCCAGAAACTGCAAGGCTTGAGAATTTAGAAGCGTGACCCAGCTAAAATGCTATACTGCTTTTATCAAGGAATTACGTTACTGAAGTGGTCTCTCGAAACGTGTTGTTTGTGAAAGGTGATATCTATTGAGTCATACACGCATGAAAGTAGGGAAATAATGGCATTTTTTAAAGTAATCTCAAACTTTGGATGGTTTAAAATAACTTTCAGTTTACTAAAATCGTTATCACGATACAAAATAAAGATTAAAAATCACAATACGGACGAATAAATGGTCAACCGCTTAGTCAGTCAGTAACGTTATTAAGCATAGAGGCAAAGGTCCTTTGATAAATAAGCCCACAGAGTAGGATATAGTGGTAGTGTATGGACTGAATTGTTTGAGACTAACAATCGAAACAAAGTTTTCGGCCCGGTAGCGTAGTGATTGGAGCATCTGGTCTGCAGTTGGTAGACCTGGGTTTAAATTCCCCTGTCAAGTCATAGCAAAGACTTTTCAATCGGCGTTCACAGCTTTCCAGCTCAGCAAGGAAAGGAAAGCGTGTAAAAATAGCTACAAAGTTTTCTTGCTCCAGGGAAAACATCTCAAGAAATTCCTCCATCTCTACGTTGCCGATAGGTGATGAGGTCAAACTGTTTACTTGACGCGGTGGTCCAATTAAACCAAAAACTAAAAAGCAAAGGTTAAGCATTAGCTCAGGCAATGTCGAAGGCAACAAGCGTTATCCAGAAATGTAGATCTCGAATCTGCTGATCTTTACGTGCCACCTGCTACCTTATTACAAACATTGTTTTAATTCTCCATTTGAGCCTAATATTACATAATACTACAGTGATCATGATGATAGCTGCTGTAAATAACTTAAAAATTTGTTGGCGAGATAAAGAAAAATACCTTTAACATTGCTTTTGATAAAGCATAAAAATCTTTGAAAACGCTGCTGTTAAAAATCTTTTTTTAATCTCAAAAATCCATTGTCATATTCAGCAACTCTGAATTAAAAAAAAAACCCTCTTTAAAATTACATGTAGATTTTGCTTGTTCTCTCTCTGACAAAAGCAATTCTGTAATAGAACTAACTTGCACACGAATTTCGAAACAGAGTACGAGTCAAAAAAAAAATTTTAGGAACCAGAAAATTTTTCTTTTCTGGTCGATTTCACGGGAAAGAAAAAAATAATTACCTGACATTTAGCAGAAATTGATTTCTGTTTTCTTGCCCAATTAAAATACGATGATTTGCAGTTGACTCTACGGTGCTTGAAAATAATATTTGCTTTTATAATGTCAAAGTAATTGGTTTGGTTTTTCTTCTCAAGAATAATTGTTTGACAAAAAAACAGCAAGGTTATGAGCCTTTCTGAAATAAACTGTAACTGCAATTCTAAATATTATTCCTTGACAGTATCGAAAGAAAAGTTTGGAATATCTTGTTTTAGTAATCTTTAAATACCCGACATACGGTTTGGCTTTAGCCCACGATGAAAAACAAGAACAAGCTTCTTTTTTGTTCCGGTACAAAAGCGCTTGGTTGCCAACAATGTTTCATATTTGACACAACTACTACAAATGCACCTCTAAACTTAAACGTCATCTGAAACTTATTTGACATTTAAGAAAAATATGACAATCCCATCTGCTTGGTGAAATATTGATAAATCACTACAAAATTGATGAAATGGCACGATTTTTGATGTCAAATAATTTGAAATCACAAGAAGATTATTTCTATTTTCTTCACATAACTGCTGTCCATAAGGATAAAGATTTAAAGTGAAATCAAAATCGGAAAACTTCTTTAAAAAATCTGGAAAGGTCTAGAAACTCCATCCAGATGTTTATAAAAGCCTTTTTTTGTCAAGAAAAGATTTTTTGACAAACATAAAAGCATTTTGTAAACAGTCTTGTTTCAACTTCTTCACTGGCACGGATATTTTTTTTCTACAAAGCATTTGTGGGATTTTCCCCGACAAGAAGAAAAAAATTTATCACGATGGTTTGATCACCATATAAAACTATTTAATCTGTAGAAAACTGTTACCTGAAACAAAGTCAGTATTGATAAAGAGCAACAATTTTTAAGATTAAAATATACATATCATGCAGAGTAAAGAGTATACAGTACTGTACTTTTTTTAAAAGTATTTTTGCAAAGTATGTGGCTACCCAAAAGTATATAAAAACTGCGATGTTGCCGCCTTTGTCAATCTAAATGTTACATTGCAACATAATTAATATAGGCTAACCGTGCTCGTCTCTTATTATAAATGCGCTGAAGCCATTTATAATAACGTTGAAAAAGTAATGTCATGCGGTTTAAAAAAGATGGTTATGCAAACCCCTTCGATTGATAGACGGTCTTTTAGTTTCACCATGTGCAATACCTACTAATGCTTTACCTTACTGTATCACAGAAAAGTTCCAATGAGCATCTAGGACATTGGCTAGGAAGCAACCAAGAACCCGGACACATTTTAGTCAAATTTTCTTCCTGATAGTGCAGTGATTCTGTGCAAGTGCAATAGGATGATGATGATAATGATGATGGCTAAATATAAAAATGGATATACATATACATATGTATACAACATAGGGGCTGATTTTGCAAACAAAGTGGAAACTAAAGCATTGGAATGGATTTCTTTTTAAAAAGGTCTTTAGGTTGTACAAAGTATTTCTTCAATCAAGTGCTTTTCGTAAAGTTGTCGTTAAGATTTTTTTCTTTCCTCCTTCTTTATTTCAATATAGCATTATTGCAGTGTTGATTGCAGCTTTGCTATTCATAGAAATTAATAGTTTTGACAAACTAATGTTGATGGAAGTTCATAAAATTTGTTACTCTTGTCGAAACAGATAGCCTAAATGTTTTCTTCTTCATGGTGCAAGCAAGGACAGAAACAGCATTTTGAAACAAACTACGCAATCTTAGGAAAAAGCCAAGGCCGAGGAAGCGTTAAACATACCCCAGATTTACAAGTCAATGTGCTCTTGAAAAAAAGAAAAAACCAAGCTTACAAAACGCTAATAGAAGTCGTTTTTTAGCATTTATTGCAAGAGAAGATATATGGCATAATAAAATTGCTCTTTTAAGGTAAATGGTTAATAAGAATTTGATTCCAAAAATTGTGAAACATAGATTAATAATACCATTTCTCAAGAGCGGTCTCGCCTGCCCTACTGGATTGATCATCAAAAGTTTTAAGAGCCTTGGCGACAAGTGAAGTCTCATTAAGAAATACAGTGACGCAAACATGAAAATGAGCCCACTAGTCCTATCAGGCCACATAGAAATTCAAAAATTTTTCCAGTATTTTCATTATAAAAAATCAACGTGATTGCATAACTTATTCCGCTGCCTGCTGGAGTTGAGATTTTCACCTCCTCAAAACTGCGTGCAAGGATTCAGACATTTTTGTATATTACAAACTGCTTAGCCGCGAAAGTTATTTACAACAAAAAATAAAAGTGAGGCTCAAGTTTTTGTGTTGATATTTCAGGGCTAAAGGGGTTGAAAGCAAAAGGTATTAGCATATAGCGCCGCAAACTCGGTGACAGCAAAGTTACTTTAAAAATGTAAATAATGATTAGGTAGTCAAAATAAACTATGTGGACCTATTTATAGGCGTTATTTTAATACACAAAAAAATGAGAATAGGAAACGAAATCAAGTTTCTCACAAAATTTTAAATTTTTTTAAAGTTTATCATCTAATTAAGGTATGTTCAAGTAAAATATTATAACTATTTGCGTCTTCACCAAAATTAGGGAAAGAAATTATTAATTTTTCACAGATTTGTTTAACTTTGAGTGTTGTTTTACTTTTCCTTAGATTATTTACGAAAATTAATTATGAATTGCAGTTAAAACCATTTTCAGCAATTTTATACAGAAAATCAAGACGAAGACTGAAAAATATGAATGGTTTCAGTCAAACATAATGTTTGAGAATGCTGCGCAAAAAAATTTGGCCTCTCACCACTCCTAGCTGTTTATAAAACAGAAAACATAAATCAAATATAATTGAAGGCTAAATTTTAATTATTTCATTTGATTAGTTAAATCTACTTTGTTGCATTGACCGTTTTGTTTCCAACATAAATTACCCATGCGACGTGAGAGAATGCCAAAATTGCTCGTAGCCAAAAGTAGAACTGGAAAATGGGAGCGATTTGATTTTTTGCAAGTGTCGTATGACTGTTGTAAGTCAACAACTGCGAAGGGGAAAAGAGCACCACTTGTTTTCAAAACAACTTTGAATTAGAGCAGGTTTTCGTAAATATTTGAGAACATTTCCGTTGACAATGTCAACAGAAACCCTCACCACATTTTAATACGCGAATTTCTTTTTTTATGGAGATGATGTTGTTTTCAGCGGTAATCATTTTTCCACATTTTCTCTGCAAAACGATATGAATATCTTGTTTTGGAGATCAGTTTCTTCAAAACGCTGATTTTGAAAAATTTTCTCAATCCTGGCTTTGCTCCCTTCAGTAAACTTAAATGCCCCTCAGTTCAAAAACTCCAGTTTTCGAGGATGAAAAAGCACTTCCGGCCTCTACAGCATTCTCTAAAGCTACTTCGAAATTTTCTACCACCAAACAACCTTTTGCTTCCTTTGTTACTCATTGCACATAGACATTCTTTCGTAATGATGTTATCGATCTGCGTAATGATGTTATAAGATTCCAGAAAAACCCTTTTCCCTAAATATAAATCACCAATTGCCTAATGAGGCATACTTAAGTAGTTTCTATTGTTTTTGGAAAAAGTTTTTAAAAATATAGCGCTATAAGTCTGTGTATCATTAAAAGTGAAAATACTTTTCTCATTAAATCTATATCTGAAATGTAAAGACCTAAAAACAATCGTGGTATTACGTATTTTTGTGTGAGCTACTGCCATAATTATTGGCTGCGTTATGTACATGTGCAATTATATACACATGAATAAGAAATTATGAGTATCACTAGCTTACCGTAAATTCTATAGCTGTTAGCCCAATTCATAATTTTCATCAAACTATTTTACAGTAAATAACTGCTAGGCATGTAAATGATATCAAACAAAAAACTTCTTAGCTGATGAAAGGTTCTTCAAAAAAATACCTGCAGCTTTTTGAAAAGGTTGTTATTTTGTTAGACAATTTTACCCCTGCTTTTGTTTAAAACGTGTAATTTTTGACAGTAAATTTGCGGTTGTAGAAGTGAAATATGGCTCAATCAAACACCGAGAAATCCAAGCAAAAAGAAGTATTTTGATCGGAGAGGGTAGATGGAGGCAAACAGAATAGAACTATCTTCTGAAAAAATGCAATTATTTTCTATGCTTTGTAGCACAAAGAATAATGTAATTAGAAACATAGTTACAGTAAGCGAAATTTATCTCAGTGGTTGTGGTAAGAAGACGGAGAAAAATTTTGGCAAAGTAAAGTACTACACAGCTGATAAACAAACTACAAAAGTATTTAAAGATTTTGTGAGAAAACAGAAAAACTGACACAATAGCTTAACAGCATTATTTTTGCTCATTATTTTTTCTAAATATTGTCATGTTATTACTTTTATGTAAATATTATTAAGCTTTATTTCACTTCGAATAGAAAATTTACCATCTGAACAATACAGCTGAAGGTTAGTTTGGTTCACTGGTTTGGCAAATTATATCAACACCACAAGGCTCATACAATTGTCTCCAAAATCCTGCAATATCGCTTGCTTACATTTACGTTTTTATGGATTAGAAGTGAAGAAGTGATTTGCTTCTATCTCTGATGAATTGTTTAATCTAGTTTGTGGCGTTATTGGCGCAGCACGAGAGTTCTGGCAATACTGATAGCTTCTAATAATTAGAACGCTATATTGCGTAAAAAAAAGCCATTTTGTTTGCGGTACAAAACAACTTTTTATCGTCTCATAAACAAGAAAACCTAAGCGATTACACACAAAAAATATATTTATTCCCATTCCGTAATATTATTGTCAATATTGCTGGCAATGCTTACGTCTACTGTGAGTACTTTAACTTAACTGGAGAAATTGTTGTGAAATGCAACTAAGCTGGCATGAGGGTCACAGTCTTCTGATTGCTACTTGGGGTGTTAGCACGCTGAGCAATGCTGCCCTAAAATATTTCTGGTAGAGATTTCGAATTGTTTTTCAGAAGAATAGCTCCCGGCAATAAGACTTCGAATCTGCAGAATGCGTGAAAGACCACTCGGGTGTGCGGAGGTATAAACTGACCTTGAGATCGTGAGTCTGCAAGTTGACTGGTTGAGTGCTATAAGCGTTTCATGCTTGACGCGTGCCCGATCAAAGCCGTCATTTGCTTTACAAGCTCTAGCTCAATGTTTAAAACCATAACTAAAGCCTGCGCCAGAGACTTTTCTGGACGACTGCTGACACAAAATTGCCATATCACTTTGCAATCTTTCAAACTTTTCGTTTGTCTTGTGCTTGAAGAGTTGATCAGGTTTTTGTCGCAACCGTTTTCAAAGAATCGAAGGATATAATTTTTTTTCATTTTAAGGATTATTACCGTACTGTTGATAAAGCTTAAAATTGTTCAATGGGTTGTATCTGCGTGTCGACATCAAGTGACTCATGTTTTCGTTTAAAAAGCTGTAAAACACGATCGTTGTGGAAAAAACTGTGGAAAATCTTTCGAGCAATCATTTCGAGATGCATTTTTATTGTTTTTTCTGTTGTGGTGATATGGAGAGTAACGATAGCGAAGAACAATACCAGCTACTGGTATCTCCTTTTCACTCTGGTTCCTTTGATTACTGAAACTCTATTCTCGGTGAAAACTAAAAACCACAATCAACTAAAATGGTAACATTAGTTTTTATTCTGTGTTATAATTTGAGGAGAGTGCAAAAGTGAGAATTGAACCCCAGTTCTGAGAGAATGACGACAACAAACCTGCAATATATTTAATCAAATCATGAAAAACAGAATTAAAACCAATCGTCAGTTCATTTAAAAAATTCATACATAATTGTTTGTAATTACATTTCTTATTAGCATTTACTTGGTTTTGATGCAGATGACATAGCGTTGTGAATGTTACCTAAGCCTGACTTTCATAGTTGAGAGGCTAATAAAACCCTTTGAGCGTAAATGAGATTATCTGAGTCAATCTAAGGACAATGTGTGAATGAATGCCCCGACACTGAACCCGAGAGCCGAAGTTACCTCATGTAAACATTTATTGCCTTTTTTCAAAACCGCACTAGAGAACAGCGCTCACTAAAACTTGCAAATTTCCTTCAAACAAATCTATGAGTTTTCAACAAATAGATTTTGTGATACAAGGTGCTGGTATTGCAGTAAGTTCTTGAAGCATCTGTTTTGTTAATTAATTTGTAGAATCAATAATTTTAGAACTGTATTTTGATCTGCAGGTTCACTCCATATGTCCTATTATACTTATTTTGCACAATTCCCTGTTTTTGGTTGCTGGAGCTGCAGAATTTTGATGAGAATTTGAAAGGAACAGAATTGAGGCAAAAAACGTCTCTAGAAATCAAAGAAATAAATCAGCTGCTACAACAACAAGACAATTTATCCAAAACTGACAATATTCAGTTCAACTGTAACTACCTGATGGAATATTGTAAAGTTGAAAGCGAGGCAAACAGCTCAATTAAAATTGAAAATGGTCCAAGAAATGTTCTATATGGTCCAAGGAACATTCCAAATGGTCCCAATAACTTTTCATATGGTCCTGCTGGTGGCATTTCAGGTAACAATATCTCAAACCGTTTTTCAACAAGAATGAACAATCGCTCATCAAACGTTCTGGTTGAAAACTTAATTAACATAAGCAATGCTACTTCCAGGGAAACAGAGGTGAGAATGTTTTTCATTGTGCTGGTGTCTTAAGCAATAGATCATGAGCTAGGAAAAAGATTTTATAACAAGTTTTCTTTTTGCCAAATCTAGTCCTTTATTTGAAGATGATACCAAATAAAATTTGAATTTTCGAAAACTCTGAAGCAAGTTTGAACGACGCATTTCTTTGCTTTAAGAATACCGCCAGTCAGTCTTCTGTTAGGATGGAAAATAAAAATGCTATTCATTGGAAACGCGTGCTTACCACTAGCACTCTAATACATTGACAAAGATTGCCTATACTTGCGTTTCCCCTTCGGGTACTTTTTTGGAGAGTAACAAAATTGTTTTACTGTAAGCAACAAATCACAATCAGCTGGACTAAGAACTAAACAAATACCACAAAATAACATCTCAGCCACACCAAAGCGCAGTCTCCTAATCTAGAGTTGGGAGCACAATGTCTTCATGGAATCAGCGTTGTTGTGTTCTCAGGAAAGGAGCGTTACTTAGGGTATGACTTAAACTTAAGTTCTAGGTACAAACGTATAAATGCTTTTCCATGACTGACAAAAGAGATGCTTTCAAGCTCCACAAAACAAATTAAAAAATTTAATTCTATCTCACTCACTATCATCAACTACAGTAGTTTTGTTTTCTTTTACAACAACCGCAAGTGTAACAGAAGGTTTGGGGAAAGAAACCAGCAGTATAAGCCCAAGCTTTTTGCTCCAAGCAATGCATAACTATAGTTGTTGGCAAAATTGTAAGAAACAAGAAACCTCTTTCCAATAAATAAAAACCTTTCCTGTCGACCGGACTATTGTGATTGCAAAAAGTCAAGTAACTTGAATTTCATAACTTTGCGTTTAGTATTTTCTTGAATTTGATACTACCGACATTGATTGGGCTTTAATTCTGCAACAAATTCTTATTTTTACACTGGTACTTGCAAAATGGATAGCACCAAAAGGAGGAGTGCCACTCAGTGAATTATCTCAACTACTTCTTGTAAATATTGCTGCTGGGGCAGATATTTTGGAGCTGAGGGAAACAGAGACAAGCCATAGTTCTCTGGTAAGTTCATTCGTAATCTTTTTTAGCACCAGATGACTTATTCCCTGTCATTGAGCATACTTTTTTCTGACAAAAAGAATTTCTGACTTCGATCTAGGCGTTAACTGCTTCCCATAATGGTGCTAGCAACTCCAGAATGATTTTGAGCAACATATGCATATGCCTCACATTACGCTGAATAATCTCTAATTGACTTTTAATTGTTTAGACCTTTAAGCAACAAGAACATATCGTCTATACGATTTCGAGTGTATGGAGCTGGAGTTTACTACAATTTGTTTTTGTCTTAACTGCTTCTAGAGATCTTCCACAGTTAGAAAATACAACTGAAGAATCATTAACACCAGTTGTAATTGGAAGAGGCAATGAGGTAGATACTGCAAACAAAAAAACTATTCAGAAAACAAGTCTTTCATTGGAAAATATTGCGTGTGAAGACCCGGGTGAGAAAGTGGCTGAAAAAGATAAAACCAATTGCACAATTGTCACAATAAAAGAAGACTCAAAAGAAAAAGACACTCCCTTGGTGTTGGATACCGAAAAATGCTTAGATTGCTTTTGCTTTTACAACGAAATATGGGGTATGGTCATAGGTATGGTGTTCCAAGATGGCCCTTTTTTCATTGTGAGAGTCGTGATAATATTTTATTATAAAATTGTTTCGTCTTTGAATATTTTTTTTCTTGGAAAAAATATTTTTGTTATTATTCTCATCATAAATCGAATCAGAGTGATCATAAAGGAAGAAAAAAAAGCGTGGATAAATCGTAAAGAAGAAGTAAAAAAGCAGCGACTTTTAAACAAAGAAGAGGCTGCTAATGAAAAAACTTCGCTCGGCCTCCAAAGAGAAGATCCCCCCGAAAGCGGAAATTCTGTTTTACGTAAGCCTCGCTGGATGACATGGAGAATATGACGCGATTTTTATTGTTTTGAAAAAGTGATTGAAACCTATCTCTCTCTCTTTCTCTCTTTCTCCTCTTAAGCATGATTTAAAATTTTTTCCTGAAATGATTCTCAAAACAAAAGAACGAAATAAAAAAAATCATTCTAATATTACTGCATTGAGAAAGTTAATAACTAGATCTACCTTTACGTCTTGAAACTCTCCATTAAGTTTTAAAACGGGAAAGCAGCTACGTAGCGCCTTGTACATTTAATTCGTGACATCCTCAACTGAAAAACGAATTCAGGCATATCCCTTTACTTTTATTTCATTTGTGATGTTTTGTGCTCTTTTTTATTTGCGATTAATTTTTTTGCCCATTCTTCTTTGTGATGTTTTTATCAATTTCATCCAGCCATGTCATTCTATCTTCTTTCAGTATTTTTCTAATGCGATGTAAATGAAAAAGAATTACAAAAATGTGTGTACCGATGAAAAAAACACTTGTCTTACTGAGAGCTCGGTAGTAAAACAAATTTACTAATGTAATGATCAAAAAAGGTGAGTCCTGCGTGCATATGTCCATAACCATGCCGATAATGTTGCTATGGCAGCAAACACTGTCAAAATATTTTTTTCTTTTCTAAAATAAGATAACATTGTTCATTAGCCTTGACTTGGTGGTGGTGGTACCTTAAGCAATGTCTTCTGTAATTTCAACAATTTCAATATCGTTTGCTTCGTTTTCAGCAACAGTTGATTCAACTTCATAAAGCACGCTCGCTGTCGCTGAATCCACGGTTTTTATTCGCTGGCCAATATCGCGTGTCAGTGACGACACAATGACGTCTTTGTTGCCGCTTTTTTAGTTGTAATTGCACCCTCAACATCGCCTCTTAATTTTCGAAGGTTTTTTGAACTTCTTCAGTCGCCAGAAAACTGGTCTAAGAAAAACTCCAAAAGGCCATTGCTATGTACACCATAGGACTGATGTTGAAAAGTTGAAAAGTAAACTCTGAATTAGCCTGTCCAGTTGCAGAAGCAATTGCCTTTACAATAACGTAAGAAGCAGCTCTGAAACTGACAAAATCATTTACCAAAACTGACCGAATACATGAGAAGATACATATTTCAATTTTATCTTTCAATCACAAAAAAGGTATGAACTTTTCAAGTCAGCTTTGAAACTGTCGGTACTACTAGTGTCGAGTGTACCTAATATTGCTGTACAGAGTACGGCAATGTTTTTCCTCATGGCATATTGCCTCAGAGAAAAGCCGTTCTAGATTCTATTATGATTAAACCTTACAAAAGTACTTACAAATCATCGCTTTTAGGGGGTTTTTAATTCAGGTAAAGAAGTTAAAACTATTCGGCCGAAAACCACGTCAATTCGAGGTTTACTTACTTTGTGATTGCTGATGCTAACAGTAAAGCCTACAATGTCTGCCCCCACAGCAACGTTTGGAAAAAGGAGCTTTGAAAGTTCTTGCAATGTCAGACCTTTCCTGGAGGCAACTACTTTTGCGATGGCAAGAACAAAAAAGAGAATTTGTTTCAACACCAAGGCCTGTTCTAAATGACTCGTTGCGACTTGATCCCAAACGAATAAACTGTAATTTGCAGCAAAGTTTTACAAGACGACTGTTTTGCGAGGCATTGTTCAACACACAAATAAAAAAGTGTATGTCCGGCTAAACCACAATTTTCTTGAAAGGAGCAGGAGATAACTAAAACCGATTTTGTGGCAGAGTTGCTGAATGTCTCTGGCGACACGTTTTCAATTTTTTCTGGGAAAAAGGATTTCTAAATTCAAGGGATTTTTCCCCATAGCTTTACCTGATTGCACGCTTGTTGAGGAAAAGTAAAATTGTGCTGCGTTGCTAAATACCCGAATGGAAATCAGAAGCAAGAATTTTTTCCCACATAAAATATGCTCAAAAAAAAAAATTTAACTCCTAGATGCAGGAATGGGTCTGGGAGGCCCGGCAAAATTTTTGTTTTGAATTTATGTCGACTCTATTCAACATATTGCTCAGGCGTTTCAGATATTCTTCTACAACTTATTCTAGACTGCTTTTGTGGATTGATGCAGAAAAAATCCCTTGCTGGTGGGAGGGGCACCCGTTTCATTAGACTATGCTGGATTTTTGGGTGCCAGTTTCGCTTGGACTTTCAGTTTTGTGCTTTGCTTCGATCGCTTTCCAATATTATGGCGATGTATTTTGGAGTATATCACTTTTTCTACTTATTTCTATTATTTGTTACCGCAACCTGATTTTAACAAAAAATCTCTACTGCCTCTTGTGGCCACGTATTTAGATCTGCACGTGGTTTTGCTTAGATTGGCAATGTAGCTATAAAAGTTAAACTCAAGTCACATCGTTAGCAAGCTTTGTGTTATAGGATCGCTCGTATACGATCCTAAAGCTCCTTCACGGCAGCCAGCAAAACAAGCCGCTAGCATTAGCGGTTCGTTATGTTGGTTGCAAATCTTAATCTTATGAACAAAATAGTAGAGAGAAAATGTGTAGGGACTGTTTCAGAGATACCTGTAACCGAATAAAAATGTTGCCACCATTGCCCTTTGAAAAAAGATCGAAAAAGTTTCATGGTATGCGAGAAATGTTGGAAAAACGTGTGTAAGGAACATAGTTCTGTCGTTTGTAACAATTGTCCGTAAAATGCTGACTCATTCGTTCACTTGTGCTTGTAATTTTAGTGCGTGCTTGTCTCCAGAGTGAGTTTTGAATTGGATTTTCATTCTGATTTTGTACATAAAGTTATGCAGTGGAACCAAAATACATGAAACACACTTCTACAATACGGTACTTTGTGTGTAAATGCTCTATTACAGGGGTGGGCAAACTGCGGCCCGCGGGCCGCATGTGGCCCGCGACGAACTTTTGTGCGGCCCGCGAAAGCCTCAAGCAAAAAATTAAAAAAATTAATTAATGTAGAAGAACGTGATTGGGTGCATTTTTCTCATTGATAGACTTTAAAAATTAAATGTGCTTGCATTTTCAATTGAATAAAATTACTTTGATTCATTTGAGTAATAATTATTGGTTTTTAATGTTATATTAAATCTAAAATGCAAATGAATTAGAATAATATACCAATGCGTTCGTTAAAAAGTGCGGCCCTCAGCTAGCTTCCGTGACCGCGATGCGGCCCGGAAGCCAAAACAATTGCCCACCCCTGCTCTATTATATACCAACAAACACAACCTCAAATAAAAACTTACTACTTTTACAGAGGTGGGCCTCGAAGGCCCGGATTCTGCATTGGTGTAGGTTTAAAGGTTCCTGCACCTAAGGGTTAAATAACTTGGGTTTTTTGAAATCTATTTTATTCGTTGGAAAGAAATTTTATGAAGGGTGGCAACTTAGATCACCGAGTTATTGATAGAAGAAAGTTAGGAAAGAAAATTTTCGCCTTTTGAGAGACAGTGCGTGCTTCCCTAAGACATCGCGCCGTTGTAAGATTGCTATCTAAACAATTATTATCATAAAATGTGGTATTGTTCCTTACATTGTTTATAATTACGCTTGAGTTAGTAAAAGATTGATCTTTAAAAACTCGATTACAAAACAGGTTCAATTCGAGAATCAATAGACAAGGAACAGCACAGAAAAGAAACAATAGGACTTTAAGTTTGATTCTGTAAAAAATAAAGCGCATTGAATTACTGTTAAAAGATTAAAATTAGTACAAAGAAGATCCTCCTTTTTCGTTCATAGTGCGTCAAACATTATTTTTAGAGCATTTAATCTGGACAATGTGGTATCATTAAGGGGCGAGGGAGAAAGCAGATCACCTCAGATGACGTTATTCGTCGGAGGCTATAAGCAACTTTTCTTATTATGGCCCAAAACATCTATTCAGTAATAATGAAAAGTTCATGCCTGATTGGGTAAAGCTAAATAGGTTCATTTATTCAATTTTATCTGTTTCATGACAATGCTTTGTAAAAGTGCTCCATAGCTGTGCAGTAATCTTACCCCGTGACCGATACTATCTATGCTCGGTCTCCGAAAGCCCGTTGACCAAAATTGTAACTTTTCCGCTGTTATTTAAAAAGTGACGAAAGCCCCATTATTTACCTATTACTGTTCCTGGGAGTAACACTAAAGCAAATTGTTTCCAAAGCAGACTTTTCTTTCTTTCAGCTAGTGATCATTAAAGCATGACTGATTTGTTTTTGTGGTTATTTTTAAAATTTTGGAGTGAGTTTTTTGGGTGCGCCCCAATTCTTTCAGATTCTACTGACACTATAACCGACTCCAGAAAACCTTATTTGAAAAAATCTGTTTTTCCGATGATTTACCTTTTACCTCAAAAAATAAACTTCGATCAAGAAGCAAAGAAAGTAGGTGTAAAGTATAAAGTAGAAAAGCAGTTAAAATAAAAATTTGATGTTAGCTTTTCGCACTGCTCGGAGGTGAGTAAAAGTCAGTCTCATTGTTTTAACGTACAGTTTTATCTACGGCAGTCGAATTCAAACTTTGATCTACTTCCAACCAAAAATATTGTTCTACACAACGCCTATGTTTGACTAAACATAAAAGTAGCATGATAGTGACAGAAATCTTTCGTATTAACCTTTTGATTGGATTCCGTCCTTGATGTCGTATATTGTTTCTATGGTTAAAAGTGCCAGCATCATCAACAGGTACCAGTAGGTAATGCTCGGTAATGCTTCTGTAACTCTCCAAACAGCAATAATACATTAGTTTGCAAATAAAGATGTTGGAACGACAAACTGACTAATTTTTCCTACAGCCTTAACCTATCTTCGAAGTTTTGAAGGACTTATAACTCCACAAGGAGTTGTACATACTTTCGAATAAACTTCACTGCTGCACATGGTAAGCTATGTTTATGAAAGCATTTGCTGGCAAGTAGTTAGATATGTTTAAAAAAGTTGTCTTCAGAAGAAAATCTGTATTTCATGCCGCAAATAAACACCATGACAACGCTACCAGGCAAAAAAACTATTTAACAAAAACAGTTGCTGACAAATCTTAAAACTAAATACAATAAAGACAAGCAACAATCATTTCTTTAAAATGTGGCTCTTCGTTTAATAACTTCTTTGCTAGCGCAGCTTTTTTTGTTTAAAAACTCAGCATTGGTTTGCCAGTCATCTTAACTAACTTGAAGCACTTGACCTAGTTGCTTCTCAGTCCTGAGTACATCCAAAGAACTAAGAGGTAGTATGAAAAAACTGAGCTAAGGGAAAACATCGAGAAGGGGGTTGGGCAATATATGGCCGAGAAAACAAATTAGTTGTGCATTAAACGTCTTCATTACTAGCTAAATATAAGTGTATATGCATAAACTTTTCCATAATGAATTGAATGTAAGTCTATTCAGCTTAAAAATGGAGAAGTCTATATTTACAACTAATTGGTTCTCGCAGCCATTTGCCGCCCCAACCCCTACAAGATTTTTCTCTTCGTGCAGTTTTTCATACTTACAGTGATCCCTCGCTATATCGCGCTTCACCTATCGCGGCTTCGCTGCTTCGCGGAATTTTTTACAGTGCTTTCTTTACAGTGAATCCTGATTGGCACAAGGGCTTTACTGTTGTCTAGAAGTGAAAAAAGGTAAACTATTATAGTTATTTGTAAGAAAACGTTAATATTTCTATTTCTTAAACACATTTTGGGCCTGAAAAGAGGTTTTGTTTTTGTTTCATTCTGCAGTACAGTATTGCATTCTAAAATAACAGTAAAAAATAAAGCTGACTACTTCGCGGATTTCACCTATCGCGGGTTATTTTTGGAACGTATCCCCCGCGATAAACGAGGGTTCACTGTACATTGTTTCCCCGCTTGCGACAGTAAAGCATAAATTGCAGAGAAAAAAGCAATTATATTGACAATAATTAATTAGCATCATGCAAACTTTGATCCGATTGTTTTATTATCCGTTGTCAGGATACAGGCCGATACAGTGCAAATTATAAACAAGCTAGTGAAACATGCAATAGCATGTTTAATGAGGTTTTATGAAGGTCAGCAAAGTTCAGTCTCGATGCTAAATACACCTTGAACTGCTATTGCTCATAACTCTATTTGCCACTGCTGAGTATTCTTTTTAACAGTGGTTCTTAACCTTTTTCGGCAGCAACCCCAAATCCAGTCCAAATCCAATCATAACGACCCATGCCCTTATAAACCTTACGTTTTATTTGAATTTGAAAACAATCCTATTTCTATCCAGGGATGTGGAAGCGGAAGCGGTCCTTTTTCTGTGGAAGTGGAAGCGGAAGCGCGAAAACTCTACCGCTTCCGCTTCCACATAGGAGAAAAGAATGGAGGAAGAAAAGAAATTGGTTCTGCTATTCTTCGGAGAAGAGCGAATAGGGGAAACATAAACCTTAAGAAATTAGAGCGAGGAGGAGTCGTTTAGAGAAATGTTGATCTCTACATAATCAGAGTAGGACTCAAGCGAAGAAAGAGAGGATGTAGAAAGCTCAGAGTAGGATAAGCCCTGCCTGACGAAAATGATGACGGCGCCGCTAGCGTCGGTGACATTAGTAGAAAAATACCAGACCGGGAGTGGCTGCAATCAGATCGTAGAGCAGAGAATCCAGGGATCCGGAAAGAGGAAGATAAATTAAGGGTAAATTCGTGGATACAAATAAGGTTAAAGGGATAAGACGAAATAAGTGTAGCAGTTCAGTGCTCCTGGCTCGAAGATCCCCAGCACTCCATTAAAAATCTCTGAAGGAGTCAGGGAGGGGAAGAAGTAGGAGGTAAAGAGAAACAGCCAGGAGCATGAGGCGGTGCAGAGGGAAAAGATACAAAGTGGGCGGAAAAAGGATAAGAGGTTTGAAGGCGAGAGTGGGGTGCGAGTGCTGCATTAGCAGAAGGGGGCCAGATTGAGCAGCTGAAGGAGTCCGAGGAGGAAGTCACAGTGCTGGTTGGTGTGGGATCTCCAAAAAAAGCAGGGGTGCAGCAGGGACGGCAGCTCCAGGAGTGATAGCTGTCAAGAGTTCTGAATCAAGAAAAGGAGAGTAGTGAGCACTTTAAATGAACCCGATTAGAGCATGTGCAGCATTGCACTGACCTACCCCGCCAGGTCACATTTCCAGCGCACACTGAACAGGGAAAGACAGGACAAGGGTTAGGATAAACGTTGCCGCTCATCAGGAGAAGAATGAGAAGACGGGCAAAAGAAAGGCAGGAGAAGAAAAAAGATGGGCCGATTTTAAAGAGACTGCGTGCTACCCTTCTGCTGTCGTTCAGGGGGTTGCACGACGAAAAAATGATTTGTATGAGGGGAGTGCCCGGGTAACTGGGACTTCGGGAAGACCAACAGCCATTTTAATCCAACACAAATGGGGTTGGGGACCGCACCACCACGTTGAGGCGGTTATTGATTGGTGCAGTTCAATTTTGCTCGTTTTACATGTATATACCATATATACGACAGAAATTTCTCACTTCGTTATCCAAAAAGATCGGAGTCAATAGGTGTTTTGGGGACGGAAAGAAAGTCTGTAATGATAATTAGAGTTAAAGTTAACTCAAAGTCAGTGTTAGTTGAGGATAGAGAGGGAAAATCAGCGCTATATCGCTGTAATTTGTTGTTTGGACGACAGGTTATTGTCGAGAGTTGTAATATGTGGTCATACGGTTTAGATCTGAGAAGCTTTTGAATAACTATTGTAAAAGTGGTTGTAAGTAGTGAAGGAACTTGTAATAACTGTTTATTTGTTGAAGTGTTTAATTATTTTTTAAATTGTAGTAACGAAATATTTGATTTTCTTGCAAGCAATTCGTGATTTTCAAATTTTTGTTAGTGGGATTTCCGTGACAAACGCAGAAGTACATTAAAGGTTCCGCGATGACAAAAAGATTGAAAAGCACTGTTCCACATTCAACACGAGTTTTTATATCCAAAAAAAAGAAACAAAGAGTAGTTCGGAACAATAAGCTCAAGCGAAGTAGATAAAGTAATAGCAATAAATGAAGGCTTTTGTCTCCTCAAAATGATGAAGTGTAGGAGAAGTTAGGCTACCGACACACAGAAGTTAAAAAAAATTGTGAACGATCGTTTTCTCTTTTTTGTTAGTGGAAACGGAAGCGGAAGCGATTGAAAAAAAAACCGCTTCCACATCCCTGTTGCTAACAACGTGCGCCAGAAACAAAAACCAAATACAAAGATTTTTATTAATGAAGGTAAATATGTTTTACCACTGCGAAAGAACGAAGTTGTTCATGCAAGGCCACTTGGCATACAAAACCACTACACTCGGTGATATCCTTGGCACTGGATTATTTTGATTAGTTTTAGAAATCTGGGTGATTTTGATGATAGACTGCATCTCAGGTCATCTTCTCGTTGTAAACGGTTTCTGTACTTTGTCTGTGTAACTGTGAGGGCTGAAAATCCTGCCTAACACAGAAGCAAAAGGAAAGAGTGCTTTCAGGGCTTCTCCTACAACAATCGGCTTTTTTTTGTAAACTTTGATTCAAAATGAACTCAACAATTCCTTTTGCCTTTTGAAGTCATGACAAAGTGTTCCATTATTCTGAATCTCGATGAGTTGCTTCAGTACCCTGCTGATGTTTGCTATTTCATCGGGTAGGTCTTCAGCTTCAATATTGAATGAGTTTCTTATCCAACTGTATTTATGCGCATTTTCTGGAATGTAATTGTTAAACTCTGCAATAACTTTAGATATACGTTTCTCAATAATGTATTGGACTTTGGTGAGAGAAAAATTTTCATCCTCCAGAAGGGCATTTAGAGATGGAAATAAGGCAGTCTTCCCAGCTTTAATTTATTTGTCCACAACTTCAGTTTTTCTTTGATAGCTTTATTTTCTCAAAAAAATCCAACTAATGCCTGATGTTGTTGTTGTTGTTGTCACCGAACCCCTTCCGAGGGATGGGGGCATGGCGGAAGACCATGGAGCCCTAGAAGCCGGGCGACTTCCCAGGGCCTGGACCAGAGGTCGTAAAGAGACAGAGAGTCGCCAAAGAGTGAGCGGCGCAAAGAATCCGTAGCTGGACAGTGCAGAATGAAATCAGAGATGTCCTTGGGACGAGTGTCCGCAGGCGCTGCAGGAACGACTCTCAATTCTGCTAATCCTAGAGAGATAAGAGCTTAACAGTAGGATGTGTCCGTTGCAGCGTAGACGAATGAGAACACAGCGAGCGTGACGAGGGAGCACAAGTTCCTCAGTGGAAATCGAGGGAACCTGCGTGTCGAAGAATTTTGATGAGACAGTACGCCCCCAGTCTGAGAAAAGGCAAGAGTGGATACGTAAGATAAGAGGAGAGAGACTGCAAGAGATTCCAGAGGGCGCAAGTAGCGCTCCCCGTCTGGCCAGTTCATCAGCCGCGTTGTTCCCCGGGAGAAACGAATGTCCGGGGATCCATTGTAGCCTGATAGAACAGGAGGAGAAAGAAGACAGTTCCTTCCAGATCTGCAAGAGAGATTGAAGTAAGAGGAAAGATGGAGGAGAGGACAGGGTTGCAAGGACAGAACAAGAGTCAGATAGAAGGAGAAGAAAAATGGCAGACTTGTTGGCGCACCCGAGACCAGCAAAGGGCTTGCAAAATGGCGCAGGCTTCAGCGGAAAAACTTGAACATGCTGGGCCTACTGAAAAGAAAAGAGTGGCCTCAGTGCCTCAGAGCGAGCAGTTGGCAAGTACGCCAGAGCCGTTATTGCCAAAAAGAAAAGGAACAGAGCCGTCAGCCCAGAGTACTGGATTGTGAGGTGGGAGAGAAGGAGATCAGAGCGAGAGCATGAAAAGGAAAGGGTGGACCCCACAGTTAAAAATGGCAGATTTCCAGAAGGGAAGTGAGGGCAACCAAGAAGAGCCTACCTAGGAGATGAAGAAGGAAGCCTGAGCGGGTAAGTGGGCGCAAAAGCTTTCCTGGAAGATCTGCAGAGTCTTGGCTTCACTCCAAGTCTGGCCAAACCGGAAATGGAAAAGGAGATTGAGAGACGAAGAGCCCGCTCATAAGATGAAAGAGTGAAATGAGTCAGGGTGACTTGTAGGGGAGATAGAAAAGCCTCGGAGAGAAAAAGTGGAATAGGGGAGGACGAGAAGCAGCTGTCATTGGCGCGAGTAGCCGATCGGTGGAGGCGTTCCAAGTTGGTGATATTGGTAACGCTTATGAAAGAAAACCATTCAAGTGAAGCATATGTGAAAACGGATCGAAGAAAAGCTTTATACAGAACAGAGAGGGACTTCTTAGAGGGGCCCCATAAGGAAGCAGAGATACAGCGTAACGGTTTGAGACGTGGGAAAAACTTGACCTACAGCAAAGATACATGCTTGGAAAACAAGAGTGCGGTCGAAAGAGATCCCAAGAAAAGTTGGAATGAAATTGAAACGGAGACGGGAGTTGAACAAGAGGAGGTTGGGCTGGAGATTAGCTTGGTGGGGATCCACTAAGAAGAAAGAAACTTCAAATTTGCTCGGATTGAGAAAAAGACACCAGTACTCAGACCAGCGCTCCCGTAGAATCAGTGCTCCTTGTGTGGGCTCCACCGCAGTTGAGATTGAGGGGGAGAGGAACAAATGGCCAGATCGTCAGCATAAAGAGAGCAGCTGACGGAACAAGACATAGAAGCAGGACGAATATTTATGAAAAGAGAGAAAAGTACAGAGCCAAAAACGGATCCTTGCGGAACACCTCGACGGACTTGAAAGAAGCGACTTTTGTGATTTTGATAAACCACGCAAGCGCGCCTATCAGAAAGGACAGATTGAGTCCAACGAGCAAGGCAAGGAGGGAGGCCAGCCGAAATAAGTTTATGATAAAGGGCGAGATGCCAGACAGAGTCAAAAGCATTCGGGAAATCAATAGTAGAAAAGATCGTCCGAGAGCCTGGCCTGGGTTTGTTAAACTCATCCAAGATGAACTGAGAAAGATAAAGAATTTGATCTAGAGTAAACCGTCCAGGGCGGAAACCGGCCTGGCGGGGAGAGAAAATGGAATTAGACTCCAGAAAGAAAAGTAGACGGGATAGAATGATACGTTCTAAAAGCTTTGAGATGCACGAGGTGAGAGAGATAGGCCGGAAGAAAGCAGGAGAGTTGAGAGGATTTTTCATCTTGTGGATGGGAATAATAAAGCATGTCTTCCAGATCGAAGGAAAGGAATGCAAAGTCCAGTAGAGATTGAAGATGTGAAGAAGAAAATTCATGCCAGAGCGAGGAAGATGCTTTAGCATGGGATAGGCAACTTTGTCTGGGCCAGTGGGGGTGGACGAGAAAAGATTGGAGGCAGCTGCAAGAATTTCAGCAGAGGAAGAAGGGAGAGCAAAAGGACGAGTGAGACTCCACAGGGCACGTGGCTCGATGGAGCTCAGAAAGGTAGCCGCTGGCTCTGCTACGCAGAGTCTTTGACTGAGAAACAGAAAAGTGAGATCTCAGGTAAGCGGCGTAGACCGAAGTCGACTCCCTGGGAGAAGAACAATTAAGGAAGTTAGGAGAGGAGGAAGAAGAGGCAGCGACAGAGCGAAGAAGAGAGTATACAGATTTAGGGTTAGATTTGAGCGAGAGAGAAGAGCAAGTTGTCTGCCATGCCTCAGCCTCAGTCTTGGCATTGACAGACGAAACACGTCGACAAGCAAAGATGTAAGCCTGGCGATCTTCATCACTTCTGTGAGTGACAGCAAAAGCCTTGCGTTTTCACTAGCCGCATCTTCCCCTTCAGCTGACAACCAGTCTTTAGGATGGCGTTTGATGCGGCTGAAAGGAATGGAAGATTTGGCCGCGTTTAGTGCCAGAGAGGTACAGAGAGCGGCAGCAGAGGAAAGAGAAAGACACGAGTATTCCTTTGCAGAAAGATAGTGAGAATCATAGTAGAAGGCAAAGTCATCCCAACGAGCTTTCTGAAAATTGAAGGAAGGGGTACGCTCATTGTGCGAAAGACCGGAGAGAGAGGGATAGACAGAAGAATCGGTAGGTAATCGGAACCCAGGTTCTGAAGCACCGCCCAGGAACGGAGAGAGCGAGAGAGGAGGGAGCAAAGGAAATGTCAGAGGAGGAGCGACTGCCAGAGGAGCGATGGAGAAGAGTAGGTATGTCGGGGTCATTGAGGGGGAGGAGGTCAGAAGAGATTACCCAGTCGAATACTTTCTGCCAACGGGGGTCGGAAGTACCTCTTGAGGCCAGCTGAAATGAGTTTATGGAAAAGGGCGGGGTGCCAGACAGAGTCGAAAGCTATGGAGAATTGGTAATAGGTCTATTCTTCTCGTCCAATGCAATGCCACACAATTACTGTTGGAGTGATGTCATAACCCTCGATGTAGCGTCACAGTCGGCAATGCAAAACTGGTTATCTTAACGTCACTAGACGACAAGAGTAAATAAAGCCAGTAACTTTGTTAATATGCAATGAATATTGAAAAATAATTAGTCAACAAACACAAATCCTTAGCGACCCATTCAAGTGGCTAGGCGACCCAACTTTGGGTCGCGATCCATAGGTTGAGAACCACTGCTTTTGAACGTCTCAGAATGTTTTTGCTATCCAATTATTTTGGCTTGGTGCCAAGCTAAAGGATCGTAAACTATGTACTTTAAATCACCTATGCATTTCAACTACGTACACCACCACTTTCATCATCAAACTCTTTTTTAGATGGGAAGGTGATGGATTAACGCTGTTGGTTTGCTGTTTTTCAAAGGATAATTTACGGAAAATACTTGGAGTTCAAACTCGCTGCGGGGTTGCCAATGCTGCCGTAACAGTATGTTCAGCCGATAGCTCTGCAACAAAGAAGATATTACAAACAAAAACAGCTATTCTGAACAGTCTTTTATGGTTTTAAAACCAAATAACCTTTGGTAATTTTTGATTTGCACATGCAAACAATGCCAATTAAATCATTTCTATAAACCTTGAAACCTTATGGTGAGTGGCTTTTATTCTATTTGCTTCCGCAAGGTAACGCTATTGGTTCGTATTTAACCTTTTTTTTGACAAGGCAATTTGGGTAGATTAGTTGTCCTGACAATTAAATATTCAAACATTTGATGATATAAAACTGTAAAGGTCATGGTTATAAGAAGAACCAGCCTGCCAAGGACTTTTTCATAGAAAAAAAATTGAAATGGATAACCAAGCTAGACATGAGTTATGATCTAATAGACTTGGAACCAGACGTTGATACAAGTCCAGTAAATTGGATAAAGCTTGAGATGAGATTCGTAAGTTGTTCACGAAAAAACACATTTTTGTGCGGTAATATAAAATATATTTTCATGTCGATTCCCTCGATATTGTTTTGTTTTCTCTATTAACCATTGCAGTGTGGGTCGCATAGAGAACTAAATTTAACCTTATTGCCGAATTGTCGATAATGCCGACATAGTGCAGCATGACCCCTGACCGAAACAACGTACCGTTCGATGATCTCTTGAAAGAACAAACGCAAAGACCTTGCCGGGTTACAAACCACGACCATTTGATTGGTATTATACACGCTACAACTGTTTTCGTGTTTTAATATATTGTTTGCTTAATTTTGCTTTGTTTCCAGGATATGACAGTATTTCGCTCAGACTCGCCATTCACCATCGTCATAAATGTAGAATTGTGTAAGCACAAAAAAAACAAACCTAGTGGTTGAAATGGAAGTTTATTTTGCGGCGACACTGGAGCAAACAAATCCCCGAATCCTATTGTTTGACCGAAAGAAAAAGTTTCCTATCCAACAGATCGGCGAAAGATATATTTGTTTGGCTTCCTCGACACATTAAATCAGATAACATCCAATCCCTATCAAGTTTACTCAACAAGTCACTCGTGTGATAATTACGTATGGTATTATTCCCTAGATGAAAATTATAAACGTTTTAAGTTTACCAGCTTAGCACGTTTATGGTGCTATTCTTTTACAACAGTGGTTCTCAAACTTTTTTCGATGCGACGCATTTATAAAAGCTTACGAGACTTTGCGACGCACCAAACAGCATCCTACAGTTTAGTTTGCCGTACTGCAAAATAAATGTGACCCATAATCCACACAAATAAGTGTTCTTATGCTCCCGAGATTTTGAATTGGTCTGTCATCTTCAATCGTAAAATTACGCTCTTCTAAGTTTGTAACTCATCGTTCGTGTTTTCGTCCAACATACAACTGAATGCTTTATTCTTTATATATTTTTCGCCAATTAAGTTGAACTTCTGCAATTTGATTCTTGAATAACAAGTCAACCGTTACAACAGCGTATTAAAAACACTATTGTGAAAATACAATTGATTATGAATGTCAGAAGAAAGTAAAATGGAATCTACGGTCAGAGTTCTCTTGACGCAATAAAACCTAGATTTAATGACACAAAACCAAATTATCCCCCGACGCCCTTGGAAAATTAAAACGACGCACCGGGGCGTCGCGACGCACAGTTTGAGAACCACTGTTTTACAACATTAACCTTAGGAGGTGCATATATTCAATGGTGTCAAGCGCTTACTCTAAAGTACAGGTTCCGGACCTTTTTTGAAACAAACCCAATTTTATCAAAAAAATTACTTTTGTAAAAACTGACGCCTCAAAGGTATGCTCAATTACTAAAGAGCCAAGCAAAGACAACATTTTTTGACAACCAAAAATGGATTTTGTCAAGTTTTTACGTCGTGATTGTGACTGCTGCTATCCCAGTCACACGGTTGGGGGGAAAAGTCTTAGCGCACAACGCAAACTCAATCGCGGTACCAAAAGCAGCCTTGATGATGGAATCAAATTTAATTCAAACTCGAAAAAATTCTATTGATCACGTAGAATGGTGTCGACACTGCAACAGCTTTTAGAATAATCAAAAAATTATAAACAAATAGCCAAATTTCACACTTAATTTAGATGCAAAACACAGCAGAGCAGAATGGTTAAAGTTGGAAATAGCGATGGCATTAAGCTTTAACAGTGCGATGATAAATAACAATAATTATGCAAGAAAATTGTAGAGAAGCACTTTACTTTATAGACAGTTACGGTCATGGCTTTTAAAGTGAGATTTAGCGAAATTTGCCTCAATACATGTACGGTTTTATCATTGATATTACTATTATAGTTCTGATTCAGTTGCAAATTAATTAGCAAGATTTACATAATGAGGTAACAATAAGAACTCGTTGTAAACAATAAATTTGGTAGCTCATAATAAATACACTTACTGACTCTGAGCGACTTCATGAAACGATGTAAACTTTATTGCAGAGATTTACACTTCGACAATATTTTTGATTTTGAGAAAGACCTGAAATGGCTGAGGTGCCGAAATTTTATAGTGCTGCAAATCTACGAGATTCTCCCACGAGCACGTGGAAGTAGACAATGAAAACTTCACAGAGTTGGTTGTCCTAGATATTATTTCTTAGAATTGCGAACAGCACAAAGACACGCATTATAAATATTGGTCTTCAGCAAAAGACCTTGCAATTTTGCTAGAGTGAATATCTGCTTTAATTAAAATGCTCATGAGAAGATTTCGTCTGTAACAGTGATATTATCCACTTACTTAATTATTATTCGCAACAGCAAGGGTGTAGCTGGAAAAAAGTTTGTAGGGAGTGATTTTTTAAAAAACATCAATACGTTGAAGGAAATTTGACTACAATTATGACATTATAATTCATGTTTTTTTTCACATTTTTTATCTAAATTTTGCTTCCCAAATCGCACAAAATTACTTCGATTGCAAATTGTATATATTTAAAGCTTTGGAAGTCTGAGTCCTTTCTGCGATAATAACAAATCGGGTAATAGTTCACAAATCTTTTATCGTATTAATTTTTAAAACTTTTTTTTTATCCTACAGCCTAGGGAAAATTTTTGCGGCTATGCGTAGAGCATCATTGTTTTGTAAACCGCTTTGAAGTTTTTAGTTGCAGCTTACATCTGGTAGTGGCCGTCGCGTTTCTGCCATCATCCAGCAACCGTACTGGGGAAATTGCTGTGGAATGCTTTTATCAAAAGTACAACAATGCAAAGCTAATGCGAGGATTAAACTTGTTATCTCACGATTATGAGCCAACGCTTTATCATACAGAGCTGCATTGCCAATGAAATCAAAAGTTTAAGAAGAAACCGAAGAGTGAGGTTGATTTATTTAAAAGCTTTTTGCTATTTTTATTTACTACCATACCGGTGCCTTCTTGTAATGGTTACGGCAGCCGCTTCATAGTCGGCACACATGGATTTGCTTTTCTGTCAAGCCATGGCGAGGATTTTGAAAGCGGTATTAACAGCTTCACTGCCTGGCGCTCAGAGCAAAAGGGATAGTGAAGAGAAAAGATTAGCCAGCTCACTTCTTGTATCTTTTGATCAGGCACTAAACTGCAAACCAGCAGTGGTGGGATTCAAAAATTCTGACCTCAGGTTCTCTCACAAATAGCAGTAGAGCAGTAACATACCAATACGAAATCACGATTATGCATGAATTTATTTTTTCAACTGGTTTGTGAAGCCCTTAAAATTCCAAGAAATAGATCTCACCAACCAATAAGAACCAGCGAGTCCCACCGCCGGACAAGAGAATATCGGCTCATATGCACGAAAGATTAAATTTTAATACTGAGAGCAGCTTCAAGAAACTTGAAGGAGGCCATTGTTCTTTTTCCCACCTCTCCTCTGAATATAGTTCAATGGGCAACAGTTGGATACTGTGTTATAAAAAATAAATATTATAAAGCAATACCAAAAAAGTCAAGAGCTTAGACTGGGTGTGAAATTTTGGCCCGCGACTTAATATTTTGTGACCCGCGTAAGGATTTTGTGGCACACTGCGAATGCCTGGCCTCCGACTTTGGTCTTCTAAAAATTGTATCCCAAAAAAAAAGAAATATTTTAAGTTGAAATTACATGAAAGTAGCCACGAGGTAATGGTCGACGACTGCTGCAAGTCGTGGGTGGCATTGCAGGTTACGGCAAGAGAGGTAATGACCGTTTTTTTCTTTTTTTCCTTGTAGATCAGCACCATTTCGGGCTACATCATACAATTTCCCGGAGATCGTTGCCCGGAGAAGTGGTGATCTCCCAACAATGCCATGGCTGGTGTGCTGCCAAATTTGATCAACTGGTTACCTGTGCCGGCAGACAAAAAAGTTTGGTGACCACTGATATTCAGTCTTGCCTGCCTAAATTTTTTTTCAGCAGAGTCTGGCCCGTATAAAATCCAAATATGTAAATGTGGCCCGCAGCACTGAATGAGTTTGACACCCCTGACTTAGACCTTTTTGGAAAACAAGGGACTCAAAAAATTTTGAAGTAACCCAACTTTGAGTGGCGACCCATACGTTGGGAACCACTTCCTCAGATATCCCAATTTAGAAGGAAGAAATACTATGTCATAACAGTCCAAACAATTTTTTCTTGAGGTAACTTACCAGAAAGCACCTTGGACAACGGTATTGATTATGTTATTTTTATTTTTATTCATATCATTAAAGTTTTTCACTCTGAGTTGTTTATGGAAACATGTGAACTCTTACACCAATTCATCCCGCTGAGCGATTGGTAGTTTTTCCAAAAAGCTCGGCGTTTTTGCTTTTATTTTCATTATACACTATTCAAAGCGCTAGCTATCAAGAATTTGCGGTTAAAAATAGAGCAATATTTTTGCTCAATAACATCAAGAGGTGCATGGGATCATAGATGGGGTTGAATTATCTTCATGTGATTACGTCAAAAAATAAATTAAAAGACGTCGAGCTGACTGTCGGATGTAGCGGGACGAGGCATGATGAAGGTTGTTGAAAGATTTACTGAGCCAGGTACCCAAATTTTGGAGCAAAATGTTGAAAAAGTTGACAAAAATAAGCTTTAGTTCGGAAATCAGAGCACAATTCGCTATAAACTCAGAGGCCATTCGCTTGGTTATCAAGGGTTTGGATGGCGGTAAAATTGAAAATCGAGGGTCAGTATTTTTAAAAAACGTGAACGCCAAAAATCTCACTGTGGAACCTGATAATTTATTGTATAAACAAAAGTGGTGTGAAATGACTAGCATTAATCACCAATTGATATTTCCATTTTTGAAACTGTCGGCCTCAGGTTTTAACAAATTTTTATAATAATTTTCATGCGATTCGAAGTCAATTGCAAGGAATGTTGTGGTTCTTCCAGTATAAAATACAGTAGTGTTAGAACAAGAAATATAAAAAGGCTCTTTTATTTAACGGTTCCTTGACAGATGCACCAAACTTCAACAGAAAAACAGTTCGTAGAATGGTAATCCAGCCAGGAGCGTGAGCAGAAAATATAAAGCAAAATAACACCATGATTTTTGCATTTGTCTAATATAATCAAGGTTTAAAGTTACCATTTAAAAGCAATTTTTACGTCATAAACATTAACTATTAAAAAAAGTAGAATTACAACAGAAAAATTTGCTCAAAAATGATCACCAGCATCATACGGTACCATACAGCAATTTATTACATCATGTCAATAACCCGCGACCGGTTTCGACCTTATTGGGTCTCATCAGGCAGATGTAAAAAACACTCAATAATAAACATGCTAAAAAAACAAATTTGCTATTGGGTGTAAAAAAATGCAATATGAAACAATATGATACAGCAATACCTATATCATGTGGGTCACATTCAAGGACACACACACATGACATGGATAACAAGTCACATCGGTAAGCCCTAATAGGGGTGCAGGATCATTGTCAAGACTTATCATTAATATAGAGATTGCTAGTTTCTAGTTAGCAATTTTCAAGGCGATCTCCTATTAAGAGGGATCTGCCTCCAGCATCAAAGTGCAACAGAAAAATTTGCTCAAAAATGATCACCAGCATCATACGGTACCATACAGCAAGCTATTACATCATGTCAATAACCAGCGACGTACAAATAGTGGCAATAGATAAAAAGTAGAATTTCAACATTTCTTGAAAATCCTATAATGCTTGATGTGCAACAAAACTTTCTAGTTATACTAGTGTGTTAGAAGCTAATTTTCTTTGTTTAACCATAATTACAATTTCAAACAAGTTTTAGAAAAAAGTTTGGGGAGAAATTTTGCTTTTTGCTTTTCTTCACCTCTGGTTCCGTACGTGCATAGCCTAATAACCATGTGATAATTCAATTATTGTAGAACGCCAATTATTTAAACTAATTGGGAACGAGGGTGAATTTTGGATAACTGTTTTTTTTTTGATAATCGAGTAACAATACCAATATTGTAGCACACTGCCAGAAAAGAATCGCTCACTCCTATTACTAGTTAATATACAGTATAATCTCAAGCTTTGTCTCAATCGCCTCTTACCAGCTGTTTCTTTTCATGGAACATGGAGTCACTAGATGAGTTTAAAACTTAAAAGCTTTTGCACTTAAACACAGTCCATTGTCAAGCGCAGATGGCGATTTATCAAGATAGGAATGCAGATGTGCTTTTGTAACGTTTGCCAGAGTAGCATTCGGATAATTTAATTGGCGTTTGGATAATCGGCGTTCAACTGCAAATGCATAACAGCCAAAACTGCACAATGCATTTGATTCATTTTTTTTTTATGCTAACATCATTAATGAATAGCTGCATACCTATCTTGTTTCTACCGAGGTTTTCTAAAAAAGATTTTGTAAAACAAGTTAAGTGAAACCGAGTTTGCTATAAAAATCAAAGCGAAAGCAACCAAACGAACCACGCCCGCTGCTGTAATACAAGGCATAAAAACTTTCCAATTGCTACCGTAAAAGATGCCATTTTATAGCAAAAGATCAAGAAGACGCGAAAGTTTGATGATAGCAAAAAATGTACGCTTATACTGGCAAATTTCGTAAACTGGAGTTTCCATCGTAAAGAAAACATGAGTAATAGGACAAGAAAAGCACTTATAATAGTAGGCTATAGTTAGTGGGTGAACGTATTTTTTATCATTTAATCACACGGAAATTTCTTGAATAACTGTGTGACAACTTTTGTCCAGGTACGTTTTGAAGTTTCCAATACTGCCGTTACAAAGTATTTCTACCTCAATTGCTGAACCGATCAGGAGAAATAGCTCATGAAATGTTTAAAAAGCACAACAATAAAGATGGCATGAGAGAATTCAATTTACGATCTATTGATTTCCAAGCGAGTTAGTGATTGCTCTCAGTTGGCTCTATAACGTTCATAGTTTGCAAATGATAGGTTTGTTTAAAGAGAACTTGAAATTAATTGAAAGCAGTGAAAAGCCAGGGATTTAATGGGCCGAAGCTACTTTTCTCCAGAAAAACTTTGATTTGAATTTTAGTGCAATTAAGCGGCAACATTACGCAACACACTAAAACAGAAAACGAGTTTGCAACTCTATCTGCGCAACAAAGCTAAGGCTTCATCAGTGATGATTTTAAATCCTAACTGTCGATAATGATTTCATCAGTGGCAATAGATTTTTGCAAAAATTACAAATGGTTGAGCAAGCTTTTTAACACAAGGAGAAGGTTGGTGATTTTAATTTGGGGGATTTTCCATCGGTGATACTTTTATGTAAGGATCAATCATTGTAAAAATTTTTCTTGTCCTAATATTTTTGGCTTTGCAACGTGATTTAAACTTGCCCCAGACACTTGGGATTTTCCCTTAATTTCATCTTTTTTTCTGCATCTATTTAGCGATACATCCCAGTTATTAGAGGCACTGTCTGATTGCCCTTTCAGAGTTTCATCTAGTTTTGCCCAGACATTATTATTCTTAGGTACTTTATTTTTGTAAATTGCGTAGTTTTTATCATATAACCAGGGTTATTTCCGGAATTCCGCAGCTAATTTTTGTCTTGCTCCAAAACACACGGAGTTGTTTTCCCACTGTTCATGCTTTTTGAAAAATAGCAATTTATTTATCTTTTTATATCAATGCAATCTAGCACACTAAACTTGCCTCCACGTCGGTGTCGTTCGGTTTCTCAGACCCACGACAAATTACCATGTTTGTAATTAACATGGCTGTGGTTTTTGTATCGGCCTTGCTCTTACAGAAGCTTCATGTTACACTAAAACTATTACTGAGCAACGATTTGTGACTCTGAGCTCTGACTGCATGCTGAGATTTTGTGTTTCAATAGACCCAATAGACCGATCGACAGCAAATTGAGTGCAATTGTTTACTTTTATTACAGCAAGGCTTTTTATGAATTTGTGCTTTTAATCTTGAAAGATAACTGCAGATGAGGTCGAGAGATTGTTCTATTTTACTATCTTAGTTATCCTCTGAGCACAAAAAGCATTGACCGCATATTGACGATTTGCTGTATTTAGCTCTTTGTGAATTATGTGAATATATTTAGGGCATCAGTTTTTCACAACTTTTTTTATTCTTTCTTGATTATAAAATGTAAATAAATTGCTTTTTTCTTGTTTGCTTAAAGTGTTTGAACACAACGAATACTTTTCAAGGTTTTATGAGCAATAATTATTTTCATTAGCTTGTGATTAGAAAAAAAATTATTTGTGTCAATTTTATTGGGTTTGACCGACCCATTGCTACTTTAATCGTTGCCAAAACGAAACGTTAATGTTCTTGGATTGAGATATCTACTAAACCGCTTCATTATTTCTGTCTTCGTCACGTCATTAAGAAAATTTAGCCTTTTTTACTAGTTGCTCTTGAATGACAATAACTGAGATAATTTATCAAATGTGTCACTGCAATTTTCACCTCAATTATCTCTCAAATTGACAACAAGAAGTTACCACTGAGTGCTTCACCACTGACAATTAAAAACTATCACTCAATGACATTTTTTTATTCGTGACAATTTTCAAGGTGAACTTTAGCATTTGCTGTTCTAATAATTTTGGTGTTTTAGGAATCAAACCCTAGCTTTTGTTCTACCTATGAGAAATAACTACGACACAAATTTCTTTGGTGGTACCTTTATTTTGGCTGACGTTTTTGTCTTCGAGAACGCGAACATCATTACAGCAAATTGACAACTTTTTTAAACCGCAACAAAATACTTATAAAATTTTCAAAATGACTGCTCGCACATGATTTACCAGCTATGATAGTTAAGTAATTGATCATTCAAGATGTGAAAATTAAAAAGGCACACACATCTAGCCATCGCGGAAGTACTGATTGTGATGGATCTCACCACGGAACTACTCCTAAAATAGGATTTGCGAAGCGGTGAAATTAAGCTAAAAATAGTAGCGCGAGTTTGGATCAAAACAAGCAATATATAACTAGGATTCAAAACAAAGTAAGAAAGTGGGGAAGACCACAACGACAATGACATTCAAGCAACAGCAAATTCTATTCTTTTACTACTTTCTTGTACACAGAAGATAAGATTTTACCATCGTTTCTGTTTATGATATGCGAGTTTTTTGTGGATAAACTAATTTTTCGCGAAAAAGCGTTATGAGCAGTTTTTCACAGTCTTGAAAATTATGGTTCGATTCCAATTTATTCTGTGATCCAAAGTAACGAAGTGTTCACAAAGAGCAGATTTCTCGATGTTTCAATGGCCAAACAAGAAGTGGGATTACACGTGACGTCAAACAATTACTCATTTTAGTTTTGGCCAAGTCAGCTTAAAAAGAAAATAAAATTTGACAGCAGTGGGCAAAAAAAGGAGACGAAGGCAAAACGCTTTATGTTAATATATGCACATCAAAAAAAATCCAGTTTTGTTTGTCCAATATATATAAACTTGCATTTATGATCGGAACTTGGTAAACTATGTCTGATATGTCCCTTTCATTAAGGAGGTCTTTGGGAGAAGCAAAAAACTAATCAACAGTTAAATGGGGTTTCATGGCTACTTTTACTCAAATATCAAGGTAAAGATAGCCATAAAACCTCATTTAACTGTTGATAAATTTTTTGCTTCTCCCAAAGATCCCCTCAATGAAAGGGACATATCAGGCATAGTATACCAAATTCCCTATCATGAATGCAAGTTTACTTATATTGGCCTAACGAACTGCAAGCAGTTTACCAATTATATGGAGGGGCGGCCCGCGAATTTCTAACATTCTTCGACACAATCAGATTCTGCAGATACCCGGCATTACTTGATGGAAGAACGGAATCAAAATTCAAGATCAAATATAAGCAACTGCTTTTTTCACTCAGATGTGACCGTTTAGCCAATGCTCTCAGTGATACTACAGGGCATATTCTGATTCTCTCAGATTATGACTTATCTGACACTGAAAGCTTCATGCTGTCCCTTGGTCTCAACTTTTGGTTTTCACCCACCTAGGTATTTGTGCGAAGAAGAAATCTTCGCCGAATTTGAGTCATTGTGGGCACAGCGTTTACATCACAGTACCAGCTCTGTTGAACAACGCACTGCTTTAAAAGCCCAACTCGCCGACCGAGCACATTTGTGTTGTGACAGCACCATAGATTCACATGACTTCATAATGCACAAGAGTGCTTTCCTGCAATCAGTAGATTACGAAAGAATGATGACATCATAATCACTAAACCTGGCAAAGGCGCCGGCGTTGTTCTTTAAAACGAAAGTAACTACGTCGATAAAATGAGCGAGATTCTTGACTATCAATCAAAACTCAAAAATCTTGGTCCGGTCTTCAGCAATGACAACACAGCAAGCATTAAATCGCGCCTTTAGAAGCGGGTGCTTGGCTTGGTCAAAGCCGATCTTATGCCGAAGTGGATATATGACACAATAAAACCAACTGGATCGCAAAGACCTCTAATGTATGGCTTGCCGGAAACACACAAAGAAGGCATTTCACTTCGCCTTATACTGTCTGTGACAGGTTGGTCCCATCATGAACTTAGCAAGTGATTGGCTGGTGCATTACAACCTATGTTGGAGCGGTTTTTGTCACATTGCATTTTAGATTCATTTACGTTTGCTAAGACCATGCAAAATATTGACATCGACCCTAATGTCATCTTGTGTTCTTTAATTGCGTCCAGCTTGTTCACCAATGTTCCCCTTGATAAAACCATCAAAATCTGTTCTGATGCCCTTTATCACGATTTTGATTTGCAGCCACTCATTCCAAAGGACGTGTTTGTTGAATTGATGAAGAGCGCTACATCCCCAGTTGAGTTCAGTTTCAATAACACTATGTACAAGCAAACACACGGAGTAGCTATGGGATCACCACTTAGTCCAGCTTTGGCTAACATCTTTGTTGAATATTATGAAGAAAAGTCATTTTCTCAAACGCAGAAGCCTCCAACATACTTCAGATATGTTGACGACACGTTTGCCATCTTCGATCACGGAGCTGAAGCAGAAGAATTCCTGACTAAACTCAACTACCTTCATCCATCCCTCAAATTCACCTTTGAAAAAGAGAAAGGAAAATGTCAGCCGTTTCATGATGTTGGCTTTGAAACCAGTGTATACCGGAAATCCGCTTTCACCGACCAGTATTTACGTTGGGAGTCCTTTAGTCCTCTCAAGCGTAAAATAAATCTAATATCCACGTTAGTGCATCGAGCCCTAATAATTTTCACCAAGCGTAGGCTCAATGGAGAAATAGAACGGATCAAGAAAAGATTACTGGACAATGGCTATCCTAAAAACGTCATCAACATCAGACCACAAGAAAAATTGCTCAGTTCTCCACCCTCAAGCGATTCGGCCCAGAAAATTGTCCGGTGTACATGAAGGTCCTTTGGATTGGCAAGCCTTCCACAAACTTGGAAAAAGAAGTCAAAACCGCAGTGTAAAGCTGCTATCGTTCCGTCAGCACCCGTATGGTCTTTAAGTCTAAGCGCATGCTGTGTGTGGCCCGGAAGGATGTTTTACCCACTACTCAGAAAAGTTCAGTTATATATGAATATAAGTGCCACTGCAATAGTCGGTACGTAGGACTAACATCTCAACGGCTACAGGATTGCATCAAGCAACCTGTTCCGCAATGGTTAAGGCAACAATTGACCCGTCCACGCCAATCTCAACCTCACAGATCGTGCAAACGAGATGACTCCAAACCGGATTGTGACTCTGCCATTGGTCAGCATCTATTCGAAAATGATCAATGTGCATTAAACTATAATAACAAGCGGTTTTCAATCCTCGCCACAGCACGCAGCTCTTTCCACCTTAATCTCTCAGAGGCTGCTGATATCAAGACCCAGCACCTGGTTTTATGCAGACAGAAAGAGTTTGTTTACACTCTCAAACTCTTTCGATAATCGCGGCATTTGGCCTCCGCTGCGCTTTCTCTAACTTTCGCTATTGCGAAATCTTTCTTTGGTGCACTTTGCAATACTAGCGCCATCATTGGCTCGTCTTGGTTGCCTAACGTCCAAATTAACCACATAAAACACTTACTCACTCTAGATCTTCCCTTTTGGCGCGATTTTGCCACTGATGAGAGCGTCATGAAAAGCTTATGTCTCAAACAGCTGTTTTCAAAGCTACATTAAATTCTGCACCACAAGAAGATTTTTGCCAATCATTTTTCCTCGTTATTTTGTATTTTTCGACCCTAATAACAAGAAAGACCTTTGTCTTAATTTTTGCCAAAGAACAGAAAGAGAGTGAGAAAAACAATGTTGGGACATTTTTTCTAGCGATTGCTATTCCTTCGTCCATTGAATTGCTTCATTTGCTCTTGCCAAGGCTTTTTTTGTGTTTTATAAACTAATCTAATTCGATTTAAATGCAAGAGAATGACAAAGATGTTCTTTACAGTCCAATAAATAATGGTTTCTGAAATTGCTTTGTATCGAATCATGATTACCAACCTAACAATCAAAAACGGACCATCCAGAAAAATTATGCCCATTATCACACCCCAAATTTCATTGTAGCACCAAAAGCATTGAAATAGCCTCTTTCTTTCCATGTAAGCATCAAACATATCGTGTTTGCGAACCTTCTCCTTGCTTTTATCTATTGATATTGGAGGGGATTCCACATCCATCTGAACAGAATCTGTAAGAAGCAATAACATTAGCAAAGTAACTGTCTCATAGTGGTTCATAACTCCGAGCATAAGAGGCCTCATTACGTTAGAAGAAAACTTTAGTGCCGAGTAGGGAAAACTGCTGCAATCAAAGAATTGAGTTGGCTATTTTAATCAACCTAGTGTGTTGGTGCACGCATTTTTTGATGTTTTCTGGTTGTTTGCGACTAAAACAGTGATTTGATGCTGGCAAAAAATAATACATTACACATCAACAAAACTACAAAAGTTTATCGTTCCTTGTATTTAATTATTGGCCAACGTGCTTTATTTTTAGTGGTAGACAGACGGATACAGGCACACAGGGTGCAATCAACTATTGTGCTCCTCTTGTTGCGTATTTTCTTTTCAGTTTCAATTAAATAGAAACGGCTGTTGTTTTATCGTTACCGTAAATTATGTTAAATTTGTTACTTTAAATTGATTTGCTTAATTTTATGGTGCTTTGTATATTTACAAATAAATAGCTAATGGATTACAAATAAATGGCTGATTACAAACAAATCCTTTTCTTTTGGTGTTTTTTCACGGGTGCGTTTACCGGAAATTAGGACCGAAAAATCGTTTTGTACTTTTACAAATCATTCTGACAGCAACAGATGATTTTTATAATGTTTAGGCGGTTTGTATCGCATATTCAATTTTGGTTTTTAGATTTACACTTTCTGCTACTGCTGCGCGATACTGCATGTGCTGATTCACTGCCGTTACAGAGGTTAGCATCTCTTCTGTGATTAGTAAAACTACAATCGAATTCAAGAACATGACATGTTGCAGTAGCCTGGTGGGAGTGGTGGAACGCGTTTCGAAAACTTTCAATTTGTCACATTTAATAACGGTGAGTTATCTTGAGCTTAAAGTCTTATTTAGAACTTGCTATAGTTCTCCTCTTCTTCGGGAAGAAGAAACAACGTAAAACAAAAGATCAAAATTCACCGCAACGTGGAAAAGTGGGTTCATTGGATTGTTCCGCCGTATGTGGCAGCAATGACCATGATTCTGTACTTTGTGCGTGATTACATTATTACGTCAATGGGAAAGGCCTACAACGACAATTTTTTTGCATTGTGGCAGTGCTCGTGATAGAGTAAGCGAGAAATGCACAGTAGGGTAAGTATTAGTAACTTCAAAAATGACATGAACACAACAAGTTTTTAATGTAGCTTAAAGATAGAAATATTTAACTCAACATACAGCAAACGCAACCAAAATCAAGCCAAGGCAGCAATGGTTTTTACCCTTAGCATAAGCAGGTTCCATTTAAATATGTTGTGAAATTTCTCCATGATTTCAATACAAAATGATTTATAGAAGAAACAAATAATGTTCCATTAAAATGAAATTCCTATGCCTTTACAGCGTTGCAGTTTTACTTTTTTAATTTGAAACTTCGAAACTCTCTGTGATAGCACCGCTACCAGTTTCAGAAGCTTACAACTTTACTTTGATAATAAAGATAGATAATGATCAATCAGGATGAGCAACTAATTTAAATACTTTGATTCTTTTAAACGCAATTTTCTTTGCCTTTTTTTCTTGAAATGCAATCTCAATCATGTTTTAGCAATTTTACACTGCATAACGGCATCAAAATGTAAATAATCGTGATTGGGTAACCAACAAGTACGAATGATAAAAATTCAACAGACTAAACTTGCCTATACGATAAAAAACGTATTTCGCTACAATAGTATCGTTAGTGCCGTAAAAAATTAAAAACAACTAAACAGAAAACTGGCTACTTTGGAAATTTAAAATATGCGGTTTAGATATGTTGCATATCTCTCACCAAATTGATCTAAAAAGTTTCGATTACAAAACCGAGTGATTAAGATACTCTGACAGAAGACTATTACTATCTGCTTTACCATTACCTGTTTTAACAGTCTGATTTTCTGAAGGTGGCGAACTATCCTCCCTAACATCAGAAAAAGCGGTGTTTTCTTTTTCCGATATTCTATCAACATTTGCTGCTGTAATCGTTTCAATGTTGTTGTCGACTTCAGGCAGTTGTTTATAAGCCGTAAGAGAAACTGTAAATTGCAGCAAACTCCAAGTCCAACAAACCATGATCATGTAAAAAACATCTTTGTTGCATTTCAACTAAAAAAAGCATTGTGGTTGAACAAAAACAATAATTTTGCTCTTCCTTTTGATCGAGAGAGGATATGAACGTTTGTACGAAGAACAAGTAGTATTAACCCTAGTTTCGTAGTTACCGATAGGCCTTACTGTTGAGGAAAAGCAACGTTTTTGCCACTCGCACCGTAAACAAGCAGGAAAGCTTTTGTTTTCCAAAAGAACGAATCACTCAGAATTTAAGCTCATATTATTAATGATGACAAGCTCGCTTTATCTCATTGAGCTATTTTACTCAAAAATAAATACCGCATGGGTATTTAAATGTATCCCATGTGCCTTATTGTCATAATTACAACACCATTTTCTTTTTCACTTCTTCAAGCAAACTATTAATGCAACCAATTGTAATGATTAAAATTTCGTTTCGTAGTCGGTAGTAGTTCAATTTCTTTGTCCAGTCACACTCGAAACTTTAAAAACATATATACAGATCACCAACTTCGCGCTTAAAAATAAAGTAATATCAAAGACGTAGTGTAAGTAGTTAAAAATGGTGAGTATTACGTATTTTTCCTTAGCCGACTAGAAGAATATTTTTTATCTCCTTGTGCTCACAAGTAGCCAGAATGACTATTCACAAAGTGGCGGAAACATGAGTCTTACAAGACAACGAACAGCAATCAGCTCCAGTAAAACAAATAAGAGCTTTTTGAGACGTCCTCATCAATGGCGTTAGCAAATCAAATGGGAAGAACTATTGTGAACATGATTTTTTTTATGTCGAGAATTTTACGTGAATGTGCAAGACAAAAAGCGAGAAGATGTAATTGCTCTTCAAACAATAGCACCTTGCTGCTGCAATGCGTCAAAAAAGGACAATACGCAATACGAAAGCAGAAAGAAAACAACTCCTCTGGCTAGAATAACTTTTATCATCAAAACTCATAGCCGTTTTAACGAATGACTAGGTTAATTGTCATCATAGCCAAACTTATCGCACAAAATATCCCAGTATATCACCCTCAACTTGTTATATATCGAGGCAGCGAAACTTCGTTCATTTGGACGACGTAAGAACATTGATTTGATTGCATTTCAACATATTTTCGGTGTTAAATACCATGATTATATACCATATCTTCGGAGATATTTTAAAGCGGTTTAACATTACTTAGGCTGCCAAGTTTGTCTGTTTTTCGGTTTTCACAATTTTATGATCGGCTTATTTTGCTCAGTTGAGGGAATCGAAGCAAGAGCAAATTGGAAGGTGCGGTCTTTGAAATACAAATTAAGTTTGACATTCGATTCATTGAGCCACGCTGCCAGAAACGATAACAATTGTAATCAAAAATACAAAAAGTTCTTCCTAGGCGTACGTGCGCTTCAAATCTTGCAAAACTACTAGATGCGCAAGCTTGAAACTTAGTACGAATAATTACTGACTTAAGTAGAGTGTCATATGGGAGGTAGCTGATATTATGATGACGTCATAACAACAGATGTTTTTCAAATTTATATTCCTTAATTGAAAAAAACAGTTTTTACTAAAACAAAACCAGCCCCAACTTGCCAATCTGTGAAAATGTTACTCTATAGTTGTACAACGTAACATCGCAATTAACGCCTAATTGCAAAATTTGTTTTATATTTTTCTCATTAAGTAATGACCGTAGAAATGTGGAAAATAGCGTTTTTGGGTGATATTATGATGCTCCTTTCTTTAAATTGTAAGCACCCTTTTTCCAATTCTTTTTTTAAGCTGTGAGTAATGCTGTGTGATTCCATAATGCTTTCTGCTGCGATTGCAATGAGAACAGCAGCAAGCAGCAGCGTTAAATTATTATCCTTTTTGATATTGAAAGCAAGCCTAAATTGCTGACAGGTTGCTTGTAGGAGCAAATGATATAACAGTAGACATAACAGTATACATTCGGTTTTCAAATAATGCAATGGCAAGAGTGCAAATCATAAAAAGTAAACTGCATGGGATCTCTTGGTTAAAATACATTTGTATAGTCGTGTCTCGCGCCCGACTAATCTTGTCCCAAAACACATATTCATCACGTGAAACAAAGTGGGACAAAGTGCAAAGTTTTGATAAGAGATCTTGCTGGATTTAGAAAAAAATTAACGACCTTTTTTAGCACAAAAACCTGGTTAGTGGTATCCACTTAGCTATCACCTTAAACCTAACGTTTTAAATGAACTGTTAAGTGCTGGACTGCTAGTAGATGTAGATTCGCCCTTCCCTTGGTGCGTTTATGCAGGAACCAAAGCATATACACCCAGCAATAGGCCTTAGGTCATGCAAACAGACTAACAACTTCGAAAATAGAATTAGTTGTAGTGGGTCTACTCCCAAAGTTTACTGCAACAAATACATCAATCACTTTGGCGTTCTATCTCAACTTTTGAATTTATGTCCCCATGCACATAATCAAATAAATGGATAAAAGTTAGTGAAATTAGGTTTGTGAGAAAACACATATTTAACTGAAGAGTAGGTAAGCGGTACTAAGGGCATAGTTCATGAAAAAATCGAAAAAAAATATAATAGGTCAGAAGGTCTACAGGCTACCTAGTTTAGAAATCGCACCTTCGGAAGAAAAATTTGCTCGAACTTCGGTAGACAAGCTTACCAAATCAGATACAAGACATTTTGCTGGAAACATGGTTCCTTTTGGGTAATGCCGGAAGCACTGCGCAGTGCTTAAGCTAAGGAACTTGATGTCACTAATAGCATTACCAGCAATGTTAAATCAAGTCGAAAAAAATAGGGATATTACCATTTAACCTATTTCTGTAATCGTAAAACTACCTACATTACGGGCCCCGCCTCCAACTTTGGCTTACTGACTCAGCACTTATTGCAAGAAACAGATAGAAATTTGTCACATATGCTTTATTAAAAACCTCTAGCTTCTTGTCGGTCACCAACTGCACTAAAGAGAATTGATAGGTCGAAACTGTGTCACTGAATGCAATTTGCTATGTGCAACGCTAGCCTCTTGCATTACTATAAGAATTGGTGTCTGTTAATAAGAACAAGAAAGGTCGAAATTATGCAATCTAATGGTTAATGAAAATCAATAAAAACGAAAAGTGTATGTCACCATGTGAAATTGCATTTATGCTGTCAAAACTTTTTCACTCGAAAATTGGTCAATGACGACACCTGATATGGCAGGGGTCTCCAAAGTACTGTCCGCTGGTCAAATGCAGCCCGCCAAGGTTTTTAACCCCGTCCGCCGAGCTTTCCTCATAATAGTAAAGCAAATGTATTGTGTTTCAGTCATAGGCGCGCGCTTGATCGAGTAGCGGATGAATATTGTTGCTACTTCTGTCATCTTATACCACATTTTGTTGTCCTATTGCCTTACATTCGTTTTCCATCGTCAAGAAAAATCTATCGTGCCGTGACACAAATGATAAGCTCAAGAAAGAAGAGGAAAAATTGACCCTGAGTGTAGAGTTTTAAGAAACAATGGAATAGCGGCAAACAACAAAACAATCGGCGTTATATGCAACCAAAAAATAGCAATGCTTAAAGTGTACTACATTCGGAGACATTATGAAAAAAGCATTTGTCACAATACTACCGATTTCCTGGACAGCAACATAAAGAGAAGTTTGACAAATTATATATCATCGATGCCGTTTGCTTTCAAGAAGGCTACACAAAGTGAAGCAGCAACAAGAGCGAGCTTCCATGTTGCTCATCTTCTGGCGAGAAAAGGTAAGCCATTTACAGATGGAGAACTTATTGAAAAGTGCCTTAATAAATCACAACTGAAAGACAAAGCAAGCAAGTTTGTATGCTTTTCTGTTGCACTTGATGAGTAAATTGATGTGTCAGACACGTCCCAATTGTTATATTCATCAGACGAATAAATGTCAATTTTAAGATTACTGAGAAGCTTGTATCTGTTCATTGCATGGATGGAACTTCGACAGGCATGGATATTTTCATAGAAGCGGAAAAATCAGTGGATGAGTATAATTTGGAACGGAAAAAACTAATATCCATAACAACAGATGGTGGCAGAAACATGTGTGGAACCAAAAAAGAAATTAGTTGGGCGAATTAACAAATCAGTTGAAAATTCCGGTGAAATGAAATCTTTAGTATGACATCGCATTTTTTATTAACAGTCGCTCTGAGGAAATCATCTTGATTTTTCATTTGTAGTAGATTCTGTGATTTCCGCTGATAACTACATAACATCTCATGCACTCAAACATTGCCAATTGTTAATGTTTCCTCGGAGGAAATGGATGCTGAGTTACCAGGTCTATAACTTACCAAACTTCAGTCAGAGGGCTTAGATGTAAAAATTCTGGCTAGATTTTTCAAGCTTCAAACTGAAATTAAATTATTTCTAAGCCAGAAAAATCATTTAAGGAGCTGTCCAAAAACAGTTATTTGCTCAGGAATTAGTATTTTCAGCCAATTTAACTATGTTCCTTAATGATTTCAACTTACAAATACGAGGCGAAACTTTACTCATCTGTGATTTGTACAATTTGTACGCTCTAACCACTACGGCATTGCGCCGGTTTGTAAAATGTCTTTAGCTGCTTAGTAGATGTCATCACTTCCTTCGTCGTCATCATTTCTACTGTGCAGCATATTCATCATCATCACCCAAGAAGTATTTCCTCTTCTTTCATAGTTATTAACAATCTTTTTTTTCTTTAATATAAAGTGTTACTTTTTTATTTTCTTTAATATTTTGTGTGACTTCTTAATATTTGTTCTTATTGTTTCAGGAATAGTGAACAGTATTGTAATGGAAGGGTTAAATAATGGTACAGGAAGGGTTTTAAAGTTTAAAACACAAATATATATGTAAAATTTGGTGATCCCACTTCGCGGATATTCACCTATCGCGGGGGGTCTTGGAACGCATCTACCGCGATAAACGAGGGATCACTGTTTATTGAAAAACAGCACGCCTGTGTAAATGGCGTTGCCAGCAGGCGAAACATTTGGCTAATTCGGTTAAAAATACCTTGATAAACCTACAGGAATCAGGGGTAAATATTTGGGTCGAGACACAGTGTCTTGGGTGAGAAGAATTTAAGAGTTCGTAAATGCTTTGATAACTTTTTATAAAGCTAAAAAAAATTCGTTGGTTCAATGGTACGGTTAATTTTTTTATTTTATTTTTTTTGTGGTGTACATAATCGATCGTGGCCATGGCTGCCACACTGTGGGTTTCGATCCCAAGCGGATTGCTCCTGTGGCTTTAAAAAACTTCATCTCAAAACAAAAATTTTTACACCCTTTCATCAAAGAAAATTCATAAATCGAACTGTGAATGCACTAATCTCCGAAAACAAGGCTTCACATCCATCAGTCAACGACAATTCGCCAACGCGAACTTAGAGTTTCGAACAAAATTTATTTTGGTAGGGATTCGTGAGACTGACAATTTTTTTAAAGGAGTCCGTTAGTACACAAAAATTGAAAACAATGGCTATACGTTCACTTTACGCCTCTTTACTCATTTACAACAGTGGAAAAATTAGGATAAGGAAACAGGAGCTGCGTGCATCCCCCGTAACGTTTTTCATTTCTATTCCATTGTTAAATGTTACTAATTTTGGAACGAGAACTTGTTACATCGAGAGGGCATCAACTTTTCCTTACTGTACAATTTTCGCAACTTTCCTTTCGATAAAGCTGGCGCATCCGGATAAAGCGATCTCCTCATCGCCGACGTCACTGATAATGGTACTGCGGGTGACGCCGGCAGAACCAACTAGTGCTTGCGTAAGATTATTAACTAGCCGATTACGACATAAAATACAAGAAACAAAACAACTCGATTTTTGGTACGCATATTAAGCTATTGCTATCTGAAACAAATTAACTCTTGTAGCCACATGGATTTGCAAAGATATTCAATGAGGAAAGAAAACAAAATGCCTTTAGATTTATGTGTTTTGTAAAGACAACATACTTCATTTTCATCAAAAGTTTCTCTTAGTTCCAAAATGTCTCCACCAGCTGCCAAGTTAGCAAAAAGCTCCTGTGAAATCTCTTCCTTGCTCATGACACCTTTAGGAGCGATCCATTTTGCAAAAACAAAATTGAAAATAAACCATTGACTTAGGTATTTTTGAGGTTCTTCCTTCGCCTGAAAGCAGCAACATGATTGCTTTAGTCCTATGCCTATAATGCAAAACAATTAATTTAAGTAAGATTTTTATCTTGTTTCAGTGGGTTAATTATCACCACAGTACTGGCGCAATGCTGTTGTGGTAATTAATCCATTGAAACAATATATATTTTCTCTTTGCAGTCGGCAGACTTTAGTTCAATTTCCTCACAGAGTCATACCGAAGACTTTGAAAATTGCTATTCAAAGCCTTCCCACTCTAGAATTTTCACGAAAAGAATAGTGTTAAGAAAAATCCAGCAAATTCGCTCGTTGTAATCAACGGTAAGTCACTTAACCGGATATTTTCATCTGTATATGGCATACAAAAATCTACCCGTCGTCGTGATTGAAGACTAGCACACATGACATAACCTTATAATAATGGGCCTAAAGTACCAAGATTATGTGCAACGTTGTTCAATAAATTTAAGCAATTTTATAGGCCGGTAATTATCGAAAAGTTAATGCGTTTAACTCTCACTATGATTGCTTTACTTTTGGAAAAAGCAATTTACAAAAGTTTCTTCCGCTTCCTTGATTTTGACAAATGGTAAATTTATTGCATGCCATACCAATTGATATAGACGGAATGTTGAAACATTAAAACTCTGAAGCAGATTTGAAAAATAATAGTTTTACGTTTGATGCCACTTCCTGACTGACGAAATTGTTAAATTATTCTATACTCTGAAGAGCAATTTTGTCTGCCTGTGGCCATGCACAATCCCACGTAAATGTGTTTTTATCAATTGCGTTTCAAAAATGGTGATTTTGTTTCGGAACGAGATTTGGCTATGTGAAAAAACATAAACTTTTTGTAACTGTTTTTACAGCTATCCATTGGGTAAAGCCGGATCGGTCGACTGAACCGATAATGTTTCCCTCGACATCACTGATGGGGGCCCAGCCAGGCGACGCTGGCTGGTCGAAAATTAAAAAAGCCTAAGTTTTGACAAATAAAACAAAAGAAGGTAAAACCCTTTTAAACCTTCACTGCTCACGGAATCTCGGTTCAAAAGTTCTGGTATAGATTAACCGCTCTGAGTCTCTAAGAACAATTTTGGATCTTTCGTGTGGGACAATACCGGTGGATACATACTGCTGTTTTTGTTGATATTATCATAGTTTTATCAATGAGCTTTGCGCTAGTGCACCAATTTAGAGAAGTTGCTAAACCAGTTTACTTTTTAAGTTTATAGTATTTAAATTGTTAAAAAAATGTCTGGTGGTAGTTAGCAACCGGTAACAGTAATAGTTGAATGAGAGGTCTCACTTATTCAATGAATTCAGATTTGCAATAGCTGGCAATTTCTGTTTGTCGAGTCTATAGATCAGTGTTTCCCAAACTTTTTTATGCCATGAACACTTTTAGCAGATTGCACTAATGCTGTGAACCCCCATTTAAATATTCCTCCAATATTCTATTTAAAATATTCCTATTGAAAATTTATTTTGGATATCAACGTTTTGAAAGAACATGTAATTGTTTTACCTATTTTGGATTGCTTACACCAACTTTTTGCAAATTCTGAGTTGAAATTGTTGTTGTTGCATCTTTTCCAACTAAAAAAATTTTTTGCAAGTCAACTTCATAAAGTCAAATTTTACCAGCAGATGTCTTTGGTGAACACTTTCATGGAAACTTTTGTGGACCCCAAAAAAGTCTTCTGTAGACCCCTGGGGTTCATAAACTCCCGGTTAAAAACTTCTGGTATAGATCTTGTAAACTGATACAAACATTATTTAAACATATTTTTGTGAAATTTACGTTTGGCACCCCTTTGAAACGGGGAAGCATGATCAAAATTTCGTAGATAGGAATATCCAATGCTTTTTGTTTAATTCAGACGCTTATTGATGAATTTCCGACACATTTTGACGTTGTTCAGACGGTAATTAATGAACTTCCGACGCTTTTTAGCCACTGTTTGAGGAATTTCCGAGATATTTTAATGTTTTTCACACGTTTATTTAATGATTTTCCGCCATTTTTTAGAGGATTTTTAATGAATTTCCGTCGCGTTTCAATGTTGTGTAGAAATTTGTCTAATGATTTTCCGACACTTTTTAGTTGCACTCAGTCGCTTATAAATAATTTTCCCACAACTTTAATCGAGCTCAGCCGCATATTAATAATTTTCCGGAACTTTTACCTTCGTTTCGACGCTTTTTAACAAATTTCCGATCAGGTGCGAATTGAGCAGAAGGGCCCAGTTAGGACTGAAGCTCGGGCTGCACAAAAATTTGCGATTCGCAAATTTTGCGTTTGTGATGCGTTACTTGTGCAGTAATTAATTTAGTACCAAATTTTATCAGCAAATGCTCAACGCAAGAAGCACACCATTTGAAACTATGTGGTAAAGCGACGTCTATTAGCTTGCCTCGTACGCAACAGCGTTGATTGTTTGATAGAATAATTTGTAAAATGTCACAATGGGTCGTTTGCATACGAGCGATTTCACAAATCTGCTGTTAATTTATAGTAATAATAATGACAATGGCATAAAAATCAAATTGTAGGTTGCTGGATACTGATGAAATTCTTAGTAGTCAAAAGATATACAATTTGGGAGTAAATTATTCAACCGGGATATACCATCTCACAATCGTAGGGCTACCATACTATTTGAAGGATATGCCCTTCTTATAAAGATAAAATTAATTGTCCATCTTTGACATAAGCAAATATCCAAATGTCCTCTTTTTTGCTATTATCAAAATGCAAGATAAACAATCACATAGTTGCTACATAATTAGTAGCGGTGCAGAAGGTACAAAGGCACAGATTTGAAATTTTTTGTTAGGCACCGGGCGTTGCTGATGGGCACACCCCTTCCCCCCCGCCACTAATATCAAAGATCACAAAATTCAATTTTATATCTATATTACAAAGCGCAATTCTGCCTGTCTGTGTGTCTATTTTAACTCCTTTGAAACTGCTAAAAGCACAAGCATCAAACTTGACACGATTGATCACTTCCTCATGGTGAGTGTCTTAAGGGGTTCGTGACGTCACGATGACGTCCTATTCAAAGATAAGTTTTTTAAAACCGCATATTTGGACCGAGAAATGCGGTTTCAGCCTTAAACGAAAGCTAGTACCAGATTTCCAACTTCAACAAATTTCACTTTGTTACGTTGTCACATAACATCATAATTAACAATTTATTGTAAAATTTGTTTTCTTAATTTACTCAAAAAATACTGATTGCAGAAACACGATCAAAACCTTTTTCGGGAGATACCAGCAAGCTGCTTGCGATAAAAAAAACCTTACAACAATTGATGATGAATTTGCAATGCAACAACAGATTCTTTATTTGAGGATTTTAAGCTTTCTAAAGCATGTTTTTTGATTTTTTCTGCACGCTTTCAACTCGCTCTAGATGCCATAATGCTGCCTGGCACGATTAACACAGTCTCTTGCTGCCACAGATCATCATTTCATGATTTTTTCAAAAATTGCAACACTTTTTCAAAATCAGTTTATATAAAACCTGATTTGCAATTTCATTCCTCAGCTAATTTTTAAACATTTTTTTAAACAAATTAAAGAGTATTTCAACGCAATTTTGATAATATATGACATGTGCATATACTATTAGTTTTGTACTAAAAAAGCTGAACTGTAAGACCTGCAGTGTGACTTTTTGTGCTTCCAAAAATTTTGTAAGCTGAGTAAAAACAGTTTAATTTGATATATAAACCATACGATAAGGTACTAACAATCAGCGACGTTTGAAAGCCTAAGAAATTTGCTTTCCAGTATTAATGATATTCTAATTAGTTAAGGCTAAGAATTGGTTCATAATGGCTGATCAAAATTCATTGCCATATATTATGTTTCATTGTTAGTTAAACAATTATCCTACTAGAACAAAGAAATCTGCAATTTTTAGAAAAAGTTGGTTTTTTGGCATCAGCTATCTGAATTTGCGAAACGATTAATCACAAAATGAAGACTTTTTCTGTTGCAGCCAGCCGGTTGAAACCTGGCAATTTTGGTGCCTGCACTTCACAAATTTGTAGTTTCTAGAAAAAGTTTGTTTTTTGTTGCAGTTTTACTATTCTTTCTCAACATCATGCTTCTTTTGCATTAGCTGTTTACATTTTCTAAAAGATTTATCGAAAAATGAAGTCTCTAAACATTCTAAAATGTAGCCGCCTACTCCCAACAAACAAACTGGTAATCCCCTACAAAAATATGGAAGTAAAGATGGTTCTGATATTTCTTTTGCAACAAAATGTTAGTTTCGAGCTACATATGTAATCTAAATGTTGAAGCCATTTCCTTTGCAATTGGGTGAATCGGATGAAGCCGTTTGATTTGCGATTCTTTACCGAATCATTACTAATGGCTACTATTGTAATAACTTAACTGTAGTTCCATCACGGTTACTTTGTTCTTTCGCTGGCTGCGTATATGCCAGGACTAAGCAACAATCGTGCAGACTCAGACTTTAAGGTCGCACAAATAAGCATTCAGATACGAAAAAGTCGTTCAAACTGGTGCTAATATTTAATTGGGTATTCCTAAAAATACTTAGATCAAATTACTTTGGCGCCTCTTCTACCCGTGACTTTGGAATTTAGCTTCCATGCACTTTATAATTTTGAACAAATGAAACTTTTTGGAATCACTGGCTGTTCCATTTGAAAGCAAGTTCAGTTCCTAGGAAGGAGACAAGCCAAATAAGATGTAGCCAGGAACTCCAGAAACTTTTGGAAAACAATGGCGGCTATGCGCAACCCTCGTAATGGTGTTTTAAGGCTTAATCGATATTCTTTAAAAAAACGATACTTTTGATTGTGGAACGACTATTGGATGCGTCAACAACACCCTAACTTTCTAACAAATATCAATTAGGTGAAGCCAACTGAACTGATAATCTTCAACTCGACAATACTGGTGAGAACGCTGCTATTTCTACAACTTAATCGCAAGTGTTTGATTGCGGGTTAGTTTGTTTTTTGCCTGGCTGCGTTTATGCCAGGACAACGCAATATGCGCCCAGCCAGTGGTGTTCACGCATACAAATACCCAAGAAGCAATGAAAAAGTTGTAAGTAGTGGGCCTAATATATAATTGCTTAATCCCGAAAATATCTATCAATTACTTTAGCGCCCTACCCCATCCTTAATAGGCTCTGAATTGAAGCACTAGCTCATTTTAATGGATTAAAGTTTGTTAAGTTTAAGAAGACCTATGGTGAAAACAGTTTCTAGGGGTTCCAGAAACTTGGAGACAAGTAGTGGCTATGCGCAATCTCACGTAAATCTGTTTATATCAATTGCGTTTCAAAAATGAAGGTTTTGTTTCGGAACGAGATTTGGCTATGCGGAAAAACATAAATTTTTATAACTGTTTTTAACAGCTATCCATTGGGTGAAGCCGAATCGGTCGGCTGAACCGATATTGTTTACCTAGACATTACTGATGGGGGCCCTGCCGGGCGATGCCTAGGGACGCCGGGTATAATATAAACAAAAAAAACTCTGTGGAACTTCAATTCAAATGCAGAAATTCAAGCAAGTGTTGAATTTGTATACCTCCAAATGAGAAACTGGTAGGCCATCGCTCTGGTATCAGCATAAAACGACTTACCATGAATAGCCAAAGGCACATCAGAGACAGCAATTACGCCTTCCAAAATATTGGTCAAAAAATGCCAATAAAAATATTTGATGACTTTAATTTTGCTTTATTTTAAAAAATAGATGTATCCTCAGATTTTCTCCAAATATCTTTAAAATTACGTATTACCCCGGATTGCTACCAAAATCCTCCAAATTATGTGAAGTAGATTGTCTCTTTCTCAAATATTCTAAGGCTTAGGTGATAATAAATTTTTTGCTGCCAAAATTTTTGACTAGCTACGTCTCTCTGGAAACAGTCTAGTGTGTATAACTATGCTCCGACTGGCTTAAGATGGATGTAAAACAAGCGAAGCCATATACTATTTTTTAAAAAGTTTTTGCTCACAGTGACCTTATATAAATGTGAACAAAAGGTTGACATTTCCGAAATTTTGAAAAGGCTGAGTATGTTCTCTGGCAACTTTGTGAGTAGGAAAAGTGAGCAAATTTCAAATTCTCACTTTAAATTCATTAAAATGTGGTGATGCGTATTCAACAATACATGGGAAACTTATTGTACAGAAAGATGACTTCAAATGGGCAAATGAAACCAAATAGTAATTTTTTAACGTAAGAACCACTGGCTTCAACTAGCTTCTTCAAACAACTAGGTATAAAACGAACAACTTTTTGAAGGATGTCATCTGGGATATAATTAAGAACTTCCTGTATTCGCTTTACCACGTCTTCCAGTGCCCAAGGTTATGTCTTTTACACCTCCTCTTTTGTGTAACCCCTCAGGAAAAAATAACACGGATTAACATTTAAGCTTCTTGGAGGCCGTTTGAGAGCCCAGCGTGGTTCCATTTATAGCCGTGGAAAATCTTGGTCTAACAACGCAAGCACATTAATAGCAAGATGGGGTTGCGCAAACTCTTGCGTAAACATCAAGTTACCAGCGTTATCCCAGCCAGACAACATCAAACATCAAACATAACTATCAATCATCTACTTCTACATGTACGCCATCATTTCTGCACCAGAACAATAGAATTCCACACTTTATAGCTTGTTGCAATTTTGGCTCGCTCCTGAACGGTCAAGCAACTGGTCATCTTTGAAAATGCTGCCACACACCATAAATAACATAAACACAATTAACACAATTGGGTAATCCCTATTTGCGTTGTCACATCTAAAACAATCTTTGTATAAACTTCGGTGATAATATTAATTTCATACGCAATTTTTAATGTCTAGTTATTTTTCAACCACCCTGTAGATTAAGAAGAGAGTTTTACGTGGTCCAGCAATCATCGGACTCCATGATTTCAAATATGCATTTTACTCTCTGTACCTGCAAATTCTCCTCCTGCGTAGCATTAGGAACGCCAGAGACGCAAAGGTTAGTTCTTAGTCGTTCGTTTAGCAAATCAATCTCCAATAGCCACAAGAGCGGAACGGCGCAAATCAGATGGAAAAAGATGTAAGGAGTGAACCTACGTATATAGAGAGGTCAATTATCTGAACATTATGTTTTAGCTCTTTTGTACAGCAGCGTTTTAAGCGACAGGATATCAATGATGGAGAAAATTCGCTTGTAAATTGGTTACTCCGCATTAATATACTGCGAGGGGTCAAACAGGGTATTTTTCAATATCTATTTTGAAGCTTTGTTTTGATATGTCACGAAATGGAAAATAATTGCAGTTTTACAATCTAAGTGAATGCCCACCTTTTTGGTGTCTTACGCTTGACCAAAACATGGATTTTGTATGTAGTAGAGAAATACCAAAGACTTAAAAAGGTGGCATTCACACAGATTTCCTGCTATTCGCAGTGCTCAGGAATTGAAATAATGTAGAGTAAAGTATATAACCAAATTTACTCTGTGACTATTAACTAACCTCCTGGTGCTAAAGCAGTTGTGGCTGTTAAAATGCATCCAAACCTAAATATTATTTCACTGAATTTTCAACAATTGAGGAAGACGCAGCAAAATATATTAAAAAAAAATTAGCTGTCAGTTTATGAAAAACTTTATGCAAAACAAGGTCGACCTTTGAGTAACTGTCCTTGGCCTTGAATTTTCTTCCAGTCAACAGCTTTAAGCAATTTACAGATGTATCGATTTATTTCCATTGAGGGCTCATTATGTTACATCTGAAAGTTCTTTTTTAGAATCCAACCGAATCCTGATTTTACTACGGAGGCCATTGTTTCTTGTGAGGAAAAATGGGGTCGAGCCGTATAATAATGCATATGGTAAGCACCAAGAAGAGTGTAACCTATTTTGTTCTTTTCGCGTTTTGTATTTTTTCAGGCATCTGTCATGTTTCTTGCACTTGAAGGTATTTGATTTTAACAGAATTACTCTTCAATTATTCTTCTTTTTGTGGCACCACAGCAGTTGTGTGTGTCACTTTGCGTGAAATCAAATAATGCCGTAACAAGTCAAAAGTAAATACCTTGATTTAGCATCTGACCAACTGTATCTTAAAAACCAGTCAGCTAAAGTGTCACCCACTAACATCCAGAAACCGATGCAGCATCTCTCTTTTCCCCAGTAAAGAAAGAGTTTGTTCCCTTTTTCACCCGTTTAAAAATAAAATTTCAATTTAACAACGAAGTAGCACAGTATATTGACAACAAATACTCACCATTTTGTCTGGCTGGTGGTACGTGATTTGCAAGCATAGCATGTTTCTAAAACAAGAGGAACAAGCAAAACAAGAAGCCAATAGTACTTATTATTGTGGTTATTTATGTTAACCACTCTCACTGTATAGGTAATGCAGTTAGAAATTAACCCGAGTCTAGAGACAACTGCTCTGAAGACATTCCAAAATCTTTTTAAACAGCTTAATGTTTTTAACCTATTTTTATTTTGAACACACAAGCACATTGCTTAGGTATTCGGTAGATAAATTTTTCTTGCAAATCTGTCGAACAAACAGTATTTTTGAGCTCAAAAACACACGTGGGTAACTGTAGGACTTCAACCCGCCCCAATATCAAAATATTTTCTAAAGCAGCACAGTTTTGTGGAAATGTCGTTTGTTATGATTTTCTCTAAAGATTTTCGTTTGACTTTTTAAATCTTACCTCACTTTCTTTGTTCTACTCAACCGGAGAGCACTGTACCGCAATGTAATGTTCCAAAATTCATACAAACAACATTAATGTGTGAATAAATGCAAATCGTGACGGGATGCCTTAGTCCACTCCTGTAGGGAACTTCCAATCTTGGCGAGCATACAACCAGCCGAGCTGTGCAACAATGCTGTAGCAGCTTGTTTTGCAGTTGTTCATTGTGCATTCTAATCTCGTCACATTTACATCAAAGCCATCTAGTTATCTTACGTCTACACACCCATTAGTGGCTCTTTTAAAACAACTTCCACGGCAACACAGTGAGAAAACGTTTGCGCGGACAATGGCAAGAGTATAAATAGAACTCTAAGCTGGATAATTTCCCTCCTAGATTACGTGAATTTGTTCTTGACATCGGTTCTCTAGCGGGTCTCACCTAGACAAGAAAGTCTTAAATGAGGCTATACCGCTGTAACGAATAAGTAAATTTGCGTTGAAAGCATAGTTTTTATATGTGTATAGATGTTGTAATCTGTTGTTTTATTTTGCAGTGATCATTTTATTTGTAAATCTGAATTGCCTGAAGCCCAAAACTTACTAAACTGTTTTCGAAAAAAGATTTTTTTTTCTTTGGATTTATAAATAGATTTGTAACCCACACGCCTTTCTTACGTCACAATGATTGAGAACGTGACCATATTCCAGTATATTCTAGTAATTCTTGTTTCTTCTCGAAGATTTTGTCTTTTTTTTTTATTACTACCGATTACGTAATTTATGAACGGTGTTTTTCCTGTGTCACGTGATGTTCTAGCAATTTCTACATTATTTTCCAGTCTTATATATATATATATATATAAGGCGGTGAGATTTTCCATTTATTCAGAGTGTAATTCAAAGTGTAGTTCAGAGAGAGATAGTAGAGTGTAGTAAAAAGGCGTTGTTCTGTGATGATTGTTGTGACAGAAATCAAGCGACTATTTTGGTGTTTTTAGTTTTGGTTAGCCCAATATTAATATAGTGAAGTGCTATAGTTTCTGTATTTGACAAGTAAAGGAATTCAAAGTTTTAAAGTGGCTTGTGAATATATTGTTCTGTTCATGATCGAGAAGTGTTAAAGTATCTTAGTGGAAGCTAATTTTTTCCTAGTTATTAAGTTGCAACCAGACCTAATTATTCGAGCGATACTGTACGTCGCCTCAATTTTAAGAAGTAAATTAAAATTGAAATAGAATCAAAAAAAGTTTTATTGAAACGCGACAACCGCCTTCGTGCCGCTGTGGGAGCCTTTTCCACAACAATGTGCAGGTAGAGCCTGGCATCCATCACGGACTGCGAATGCAGAGCAAAGGAACAAATCGCTAACTATATCCTGTTGACCTGTCCGATCTACGAGGGCCCTAACAAAATGCGCGGTTTGGCAAATTTAGATGATGATCGAGCTCCCTGGCTACTAAATATTTTCCCCAAAATGTCGCTCAGGAAATGTCCCAGATCCTTAGTAGAAAAAAGATAGACCCTCACCTCTTGGTTTGGACGAGAAAAAAGAACCAACAATAAAAGTATTGCAAGAGGCTAGCGATGCACTTAGCAAACTGCAGACAGTGACACTGTTTCAACCTATCAGGTTTCTTCAGTGCAGTTGGTAACCGACAAGAAGCTAAAGGCTTGAATAAAGCGCAGCTTAGACCGTCACACTTGCGGGATCTACACTGGGTCCATTATAATAGATTGTCTGTCAGTACTCTGCGAAGAAGCAACTACTTGTATGAAAAAACAAGAGAAACATGCTCAAATAGTTTTTTCAAATAACCAAAAACCGTTGTCCAGTCGTTGCCGAGGTATTTTAAGCATTATATCACAATTAGGAAGCTACTGCAAGTAAGCCACTGAAGGAGCACAAATACATTGCATTATTAGGAAGACAATGCTATTTCAAAATTAGCAACGTTTTTTTATAGGCTTCTATAAAAAATTGCTTAGGTTGTACAAGGTGTCTTTGAATTATCGCTGCAATTTCAAAATTTCAACAAAAATTTATTTTTGGAGCTATTTTCATTTGATTTATTACACAGTAATCGGAAATACCTCAAAACTGTTTTGGACTTATCAGTACACTTCTATTGAAACGTCGATTCATCACTGAGGCCAAAATGTCTTAAAAGCTCTGGATCTAAAGCTAGCCTGACCAGCACCCTCACTGCAAACTCTTTTCGTTCCAGCTTATCTTCTGGATTAAGAGCCTGTAGTAACTGCACTTTCGATGTATGAAGTCATCAACATTTTACGTAAGGCTTTATGAATAGGGGAACGTGGTCGCTGTAATTGCATACAAGCCCTGTAAATAGACTTTCTCGCGCTCCTGATATGTGTTGTACACCCAGATTCAATTTCTTTTTCTGATGTTTGAGATCGGCCAGCTTCCTTTCTCTGTAGAACACTAAAAGTTTCCTTAAATTTTTTATGCCTTGATAGTAGTATATAATATGACTTTCGACCCCTTTTTTGCGGAGCGCTTGCGGAGCGCTCCTAAGTCATTTCCGTTGAACGTGTACGACTGGCGTGGTCCTACGTCATGAATTACTTCCGATTACATTGTATAACTTCCGATTGCATTTGTATGATTTCAATTTTTACTTGTTGAACTTGGCGATTGAATGAAAATGGTTTTATTTGTTTGAGTTCTTTTTAGAAATAGTTTTATTTGTTTGAGTTCTTTTTAGAAACGGTTCATTTGTTTTTGAAAATGCTGTTATTTGTTTTTGGAAATGATTTTGTTTGTTTTTAAAAATGATTTTATTCGATGTTGTACCCGCGCTTCAGAATATCCCCACTTCAGAAGTTCTTCAATTAATATTAACTTCACGTTGGTTTTCAACTCGTAAACGATCCTTTGTTCTACCCTAAGCACAGCTGTTGTAAAGCGGAAACATTAACTTCTACGTCGTGACTAAAGATAGAAGCCTTTGGTACTATATCATAAACAAACTTCCTTGCGAGCGGAAGCATCAGTCGCACGCAGGCGTTCACAACGTTTCTTAAAAATTGTGACTATAAAATCATATTGTCCCGTTCTTTTTTGATTTGATCTCATGATCCCCTAAAATGTTGTGTCTTTGCTCTTTTAGATGTGTTTGTTAGAGATATTTTCTTTTACTCGTTAGAGTTATCGTGATATAAGTTCTGCAGCTGGTTAGAGTTAATTTACATCCATTCCAGTAGAACTATGTAGACAATGGATTCAATCCCATTACAATACAATCTTGGAGAAAGAAAACCCAGGAGGAGTATAGATTTCAAAATAGTTACCAGTGTGATGAATGACAGATGTTTGAATGGGAAAAGTTTGCATGTTTACCACTAGCTGAAAACTTACAGAAGAAAATAATTTGATAACTTTAGTACAACCAGTAGTTCAGAAGAACTAGCGGCAGATACAATCTTGGAGGAGTATAAACTTTTAAAAGAACTAGCCGCAGATACAATGTTGGGGGAGTAGAGAATTTTAGAAGAACCAGAGTCAGATACAGTCTTGGAGGAGTATAGATTTTTAGAAGAATTAGCCGCAAATACAATTCTTCAGTCGTCCTCACTTTCTCTCACCACTCACTTCAAAATTCAGAACAACCCTCAAAACACTATTATCATCCCTCCTCCGTACATTTAAATTTGCAGTTTTTATCATTTTTCATATGACAACTAGAAACCAAAATCGTATCCTATCATCACCCTGTTTTAAGATTTTTTCTAAAATTTAGCAACTTTTAAACCCACTAACATGAAAATTTTACCTATTAAAGTCTACTTAACTCACCTACATAGAAATAAGCGAAACATTTACAAGTTTTAACATTTTTTGTAATACATCAGAAAAAGAAAATACAAAAATTATACCCTATTTGTATCAAACAGATCATTTTTTGTGTTTTCCATCTGCTGCATTATTGATGAGTAAAGAATCAACTCTATCCCATTCTTTAACTTTTGGTTGCTTGCTAAAAACCACAAATAGAAAGCGTGTAAATCACAAAACAAAAACCTGACTGTGTGCTATCACCAATCTAAAATTCATTGCTTTAACATATTTACTAACAAAATTTTCGACTTAACCGTTAATTTGTAAGCACTTTATCTGAAATCTTGAACAAACATACTTTTGTATTGTCACAAATTAAAAGTCATCTTAGCTGATTTTCAAACAAGCACTGTGTTTCGTACAATTAAACCCTTGCATTAAGATCTGATCTTGCAATCTAATCACTGCTACACACGTTTGTAATCACAAATTTTTTAACTAAGCTAAGCTAACTGATCTCAATTTACAAAATCACTTACTATCCTATTTTATCAAACAACTTCAATGCTACTATATTAACTATAAACCATAAATTAGTTACAAAATGTAAAAACTGAACTTGTTGCTAAACGTTTTTCTACTAGCTTTCTCAAATCATTGAACATACAAGCAAAAAAACTCTAATATTAGCATCCGACATAAACTTACAGTTTCTTGCAAGTCACTTTTAACGTTTTATCCTTAAAACAAACAATCTTTTCTCACAATCAACTTTTTCAATGCTTTTAATATCTCAAAATCTAAACGTGTGAAATATTTTTTGAACTTCACCTTAATATCTTCACCGAGTATTGGCTCACACAAAAAATCTGAAATCATGACCCGCTATTTTCAAATTTCATTCAAGTCTTTTACCAAACTAGCTATTTGATACTCATTTTCACAATAAAACTTATCGTTTATTTTCAAGAAACACAACCACAACTTCTGATATTGCTGTACATGACTTTGACTAATCTTTTGACCCATCAAAATTATATTAAAGTTTTGTTTTCCTATTCTTCACAACATCACAAACTCTAACTTATTTTACCATCTTGATATAGATTTACTCAACAAAATATCTGCAATTAATTGCTATAAAAATTTATCTGTCAACCCTCATCCAAGATTAAACTCGCTACTTGAACCATTTCAAATACAAAATAAAGGTCTTCATAATTTGCCGACAAGAAATATTGAAAAAACTCAAGCTAATCACTGTCAACTAACGTACATTTTAACCATGTCCGCACATACTAACAAACTTGCATCAAATTACTTCAAAAATTACCCGTTTAGGTAAAAATCTACACAGTACAATTTATTCTTTCCAATCAAAATTACTATTTGTAGCACCATTTTGTTATGATTATGATATAAAACCTCGTTCTATATAAATTTCTTTATCAACATGCAACTTTCAAACCCAAATATTCTCATTGCACACACCAAGCATCAAGTCTAAATTTCTATCACTGCTATATGTAATTGATATGTAAAATATCAAACTTTATTCAACTATCATCTAACCTTCTCATCGAATTTACTTCTTTTAAAAATACTCTTCACCTCATTGTGCGACAAAGATCAACAACAAACAATTTGATTTCGCCTAATTTACCCCAACGTTTTACGTCAATACACTTGAATTCATATCAAAATTTTATAAATCTACCTATATTCTTCGGTTGAAAATGTTTATGTAGTTACTCTGGAGACTTTAAAATTTCTAATAACTTTTTTAGATGCAAACAAACCATGTGATTCACTTGTTAAGATTCTCGTATTCACCAAAAATTGAACTCGCAACGTTGAGGCAATTGAACAATTACAAAAAGTTTTTATCTGACGTCCTCATGAAATATTTAAGTTGAAGACCGCTTGCAGCAAACGAAAACTATAATGCTTCAGTTAATAATGTCATTACCACACTCGTACAAAATAAATGCCCAGACCCGTGATTGAACCGGGGACCTTTAGATCTTCTGTCTAACGTTCTTTCAACTAAGCTATCGAGGCAGTAACGGACAGTACTGGGCTCAAACCCTCGACATTCGCGTTATTAGCATGACACGATAACCGACTGAGCTAACCGGCCACTTGTTAAAGGCTAACGTGAAATAACTCTGTATTAAGTAAATGGCTGAAGCAACTGTCTTTGATGTTATGAAGAATTCTGCATTTAACGTCTGGAGGAAATAATGATTTTAAAAGTTCGCAACATTTTGTTAAAAAAAGTATTGTAGGTTTACCCAGTTACAATGCTTCGAAGCATCCCGAAGTCTCCAGTTTCAAAATCACAAGCAAAACATTTCGCTGCTTTCTTTTTCTTTCTTACTGCATTTCCACTTATACTTCTTGATGGGACGCTGATAGTTATTGTTTTAGCCACTGTATCATATCTGATCTGTTAAAGTTAAAAGTTAATCTAAAGTAAGATGTTCATGAAAACTGTAAGCTTTAGGCTCGCAATAGTTTATAAGGGGGCATTAATAAAATCATATTTACTTCCCCCTGGGCAACATGGGATTACGTATTTGATAAGAAAACGCTTACGACAAAGACATATGTATATTAATTTTCAATTTTTTAAAATGTTTAAAGTTTTTTCAAATCTTCTAATTTGATTCTGCCTTCAATATTTGGAGATTTTTTCAAACTGTCCTGCTCGCAGATGGCTTCAAAACGCTTTTGAATTATCCATAGCAAAGCTTGCGAGCATGTCGAGATCACAATCGCAACATGCAAGGACAACACAGCAAAACAAACAAAAAGTTTTAAAGTGAAAAATAGACTGCAGAAATTTTAAATTATTGGTAACGCTGAATGAAAATTTCAATTTATGCCAAAATAATTGGCAAGTGCTTGGAAATACATCGTTTTTGTCTAATTTGCTTCACTACGTTCAACTTTTTAAGTCAATACACTTGAATTCATATCAAAATTAAAAAATCTACTTGTATTCATTGGTTGAAAATGTTCATGTACTTGGAGACTTTAACATTTCTTATGACTTTTTAAATACAAATTTATTCACTTGTTGAAATCTTCACCAAATATTGAACTCGCAACGTTGAAACAATTGAACAATAAAAGATTTTTATCTGACACCCTCGCGAAATATTTAAGTTGAAGACCACTAAGCTACATTGTGTGCGTTCAATGCACAGTATTTTTCAATTTTAAGTTATCAATCATCGCAGATTCACAACTACTATTTCTGAGCTAAGACAAAAATGGTGAACGAGTGGCGTAATGTTTTGCATTATTTTTTCACCGTGTAATAAATCTGTTGCTGTATACCAATTCAAATCAAAAATTCTGTCTTATAGTGCTTTCAACTTTTGTTGAATTTTCTTACTGTGCATTTACCTCAACATATTTATTAGCTCTGTACATAGCAGAAAAATATAACTTTACCTCAACTACTCTAAAGAGTTTATGTTATTTTCTACAACAAATCTAATATTTGTAACTTTTTGACACTACATATTACCGAAACCAAACAACATCAATTTTTGTCAGATTTTGATTTACTTACAAGTTATTATATGCAAACAAAAATCAAACTAACTATTTCCCAATTATCAAACGTACAATTGGCGTGGTAGTGATTAGAGCGTTCGCCTCATTTGACCTGGGTTTGATTTCTTGCTAAAAACAGTGATTACAGCTTAGTGCTCACTGTGAAAGGTTTTATCTCATTCACTACTAAGATCCTTAAGCATGCACAAAATAATTTCAATTACCATATCTCACTTACATACATAATTAAGGCATAGTACAACAATACACATAAGCACAGCACAATTAATCCATCACACGACTAAGATAATTAGCTGCTACATTATCCATTCCAGGAATATCCTGTACAGTATAATCGCACCCTTGTAAAGCCAAGGCACATCGCATTATGCGATCTTTCTGATACTTGGTCTTGTTTATATATGCAAGGGGCTGGTGATCAGGTTGTAAAATAAACGGTTTGCCAGTTAAGTATAACCGGAACTTTATTATGCCCAACACAATACCCAAACATTCTTTTTCTAAAGTTGAATATTTGGTCTCAGCTGGTGCGAGTTTCTTACTTGCATACGCCACTGGATATAGTCTCTCATCATGCTGTTGCATGAGGGCGGCACCCAGCCCGCAGTTCGATGCATCAGTTCGTATGGCTTGCTATGGTCTGGCAGCTTTAAAATCGGTCGCTTCAACAAAAAGTCTCGCAAGCTGCTGTAGGCCTTTTCTTGAGCTTGCCCCCATCGAATCTTGTTTGGTTGTCCCTTGCGCATTAGATCAGTCAATGGCGCTGCAACCGCAGCAAACATAGGAATGTGGGCGCGGTAATAGTTCCCTAACCCCAAAAATGATCTTACCTCTTTCTTTGTAGTCGGTCTTCGTGCTGTACGTATCTTCTCTAAAATTGTCCTCATTAACCGTAATCCAGTCACGGCCGATATAATGTCTAAGGAATTCAACGGATTCAGCCCCGAATACACATTTAGACGGCTTTGCTGTAAGTCCTGTCTTCCGCAAACGTCAAAGCAGTTCCTCTAACACTGGCAAATATGCTTGCTGGTCATTGGTATGTATGATGAGGTTGTCAATGTAGCTATCCACGTTGCTCATTGCTGCTAAACTCTTCCTCATTCCACGAACCAACGTTGCCCCCGATTTTTTCATTCCGAAAGGCATCCTCAGAAAATTGTACGTACCGTCAGGTGTTACAAATGCAGTCTTCTCGATGTTCTCTTCCGCTACTGGGATTAGCCAGTATCCTTTGCTGAGATCGATTTTGGAATAATACTTGGTTTTCCCCAACCGCTGAAGTAAATCTTTTGCTGTTGTCATGGGCTCCGGATCTGCTGCTGTGAGCTTGTTTGATTTTGGATAATCGACGCAGATGCGATCTGATCCATTTTTCTTCTTCACAATTACAATTGGAGACGCAAATGGTGAGTTCGATTGTCGAATGATTCCAAGGCTAAGCATGTCTTTTATTTCCTTTTTAAGGTTTTCCCTCATCGCGTACGGCAAAGGATAAGGCCGAGACCTGATTGGATTATTTTCAGTAAGCTCTATTTTATGTTTGATCATGTTAGTTTTAACTGGGATATCTGAAAAAAACTTCTTCGTGTCTTGACAAGGTGCTTATTATCTCTTTCTGTTGTGTTTTAGTCAGTTCGACCCCCAACTTGACGTTCTGTACTGTTTCCTTCTGATGACAATTAGCCAATTCCATCATCTCGTCGTCCTTCACGCTCAACTCTTCATTTCCTCCGACAATCCCGGTACAAACATCACAAAACATTGCCTGGTTATCGTCCGAATTTGGTTCTGGTGCTCCGTCCTGGTCAGCTCTTTCGATGTATTTCTTTTGCATGGAACGTTTTTACTTTCTTATTCACTTCTACACGATGATCATTACCTTTTCCACACCTGCCTATTATCTCATAAGGCCCTTTCCACTGCATCAGAAGCTTATTTCTGTCCGTGGGCAATAGCAATAATACCTTGTCGGTTTCTTGAAATTCTCTTCGTTTAGCTCTTCTGTCATACAGCGTTTAGTTCTTCTTCCGGCTCTTTAGCAACTCCTCCTAAGCAATCTTCATGGTGCTGTCCAAGCGTTCTCGTAATTCGAAAACAAACTGGTCGCTCGTCTTGATTTCTGTCCCATCTGTCTCCCCTGTTCACAGCTCCTTTAGGATTTGTACTGGTCCGCGTACTGTCCTCCCGTGCAATAATTTAAACGTTGAAGATTCGGTCGCCTTTTGTGGCGCTTCTCTGTATGCAAATAGTAAGGGATTAACAGAACAATGCCACTGGCGGGGCTGCTCGTTAAACAGACGTCTTAGCATTTTCTTGAGTGTACCATCAAAACGTTCGACCAATCCATTGCAGATAGGATGGTACCGCGTAGCTGTTGGTGGTTTTATAGACAGCAATCTTGATACTTCCTCCATGCACTTTGATACAAATTGCGTGCCAAGATCACTCAAAACTTCTTCCGGTATTCCTAGACGGCTATAGATATCCAGCAACGCTTCTGCCACTGCCTCTGTTTCGATATTCTTGAATGGAACGGCTTCAGGGTACCTGGTCGCATAATATACCAAGGTCAAGATATATCAATGTCCCTTCTCGCTTGGAGATGAAATTGGTCCAACTAAATCCACGGCGACTCTCCCAAACGGCATATCAATCAAGGGCATATCTCCTAGTGACACACGGGGAATGAATCCTTTAGCAATCGTCTTCTGACATACATCATGTGATCTGCAGAAACTAGTAACATCACCTTGCATGCCAGGCCAGTACAAATTTGCTTAAATGCGGTCCTTAGTCTTCTTGATCCCAAGATGTCCTCCAAAAATTGAGTTGTGGGCGACCTCCATAACCTTTTTTCTCAAAGTTTTCGGTACCATAATCTGTTTTGAACACTCATCTAATCCATCAACTCGGCTTCGAATTCTGTATAGGATACCCCTACGTTTTTCCTATTTTATTTCGCAATTTCCCTTTCTAACAGCATCCTTCAGGTTCACATATTTTTCCAGAATAGTGTCCTCCTGTTGCAGTTTTTTCCATTCATTCTTCGTAATGGAAGTCTGAGCCGTCACGTCTTTTGTAACTAAAGGCTTGACTGTGATATCCTTCCGAGCTTGAGATCTCGTGACCGCAGCGGCTCACGTCTCCGCACCAGAAACAGGATCATCCGGATTCCGTGCACCAGAAATATTTCCGATGACCAGGTCAAACAAGGGGTCTCGCAAACATGTGGCTTGGGTTACTCCCGTATAATAAGGCGTGTCTACTTTAATCTCAGCAATAGGCGCCTTCTTCAATGTCCGGTCGATAGCCATCACATAACCCATGCTACCAGTAAAATCATCTTCTTTTACCAACTCTCTCCTGACAATAACGCCATTGCAGCCTGTATCACGAAGGACCTCAACTTCATTCTCAACCACCTTTCCGGTCGCAAGAGGCATACAGTTCCTATTTTCATTACTCAGGCAAGCGCCATTACGCACGACTTTAATTTTCTCTCCAGATTTGAGCTCCAAATATTCTTCATCCTTCGCTCTGGCCTCATCCGATAATCTTCCAACTTGCGCAACGCATTAAACTCGGTACGGTTGTGGCGTAGGTCTAAGGGTGTTGCTTCCACTCCAAGGAGCAGCTTGAGGGTGGGGGGTGTTCCGACAGAACCTTTTATCATGCCCGGATTCGCCACATTAGTAGCACGTAACTGCGTGTCTACCTGGTCTGTTATACTCATTACGTCCTCCTTCTGGCTTAACACGACAGTCAATCGCCCGGTGACTAACGCGATTACATAAGAAGTACTTCAGGGTACTCGCAGGAGGGAATCCACTATAATTGTCATTCACACCAACTCTTGCGTTATCACGCGTGATCACTTTCTTACTCGACAGCTTCTGATTGCGCGCTGCCAAATACTAATTAGCCAACCATGACAGTTCATCTAAAGTTTAGGGGTTGCTCTGCTTCAGCCGTATCGATAGATGCTCAGGGCAGGAACTAGTGAAATGCTCCCGTACAAACAAATCAACCACGCCCATGAAGGTTTGCTCCACTTCGGCCAACTCTATGCACTTGGTGAAATAGTTTTTTAACCTAAATATAAATTGACTTGTGCTTTCGTGTCCTTCCGGTCTAGCTTCTCGAAATTTTTCGCGGTATCCGCGCTCAGTAAAATCATATCTTTCCAGTAAAGCAACTTTAAGGCGCTCATAATCCATTGCTTCTTCTGGCGACAGTCTATTATACTCTTCCACCACGTTGCCTGATAACAGCGGGCTTAACTGGGTCCCCCAAGTACTTCTATTCCATTTAGCCACACTAGTGTTCCTTTCAAATCTCAGAAGATATTCATCCAAATTATCCTTCCCGTCCACGAAAGATGGTAGCGGTGGCGTTCTCACAACATTTTTAACCGATCCTTGATTCAATTGCTCACTATTCTGAGATTGGCAGAGCCTCCTCGCTTCCAATTCCAACCTCAGCTTTTCAACTTCGGGCTCAGCCTTCCTGTCTTCCGCCGCTATTCTCCGTTCTTCAGCCTGGGCTGCTAACCTTCGTTTTTCAGCTTCAGCCGCTACCCTTCGTACGTTAGCCGCTATTCTCCGTTCTTCAGCCTGGGCTGCTAACCTTCGCTCTTCAGCTTCAGCCGCTATTCTCCGTTCTTCAGTTTGGGCTGCTAACCTTCGCTCATCAGCTTCAGCTTCAGCCACTATTCTTCGTTCTTCAGCCGCTATTCTCCGTTCTTCAGCATCGGCTTCTCTCATTCGGTGCCATTTGTCCGTTATAAGCTTGTTCTTCTGTTTCTCATCCAAGCCCAACAATTCTACTTGTCTATTCAAGTCTTCCAACTTCTCCATATTAAGTTCTTCTGCAGCCATTTTAAATTACCAACCAATAAAGAGATCCTGGACTAGCCTCCAGATGTCGCGTTTTAATAGAGTTTTTGATTCTATTTCAATTTCGATTTACTTCTGCGACTAGCAGTATCGATCGATTAATTAAGTTTGGCTGCAACTTAATAGCTAGGAAAAGATTGGCATCCATTAAGATACTTTAACGTGCGCACTTCTCGATAAGAACAGAACAATATATTCGCAAACCACTTTATAACTTCGAATTCCTTCGCTTGCCAAAACACAGAACTATAGCACTTCAATAATTAAATATCAGAGACTAACTACAGTATAACTAAGCCACCAAAATAATCGCTTGATTCTTGTTACAACAATCAACACACAGCAATGCCTTTTTCAACACTAATTTCTACTCTAGTCTGATCTACTACTCAATCTCTGAATCTCTGACTGATTAAAAAAAATCTCGCGGAATATATACACGGCTGGAAAATAATCTAGAAATTGCTAGAACATCACGTGACACAGGAAAAACGCCGTTTATAAATTACGTAATCGGTAGTAATAAAAAAAAGACAAAATCTTCGAGAAGAAACAAGAATCACTAGAATACGCTAGAAAACTAGGTCACGTAAACAGTCATTGTGACGTCAGAAAGGCATGTAAGTTGCAAATCTATTTATAAATCCGAAAGAAAAAAAGGTATTTCAACCAGATCAATTTGTTCTTTCGACAATTTATTCTTCAAATTTAACGTTTCGCTCCCCTTAGTTATCGGGGAGCTTCTTCAGTAAACGGTAGATGCTAGTAGTGTAACATATAAACTGTACAACATAAAAATATAAAGACAACCTGTATTACTAAACACTAAAAATTATTTATCAACAGGGCAGGCAATCACGCAATAACGAAAACATTGTTGCATCACAGATACAGAAGTGGGCAAGTAAAAAGTGTTGTGAGATACATAAGACATTTTTTATTGGAGACAAACACACTCTTTGGGCGAAAGATATTAGGGGTTTGAAGACCTTGAGTTGCGTTGGCTATTCATTGCGAAATTTTATTTCATTTGACAAAACGTCAATTCTAAATATCTATGAAACATTGAAAATGGCTCGCGAACTTGCGATGCAAGCTTCTTTCTAAATTTTTTTATTCTTTTCCCATTAAATATTTTAGCAATAAATTTTACTCGCAAAATCTCTGGTTTGACAGAAAGCGTAACTGCAATGCTACCCCCACACCATGGCAAACTCGTTGCAGCAAAAAATTTAACTCTTTCGCTCCCGCGATCATTGATTGATGATCTCGTGTTTTCAGTGTTTTCCTCAAATTTTGTTAAATTGAGTTACAAAATTAGTTTACTAAAAAATCGATTTGTGACTTTATTTTTCATCCGATTTTCATAAAATTTTCAAAAGATCACACTTATTTCCTCACGCATCGGATGATGTATAACTTGTGCCCTAATTCTTTAATTTTTATACTCAAAAAGGGTTAAAAAGACCAAGAGCCAGTTGCAGACGACAAAATCGGCCAAATTCTTAGCAATAGCCAACTACGCTAAAATCAAATTGAGATTACATCTTTACCACATAACCAAACCCTTTATCATTAACACAGTCTGAAAACTACTCTTTTGGGGCATCATTTGACAAAATTTCAAGCGATAATAATAAATTTTACATTATTAAATTTCCAAATTTTTTAGGGGTATCAAAACCCCCCCAAAACAAATTTGAGTGATAAGTAGATAAAAGTAAATTTAGTGCGTAAAAAACATGATATGTTGCTAAATACCGGTCTCATTTGAAAGCTTAGGAAATTTGCTTTCCAGCAATATATAACTTTAAATAGTTTAGACTAAGTGGTATATGATATTTACTGATCAAAAATTAGTACTGTACATCATGTCAGTTCAAAACCCCCCCAAAATTTTTTGACTTACCTTCACTAAATTATAATTTTTAGAAAAACTACACCCTTTAAAAAGATAAAATAAATTGCAAATATTTTACCACTAAAGTCGTCATTTCGCATCAAGTTTCCAAGGAGACAAAGACTGAAATACAAGTTTAAAAGCTAGCAGAAATTTGGCTTCTCTAAATCAAAGTTTGCAGTATCCCCCTTGTTTCTCAAGAAATGGGAAGAGTGTAAACAAGCGGCTGCTTCATTGTTAGTGACAGCATATTCTATTTAAACTTGATATTTTCTGAATCTTGAAGAAATTTCCTGTTCAAAAATACCTAATGTTACATGGTTTAGGCTAACTTCTAGCAGATAATGATTGATCATATGTTAGGTACTGAATTTAACTACCAAAATTTGGTACCGGTCGGTACTGGTCAAAAAAAAAGGTCATGTGCCTCAGAAAATTGCAAATTGTAGAAAACCTAGGCTCTTAGGTAAGTTTTGAGTGATGTACCTTGAAAGCTTATTTCCTTAGCATCATCTTGCGACCATTTCTAAAGAAATTGGTAGAAAATAAAATCTGTAGTGATCTTTGAGGTGAGGGTACCTCTTTAATTTCGAAGACAACTCAGCATCAGTTGGGAGGGAGGTTAATTTGCATATTTAAAAAAAAATTTTTTTTGTTTTTATTATATTTGAAATCCTCAAGAAATGTAGATTTCAGCGATATATAACACTTAATGTAGAAGTAAACAGATGAGTAATGATTTACAAACAAACTTAGGGTATTTTATGATGATTAATTATCATTAATTATGATTGGTTATGACAGTTTTTCGCTCTGCCACCTTACAGACATTTTTTTCGCTATTCACGCGGGAGCAAAAGAATTAAAGCAACATTACATTTCGAAATATAGGGTAGTGGCTTAATAGTTTGATCATTATTTATTACACAGTTTACACTAAACATACGGCTGACTTTGTTTTAGTTTTTTTCGTAGTTTATAATTTCGTGAAACCAGAATTAGGATAATTGTGGAGAAGCTTTTACAATTAAGCCAAAATTGCGTACTAACATTTCTGTGATCTAGACCTAGAGAAAGCTTTGTGAAAAATATCCTCCGCTGTTTTAACACTTTGAATATTATCGCTGAATTAAGTCCGGGAAAATTATATGGAGCGACTAATGTAGGTCACAATTTGAAAACTTTTGTTATTCTTTCAAATAACCGAACAAGCTTTTTTTTCATTTATTGTGTTTGTCACTGTCTATATTTACACGCGGGCATTTATTTACTGAAGCATCGCACAGAATGAGTTTCCGAATATTTGACAGTTCGTAACAGCGTGACGTTTTTCCTGAAAACTACAATAAAATAACCATACTTTTATATCTGTCTAGCTGCGCAGCAGAAAAAGTAGCAGTAACAACACGTGTTATGGAATCACAACTACGTATGACAAAGATTTACTCTAAAGTTAGCAATATGATGGAAAAGTGATATTGCTCATCACTCATCAACAGTCGCATTGCTTGTGATGATACAATTCAATAACGAATGCGTTGTCTGTTCGCAAAAATTGCGCTTTCTCTATTTTCTCAAGTCACAGCCCAGGCAATAATTTGCTTTCTCTGGGGAATGTACATACTATATATGGCAATTGACCCTAAGTGGTTTTTCGTCAACTATAGTTACCTCTTGTTTGCGACTGCCCGCTTTGCTCTCGGGCTGGTACGACGAGCGCAGAGCGAGGTTACTATCTTTTTTATCTTTCTGCTATGTGTGTGCATATTTTAGCAGTCATGTGTATAAATTTGCTAATAACTTTCGATCTACAACCAACAGTCAACTCAAATTTTGTCAAAAACAAATGGAATTATTTTTAGGAAAAGTCATGAAATATTGACATTTTAGGCCATCGTGGACAAAGCTGTACTTTAGAGGAAATTGCTCGGGCAATTATTGCCCCGCTTGGGCCGAATAAGAGGGTTAAAGTGTTTTTAGTGGAAGCCAATCTTTTCCCAGTTTTTAAGTTGCAGCCAAACTTAATTATCAGAGCGATATTATACGTCGCCTCAATTTAAAAAAAAATTAAGATTGAGATAGAACCGAAAATTCTATAGCAAAACGGGACAATTTTAAACATGTGATTAATGAATTTTCACGTAAAATTTGTAGGCTAAATTTCAATTAAGTTAAATTTTGACATATAGCACCAGTAAATTGTTTTGGTTTTCCGATCACCATAACCAATTAGTTTGTGTCAGTAAATACTTTGGGTGCAATTGTGTAAGGGAAAAATTGTTTGTGTGTGCAATTGCATTAAATTTCTTTACGTTTTATTTAAAAACCGCACACACCTCTCATTTGCTGGGGAGAAAAACCTCGATATCCCTAATGTAACTAGATCATGAGGGTTTTACCACTGCACTTGAGCTGTGTTGTTCAAAAAATTTTGCCCCTCCCTTGAAGAAATCCTGGCTGCGCCACTGCAACTAGGCTATTGTAATATTTAGATTTACAACTTTTCAGTATGCTTATGCAACTTAATATGTTGTATAAGTTGCATGTTACTATTGACTTAAACTCAATATTCCCCAATACGCTGATTATTTGAAAATGAAACTCAACCAGAAGTTGGCTACAAATAAACCTGCATGTTTAGCCCATAGAATTAGGTCAACTAGAAGCAATAACAAATAAACCTCAACACTTCTTACATTACTTTGACTTCAGATTCATTCCATAATATCAGTAAAATATATTTAACGTCTATTTAACAACTGCCCATTCTATCTATTTTATTTACCAAAAACGATATCACTTTTATTTAATTTAATGCAAAAGTACCAAAACTGGTTAGCTTTTTGTTCAAAAGCGCATTTTGATGACGTTTGATCACTTCAGCGAAACCTTTCTATCAAGCACGCTTTTTTCTTTATTTCTTCAACCCGCATTGCCGCATATAGCACGCTTTTTTCCCCACATACAGGATGATTATCAGGTAACGTCCGATTTTAAATTTCACTTAATGCGGTAATCGGGCATTACTTTCTGATTATTCTGATTATTTTTCAACGCCTTATACGACAAAGACACTCTCATTTGTAACCAGTCAACACAGGTACGTGACATAACTTCGCATTTCCCTGCGACTGATCAAATACATGTTTATGACTTTCGCGTAGGAAAATTTAGATGTAAAAAAATCTAGCCGCTAGCAAACCAGTGGCAGTAATTGTTTTGAGCCTATTCCGTACATCATTTGAGCACTTAACACATTGACTGTAAGGGACGTATTATTACGTCCTTACTTTTCCTTTCTGTAGACTGAAGACGTATTATTACGGCTTTCACTTAATTTATATTTCGATCGCTTCAGCGTCTGATAAAATCGCCGCATCTTTTGCTCTGAAAAAACCAAGCTTACCGGTAGTTCTTTTTTCTCTAGTTTCTGTAGCTTTTTGACGTTTTACTGAAGCTCTAAGCCAGGGGTGGGGAAACTTTTGTAAGTCGAAGGCGCTTTTCGAATCACAGGAAATCAGTTAGGCTGCAACTTAAAATAACAGTAGGCCTACACATAGATAAACTTGTCATGCATAAAAAATGATAAACAACTTAAAAATACACAAAAGCAATTTTACAGCATTTAATGACTACAGTGAGGTTGTTTGTCACAAGCTGATGATGCGATTTTTGGTTCCAACATCGTTGATTTTAGGATTAGTTTGTCTTCCAAATGAACATCTGTTATCTGTGATCTTTAAGTGATTCTTGATTTGTGTCATGTATGAAAATGCTGATTCACAGCGGTAGGTTGTACCAAAGCATGATAACATTTGTCGAGCATGCTGACGTAGACCTGGATATTCTACAGCATCTTTCCATATTGCAATCGGGTCCTTTTTGGCGTTGAATAAAGATTTCAGAATGCTATCTCCTGATAGCTCTATTAACTTCATTTGGAAACGATAAGGCACTAGGTTGACATCCACCAGGTGTGGTTGATATGCCAGTTGCATGCTGAGATTGTGCTTTTCAAAATCTTTAAATCTGTGATTGCACTCTTTAATCAGCGAGTCTAGGGCCAATGTGTATTCCTTCACGTTGCACGATCTGCCTGCTACTTTTGCCAGTTGAGGAAAGTGCTCAGCTGAAATTTGCGGTTGGCTGAGGACAGATTTTAATAAAGTCAGTTTCTTTCAAAATGCCTGGATTTTTTGCCGCATGCCACATATAGATTTCGTTTCACCTTGCAGAGAAACATTAAGCTGGTTTTGCTTCGACATTTCATCGCACAAAAAAGCAGCATTTCTGCAAAAATTTTGTTCTGACAATTTGCAAGATATATTTTTATCTTCGAAAAAATTGAAAATTTGTTTTTGCAAAGATAAAACTTTGCAAGCACTTGTCCCTGTGAGAACTAGCGCACTTTTGAATGGTACCGTAAATCTACACTGAATGTCTCCTCATCATAATGAAGCATTTGACGAAATTGCCGATGCCTCATTGCATTCGCCCGGATGTAATTCACGATACCTATCACTCCATTCAAGGTATCACTCTGCAAAGCAGATTTGGCACACAAGTTTTGCTGATGCAAAATACAATGAAAGGAGATCAACGTGTCTGGATTTGGCAGTTCTTTTCGTAATAATGCCACAAATCCTTCGTGCTTTCCTATCATAGAAGGTGCACCATCTGTGCACACGCTTACTAAATTACTTAAATTCAGGTTTATTTTACAGAATTTTTCTTTAAATAAATTCAAAACTTCGATTCCTCGTGTTCTCTCTGTAAGAGTACCCAAACCCAGCAGCTCCTCATGGCATTGAAAATCCGAAGTTATAACACGAATGAAAAACAGCACTTGTGCCGAATCATTTATATCAGTCGCTTTATCCAAAGCAATCGAATAACACACATCTTCGTTTTGGCATAATGCGTAAAGTTGCTCAGATACACTGAGCGCTAACTCATGTTGCCGATCAGTTACGATCCTTCTAGAGAGCGGCAATTTTTTGTATTTGCAAACTCTGTCGGAATCTAAACACGATACTACTTCAATTATGCAATCTTTTATGAGTTCAGCATCACTATATGGATTGCCTTTCTTGCCGAGCATGTACGCTATTCTGTAAGTTGCTTCAGTAATGTTTGTTCCTTGCCTTGATAATGACTGAAACACTTGCCGCTGTTGCTGATTATGAAGCTTCATCTTCTTTAGTGCTTCCTTACGGGCCTCACCTTCCAATGCAACATATTTATGATTTTTGTAAGTTGTGTAATGCTGATTAGCATTGTACTTTTTCACAGTTGTGATCATAGAGTTGCAAAGTAAGCACATCATTTTATCCTTTACAGCAGCTACATAAAACTGCAACTCCCATTCCTCATGGAATACTCTCCTTTCTTCCTGCAGTGTTCTTTTTCTATTGTTAGGTTTTGACATGGTATTTTTACAGAAAATAAGAATAGTATTGTTACTCAGATATATCGACAACTATTCTTAGTTTTCTCAAATCAAGCTGCAAAAAAAACTTGCGGGTTTGTGAATCATCTTACAATTTTGCTTGCTGCGTACATAGTTTTTTGTCAGCATATTCTAACGTTAAGAAAACGCAAGAAGTAGCTTACACTTCGACAGCAGCACATTGCTGTACAACTAAAATACCTGCTGTATAAATGCAGGTTGTTGCTGTATTACTAAAACTAAACTATTTCTACCACGCACAAGTGTGTCATCTTGCTGAATTGCTCTATCATGTCCGAATATTGCCAGGCAAAGTTCACTGAACGTTAAAGTTGGTAACATCGCAGACACAGCATGGCGGATTCAAGTAGAAGGCGAACACCGTTGGGCCGATTGCGCTATAATTAAAGAAACAAAGCCATCGTTACGTTATCTCGTTTTTCGATTATTACGATACAAACAATGTTACCTAACACACTCACGGGGTGCTGATGAGAACGTTCCAGAAGAATGTTTAATATTACTGCACACAGTGATTTAAAGATTTTGATTTTCAAGAACAGGTTATATATAAAACTTGTAAGAACTCTGTGCTGTTTCAACTGGACTTATTTGAGAGTACGACTTATACAGTACACACGAGCAAAACACAATTTTAAAAATATGGTAAAGTAAGCAAACAGTTAGAAGGCCGCACAAACTCTTAGAAAAGGCCGCACTTTCCCCACCCCTGCTCTAAGCCATTGTATTTTTCACAGGAAAACCAAACAGCCTTGGTAGAAATTACCTCACAGTATTAAAAAAATAGACTTTATTTTGTTATTATTTTTTCAATGACAGTTGATTTGAAATCAGGTACAATGACAGAAAAGTGTATACTCCGCAGTTCTTATGTTTGAAAGCGTCTTTGGATGGAAGACGACTTGCAATTAATTCGTTAGAATGTTTAGAGTTTACTGTGGTCCTACATTATCTCTATAGAGCCGGACGTTTTTATTTCAGATTTTTTTTAAAGAGTTACTTAATTATTATGGCTACTAGAAAAAGAACTAAAAGTATGATTTGAGCAATTTGGCAAATAATTTTAAATCAGTAGATTTATATGAAGATGAGCTCATGGACGATTGTGATTCGAATAGGGAGAGCTACTTTAATGATTCAGAAATTGAAAATGACCCCAACACTATTGCTCATTTGCAATCAGCAGCTACAGCAAACACCAGTCACGACTCTGTTCAGCCTGCTGGCAATACTAGTAATATTTAAACTACCGATGCAACTCGCAATGAGAGCATGATGGAATTGTTTAGCAGCAAAGATGATTCTGATACTGCCTCACCATCCAATTTCGCTGACCGCAAATGGAAATCTGTAGAACAACTTACACATCTCCATCAGATATAAACTTCTCTGAATCAAGTGACATAAGCAAATCTGTCACTCTCAACAAAGAGTCATTGCCAGTGCAATTTTTTTGCTGTTCGTGACCAAGAATATAATAAAGATTATGGTCACAGAAACAAATAGATGTGCTGAGCAAGTGATAGCACATTCAGTAGTAACCTCAAAAAGCAGAAAGAGACATTGGGTTGCCACCACAACCACTAAAATAAAGAGGTATTTAGGAATTCTTTTTACAATGATTTTTGGTGAAAAAAGCATGCATAGAAGATTATTGGTCAACTGATCCTGTAATAGCAACTCCCATAATCACTCTACGATGCCAGGAGACAGGTTTGAGCAACTGCTGCGTTTTTGGCATTTTAGTGATGACAATCTGCTGCGGTTGATGGCGATCGTTTATCCAAATTGCGAAAAATATGCAATGCTCTACTTGAGCGACTTTAACCCTCAGCAGGTACCATGGGGTCTAATCCACCCCAGGGAATATTAAATTAATTATTACAAAGAAACTACCCGACTGAAATTTATGGGAGGTACATGTATTTTATTATAATGATGTCTATTGTAATATATTACATCGTATTTATGATATCTATGTTTATTATATATTTTTTTCAACATGGGGTCCAAAAGACCCCATGGTACTAACTGTGTTCATTATTTCATAATTATTTTTTCTGTATTTCAGATTATATTTGCATCTTTTTGATTAGAATTCCCCCCTTTGAGAATGGCTAGAAAAAGAAAGTTGGCAGACGAAGATATTTTAGGTTATTTAGAAAATTTGGATGAAATGAGTGAAGTTGAAGATTCTGTAAGTGAGGATGAAACAGATAATGATTATGAGGCGAATGACGCCAGTGAAAGTGAGCAAAGTGCAGAAGAATCCGATGGTGATAACAGCGAAGAATATATTGGTAAAGATGGATATGTTTGGAGCAATGAACCCAGGAAGGCTCGAAGGACACCACAAAGAAATATAGTAATTGGCAAGCCTGGGCCAAAGAATGCCGCTATTCAAGCGACAACACCTGAAGAAGCTTTCAGAATTTTCATCAATGATGAAATATTTACTTTTGTAACCAAATGGACATATCAAAAAATGAAACTAGTTAGAGATAAATTGAAATCCAGACAGGGATTTTCTTATGACGTAACAAATAAAGAAATACAAGCGTTCATTGGCGTGTTGTTGTTATTGGGGGCCACAAAAAGTTCAATGGAGGTTCTTTCAAGTATTTGGGCACAAGATGGAACTGGAAAATCTTTGTGCATTTCTGCTGTGAGTCAGAAGCGATTCACTTTCATTTCATATTGTCTCAGATTTGATGATAAACTAAGTAGAGAAGAACGCAAAAAGAATGACAAGTTGGCTCCAATAAGAGAGATTTTTGATATGTTTGTTCATGCATGCCATTCAAACTATACCCCTGGATTTAACTGCACAGTTGACGAATCTCTTTTATCATTTAGAGGGAGATGTGGATTCAAGCAATACATTCCAAATAAACCAAGTAAATACGGTATTCAACTTTTCGTGCTGGCTGATAATGACACATCTTACCCTATGAAGTCCATTGTTTACATTAGAGCTGGGACCTTTGCTGACATGGCCAACTTAGATGTTCCTGTTTCAACAAAAGCTGTTCTTGGCCTAGTTGATTGCATTGCAGGTACAAATAGAAAAATTACTACAGATAACTACTCTACTTTTATTGCTTTGGCAAGGGAACTAAAAAGCCGGAAGCTTACTTTAGTAGGAATACTGAAGAAGAACAAAACTTGTATTCTCCCATGTTTTTTGACAAAATCAAATGCGGGAACAGTTCACTATGGATTCGACAAGCAGAATAATTACACCTTGTTATCTGTCACGCCAAAGAAAAATACAAAAGTAGTATTCTTATCTAGCATGTATCAAGCAAAACAATCTGACGGCAACACAGAAGAAATAAATATGTATTACAATAAAACAAAGGGCGGTGTTGACAGTCATGATCAAAAATGTAGTCTTTTCACAACTGCACGATGAACAAACCGCTGGCCAATGAGACTATTCTATTGTAAATGCTTTCGTGATTATGTCAGCAAATGTGCCAGCATTTGCTGTTAATAAGAGAGATAAGAGAACTTACTTTATGAAAAGTGTTGCTAGGTCTCTCATTGAACCAAATGCTAAGCAACGGCTATATGCAATTCATACTTCCAAACAAGTTCGACAAATAATTGAGAGTGGTGGTATAAAACGTGAAGATCATGCAGCTGAAGAACGCGATGTAAATTCCGCAGAGAGCCCAACACAAACGGGTCTGAAAGCCAGATGTGCACAATGTCCTAGGAAATCGGACAGAAAAACTAAAGCTGTTTGTGTTGATTGCAAAACACATATATGTACAAGTCATAGCGTGACTCTGTGCACTACATGCTATCCCGAAGTTTGACTAAATTCTGTCCGAATATTTCCATGACCAGCAGTTTCAATTAAAAAGTGTTCCTATTTTTATCATTTTTTATTTGCTGTAGCTATTCATGAATAAAACTGATTTTTTTAAAATTTTTTGTGCTTTATCCTAAGAAATTGAAAGGATACTGATGAATTATGTCATTTTCCTCGTTTCTATAAGTATTGGCACTCTATTTTAAACAGTTTCGAACAATTTTAAGCACTGGGGTCCATTGGACCCCATGGTACTAAATGAAGAATTAAATCTCATGGTACTTGCTGAGGGTTAAGCTTAAACATCTCTGGGAAAGAGATATCCATAGACGAATCAATGGTTCTTTGGAGATAGTTCTTTTGATCTTTCGTCAGTATATTCCTGGCAAAAGTCATAAATATGGTGAGAAACTTTACATACTGTGTAAACATACAAGATATGTGTGGAATGTCCTGGTATACTGCGAAAAAATGAATCCTCCATCTGGTTTCGATCATGCAAAAACTGTAGTTCTAAATCAAATGGAAAAACAGTTAGATCGTGGCTATGCTCTTTATGTGAATAATTTTTACACAAACGTGTCTTTAGCGAAAGCTTTACTAAATTGAAAAACGTTCATTTTTGTAGCATTGAGGAAAAACAAAAAACACCTGCCAAAAAATATTGTTTCTACACAACTAAAAAATGACAGCACATTACAAAACGAAAAGGGCGTATTGTTGTAGAAAAGTGGCAAGATGAATGGGAAGTGCTAATGCTTTCATCATTCCGGAAAAATGTTTGAGAGCAACAAACAAACAAAAGAAGGGAAGAAGAAAAAAAAAGCCAGAGTCTATTTTATCGTTTAATAACTTTATGTTCGATGTGGACAGAATGGATCAACTGATGTCCTATTATAGTCAACTACGAAAAACGCCAAAATGATGCCGCAAAGTTGTGTTACAGCACCTCCACATGGCTATGGTAAATGCCTTCATTTTGTACAATAAGATTGGTGGCACAAAGGCGCAGTTGAAATTTCGAAAGCGCGTAATTGCTTCGCTATTGAGTTCTGATATTAGAATAAATAAAGACCTCCCACAGACATTAAATACAGCCGCATTTTAAGATCATAAAAGTTCTGATCTTTCTCGCCTGTCTGCTCAGCACTATTGGCTCATAACCCTTCAACAACTTAATAAAAATGCTGCTAAACAGTGTGTTGTTTGCATTCGTCAAAACCAACGAAAAAAAGCTCGCTACATGTGTGAAACATGCCCCTCAAAACTAGCTTCGTGTGCCGTTCCTTGCTTCAAAAAATTCCCTAATGAAGTGTGCATTTGAATGCGATAAACCGGTCAGCGTACTATTTCGAACAACACAATATTGATTTTTTTATGTTGATTTTGCAAACTTCAACTGCTTTCTTTACTCATGTTATTTTTCTTGCTTGTTTCACGATTGTTTGAACATAATTGTACGTTTTATTTCAAAGCACGTTTCGCTTTTTTCAGTTGTCAGACATTCGCCAAATATGCGAAACATGCGCTTTTACAATAAGACACCTAGCGTGTGCCGAAAAAAACTTGCCTGCGGTTAATGTGGTAATTGCAATAAATTATTTAAAGTAGCAAAAGCCTAGACAGGAACTTTTTCAAAAATTTTTTAGTGAAAGTCTCATCGTATACGGAGAAAGATTTTTGCTTGTGTTTCATGACGAAGAAAAACGATGTTTTGCTCGAGCGAAGGTCATCCATGCCGTTTAGAAATTATATTGATTCTGATTTCGTTTTCTTCATTATCTCAAACAATCAACAACTGTAATTGATAGGCTGATTGTAAGTAAAACTAATCTTAAAAAGTAGGGAGGCTGGAATCAGGACTTTGAGAGACGGTTTTGCAAGAAAGTAGCTTAATAAGTGCACTGGAATAAGATGTGTGGCTTTGGGAGAAGACATGACCTTTTTTCTAGCTCTGCGGGATTTATGGAAAATAGCGCAGCCACCGAACTTCGTATTACAACTATTATTTTTAAAGAAGGCGCTTCAAATTGTGAAACAGATTAATCACAAAATAGTTCATTTCTGTTATACAGTACAAACGACCACCATTTTGGTGCCACCATCATTTTTCACTTTGTCCCCCTTCTCCGTTTCACGTTTTGAAAAGAAGGAATGATAGTTTGTGAAATAGTACATTTTTGTGAGTATTACCGATCTTGATCAATATGAGTAAGATGATCACATTTATGTGCACGGAAACTATAGCCTCGATTTACTGAAACTTTGTTACTGCTCTCACGAATGTTTCTGCCGTGAAATTGGCGCAGCTGCCTGAACTGATACCGTAATTTCTAACCAAGCATATGTCAAGCCCTGTCAGGGAAAACCAAACCATACTTGGAAGAACTACTTTGCCTGATCATGGCTTCATACCTCTGCCAATTCATATATTTATTTTAACAAGTAGAAGTCACATTAAAATTTTATTGTGGTAGGAGAGGAGGGTAAAGAGGCCAGCATTCCCAGCTACAGTGAATTGCTTTAAGCATAATAGCAAATATACTGATGCTTTGAAAATTGTCCTTTCCAGATATCAATATATACCTTTTTTTCTAACTGGTCACGCCCTGGTTTTTGTATAATTACAAAACGTTGGCTACTTTCATAAGCATGATGGGCAGTAGCGCGGCAAATGAGAGATAAAGTGACAGATCCCATGAGCTTGCGCCATGAGGTCTGAGTCCCTCCAACAAAATTTCTAGGAAATACCTATCACATTTTAGTAATTCATTTGCTTCGCGAAAAACGTTTTCTGAGTGTACTGTAATCTATTGTTTCATGCTATTTTAATAAAATACTTATAGGCTATACGATCAAGGAAGTAAGATAGGAGCGTAATTGTCTTAGCAAGTCGGTAAGTAGTGACATTGCCTTGTCACTAACTGGGACTAACAACTTTAATTATTACATCATAAATCTCTTCAGCTTTGTTGCATGCTGCATGTTATTACTTCTAAGTCGTGACTTCTGTTTGATTGTGTGTGGTTATCAGTGCCGTTGAAAGGGGGAGGCAAGGGGGTACAGAGTACCCAGGCCCGCACTGTTTTCAAACGCAAAAACATAAGAACAATTTAAGGCGAATTCGTTTTGCTTCTCATGTGTTTTGTATTGGTTTGGGCATGTAAACCAGGAAATTTCCCATCCATATGCTAATCAAAGTTGGCAGGTGCTCCAGTTTGATCGGTCATCGCCTGCTAATGGGTCATCGCCTGCTAATCTTTGCCTGTAAGGATGTATTGCCTCGCGGTTTAGGCAATTTCGGGCAACGATCTTTCTCTGAAAAAATTTTCAGACTTTACCAGTTCTTGTGAAAGGGGACCCAAAATTAATGTTGGCACCGGGCCCGGACTGATCTCTCAACGGCCTTGGTGGTTATGCAGCTTTATGTTGGCGTACTGTTCCTAAAATACAGTGGAATTCATTGAAACAAGTTTGTTGAAAATTATCAGCAGCAAGGTTAGTTAGCGTAATTGGGATTTACACAAAAGTACACAAAAAGAAAAAAGGGTGCACGCCCCACAGAAGTTTAATATTATATTAGAAGTTTATAACAACTTTAATATTTTAAACTCCCTCCGATCACAATTGTTCCCGTGCCCCTGATCAGTGAACTATTGGCAAACAGTTTCTTTCATGTGGGGAGAGGGCGGTGCTATAAGTAAGCTCATACATATTACCAAACAATCTTATTAATAAGTGAGCACAATTAAAGAAGATAAACTTATTGAAAGAGAAAATCTTCTCTGCAAACAAGCAATGCACCTTTTTCAGAAGATCAACGTTTTGAAAGTAAGAATTTTGGCCGCATTCATCTCCAAGCACGCACGTACACCTTTTTATTTTGGTCAACGTTTTGAATATAATCAACATTTTTGATCTCCTTTCATACCGTTTTGGGGACATTGTCTTTTCTTTCCCGCCAAATTGAATAAAGCATAACACTTAGCAAGATCGATCACTTCTTCCATGGAGTGTAATAAAGGAGTTTGTGACGTCACAATGGAAAACAGATCTTTTGAATTTGTATTTCTTGACGAAAGAAAACGCTTGTTTTTTGACGAAAGCAATTAACCGATATACCAATTTTCAATAATTTCATAAAGATACTGTTTAAGATATAACGTCTTAATTGACGGATGATTGTAAAACTGATTGCCGGAATGGCCATTTTCTCAAAAAATGCTGATCCGTACCAACGTGGTTAAAACTTTTTTCGGATCACTTGAAGAATCATCACCCCAGATTTCCTCATCTGAATAATCGTCATCCTGAAGGAGCTTGGGTAGGTCATTCTTCAGGTAATCCGATTTTTATTTCAAATTCGGCAAATTCAATATCACAAGAAGAAAAATTTGAAGTGAAAAATTTTCACGTGGGAAAGTCTAGGGCAGGGGTGTGCAACCTTTTTCACTGGGGGGCCACTTTCGAAAATTTTAACAACGTCGAGGGCCAGTCACCGCCAAATATGTATAAAATTATAAAATGCAAAACACAACCCGTGTATTATGTTATAAATTATTATATAGCATCACATACAGTTAATGTTGGTTTTGAGGCTAGAAAGTTACAACACAACGTCCTTGACCTCTTGTGTGGTCGATTCGGCTATGAAAAGAATCGGATTTTTGCGTAAAGTCATAGACGGTACAAATAGCTAAATAAATCGATTTAAAAAAAAAAAAAATTTTTTTGTCCTGCCATCATCGAGGGCCACATTGACTGGCCTGGAGGGCCGGATTGTGGCCCGCGGGCCGTGGGTTGCACACCCCTGGTCTAGGGTGACCATTCTTTAGGTGGAAGCTCATCAGATGACTCCTTTTTTCAGATGTGAAAAATAGGTTGTTATTAAATGAAACAAGATTTCATTGAAAAGGATGGACTGTTTAAAGTAAAACAATTGGTTTGTTGTAATACTTCTTCCTTCATATTACTAGCAAATTGACTTTTTACATCCATTTATTGCTCGCTTTTGTGAGGAAACAGTAATTCGATCATAAACGCATTCCTTAATAATTTAGTAGGAGAGCCACATTTTGGCATAACAAGGTTGTTTGGTGTTGTCATTTTAATTGTCATTTTACTGATTGACTTGGATTGCTAACTTGGCTCAATTTTAAGTGTTTCACTGCGCCACTTTTATTTTGTGCTGTAGTTGAGATAATTCAATATACTTACCATAGGCAATTTCATTGGAAGAGTGCCACATAAGAAGCAACTGTAAGGTCAGGAATAGGATATCAATTATGGTAATAAATTGTTTGTTTCTTTACAGTTTATTATTTTCATGAGGGGGTTGTACGAAGTCGTGAAATATGCATACCACCAAACGATTAATTCTGTCATGGTAAAATAAAAGCTATTACGGCGTCCACCTCTAATTTTGCGTTGATTCTCTTACATTTTTTTTGAAAAAACGAATAGAACTTGCAAAATGATAGAAAGTTTCTAAGATCTGTCTTAATTCAAAATGCTCGAAGTCTGATTGGGATTAAAAGACATTAGGGCAATGCCCTATTTTCACCAACTTATCGTTTATGCCGGTGAAAAGATAATTTGATTGAAGCCGGCTGATCGATGTTTCTAACCAGACATAAACAAACTGACGGCCCAGCCGTTACTGAATCAACAAGGTTTCAGTAAAGTTGCAGCCAGCCAAATTATTTTAGCAATTCTTTACGTCACCTCAATTTTAAAACATTATTATTGAGATAGAACCAAAATACTGTTGCGCAACAGTTTTCTTGAACTCTAGATAAATTCCCAAAATTAAATCAAAAGCAACTTCAATGACCCTCTTTCTCAAGACGTTAGGAACCATGATTTGGTTTCAACCATAATTTAATTCATCGATTTAGTTTTAAATCCTGTACAAGAGTCCTTTACGTCTTTCGTATTTTACTTCGTAATCTCGATTCTTAACGTCTTCCTTTAGTTGTGGGTACTTCTTCAAATTGTCATGTTTCTGCTGTAGCCTAAGTAAATCTTTTTTCCTTCAAATCGTTATGATATACAGCATGAATTCTAAACGTTTTCGACATTTCAAGTGGCTTTTATCAGAGAATACAAATACACTACATAATCTAGAAATTCAACTCGCAAATGAATATGTATACACAAAATTATAATAGAAACAATTGCCTGCTAAGAGTTGATCGGATTTAAGGTTGTGTAAATAATTGTTTCAAATGAATTAAAATTACAATAAAGTTCGGTGCAAAATTGTTTGGTTAAATGATTAAATAAATATCTTTGATTAAAACGCGTTTAGTAAGAATGACGCTCCGTTTGCATACAATTGTTTGTTTAGCACAGGGTTACTTCTTTTGATCACCAAGGCTTCAAGGATTATTTCAAATTGCTTCATGTCATTATCAGATATTTATTTATTTATATATTCATTATTATTTCTCCATACTATCAGATTTTTTGTTAGCAGTGACCAGACAATTACGAAGACCGTAGAATGAAGCTTTACTGTTTTTTATCAGAACTATCTTCAAAAGAATTTTTATGTTTTTTGTGTTTTCGTTCAACGAAAATTTTAATGCTGTAAATATTTGTGTATAGATCCTGATGAGGGCGATATGTAGGGCCGAAAACGTTTGAATTTTCTAAATATATTATATCATCATTAATGCTTCTTAAATTTTAGCTTAAGAATCATTATTGCGTTGTTTAAGTATGTAAAGAATCCAACGCCGAGGGTACTGCTACCACATGTTGCGTTACAGCAGTTTTATAGATTATGCAATGTTAACACTAGAACGGCCGGTACGGTCATTTTGACCGTTTTAGAATTTCAAGGTGGCATACTTTTTCTTAGAAAAATCGCATTGGTACAAAATTTCTTGACTTTTCCTAATTAATAGGCAGGAACTCTGATGCTGAGTATCAAGCCGAAAACTGCTTTCACAAATATTTTAGAAGTTGGTTTACCTCCAACGGCCATTAACGGTCATTTTGACCGCTATACAAAAACCATTAGTTTTAAACCTCCTGCTGTACTTTGTGAGACCGTATCGTCTCCATGACACGTATGACTTATTTCCAAATACTGCCTTTCTATTTTCCGATGAATTGAAAGTATTTGTGACATCACAGAGTCACCAGAAACATGCACAACTCAGAAAGCATTTATAAAAATTTTTCCAGTTATCAGTTAGCACTAGAAATGGACTGACTTCGGATTATGAAAGAGTTTATAAAACAGAAATATGTTGTTTTATATTGTTGACAACTGCGGGCATTTAGCCCACGGTGCTGGTCGAGTATCCTCCCCAAACAGCATCCAGCCCACTTTCTCAGGTAGAAAAAGCAGCGGAGCACACCAGCAATTAGCCTTTAGAATAAGTTAGTAAGTTTATCATAATCTTTTTAAAAAAAGCATTGTATGTATTCGAATCTTCCGGTGTTGCTTATATTGATGTTTTGCACAGTTTCACACATCGTCTGGCATTCTTGTTAAATTGACACAGATCAGTTGTGGAGCAAGATTCATCTAGTAGTGAGCACTTTAATTTGTGTTGCCCAGTGCCATCGTCAGCTCCGCATTGGCAGGTTGTGTTTGTTGCTTGATCAACAAAACCCCACTTTTTTAGCTCAGTTTTAGTTCTAGCAATTCCTGTACGAAGGCGATTGAAACATTGCCACATTGTCCATTCTGAGTTTGATTCTGGAGGCAGCTTTTCCTCAGGTGTGATGTTTAAGCGAGTGGTTTGTGGTATCGCTTTGAATTTTCGTTTCTACGTTTCCTCTCTCCAGGTTGAGATTTTTCTTTTAGGGGTTCTGCACAGTGTAGAAAGCTCCTTCTTGATTTCAATCTGGATGGGGCAGGCTGGTGGTTGAACAACATATGATGGGAGTCATAGGCCTGCCTTGAGCTTTCTAACTTGCTGGGTGCTTCTCTTCGGAGGCCTTTTTCAAGGCCGGTGCTGACAATAATATCTGCGAATGTTGAAGGTCTGTCTTGCTCAAAAAAAACATCGTGTACATGCCCAATTAATGCTAATCTATTCTGGTTCCACGGGTGAAATAAGCTACTTAACTAAGAAATATAACACAGTCAGATCTACACTATTACATCATGTCTAAACGACCAAGACGTTTTAGGCTACTGGACTACAAGTTGATGCTATGCTCAGATCCGTAGATGAGGATGATTCTGGAGGGGAAAGTGAAACTGAAGAAGACATCGTGTTAGATTAGGAACTTTGCTTTTCAGATGAGATGAGCGATGATGAAGAAGCTGAGCAATTTGATGATACACAACCCATTGTTCATATAGATGATTTACAAACTGCTGATACTAACCTTGAAACCCATTCTGCTCTATGTTCTGAGGATGATTCTAGTTCGGGTGCTGCAAAAAGTTCGAGCACACACGAGACAGCACGAGATAGCACCAAATTGGAATTTATGAAATTCGGCGCAGAAGCACAAGGAAGGCGAACAGCTTAGAATGTCCTGAGTGAGCAATCAGATTTATCACGCTTTGCCCTTAGAATGGCAGACTCCTCTGCAGGTGCTTTTCAAGTTATATTTATAAACCATATGCTCAAACACATTCAGCCATTTACCAATGTAGAAGGTCGAAGAGTCTTAGGCAATGAAGAATGAGAGGTTTCACTTTAGGAGTTCAATTCATGTATTGCACTGCTATTAGTACAAGGAGTGTATGGTTGCAAAAACTTTCCCCTTTACAGTTTTGGAATAAAGAATGGGACGTATCGTTTTTTCAACAAACCATGTAGAGAAATCGTTGTCGTGATAATATGCTTTTTTTATGTTTCGACTTGCGTAGCACATGGTCAGCACGCTTACAAACTGACAAATTTGCTCTTATCTCAAATATTTGGAATAGGCTTGTAGACAACAGCATCAGTCATTACAATCCTGGAGAAATACAACGATTGATGAGCAGCTGTCTTCGACAAAATCTCGTTGTAGGTACACCCAATACATCCCAAAGAAACCATGTAAGTTTTGTATCATGTTCTCGTTAGCGGTTGACGTGAAATCCAAGTATATCCTAAATGCAATTCCATATCTGGGCAAAGACGAGTCACGTCCATCTACCCAAAAGCTTAGTGACAACACTGTTATGACTCTCATCGAACCATTCATGGATAAAGACAGAAACGTTACAACCGATAACTTTTTCACATCGTTTTTACTTGCCAAAGAGCTGAAAAAAGAATACCAGCCTTGTTGAAACTATGTACAAGGTTAGACGTGAGCTACCTGCAACTGCAAAATGCTTGCAACAACGTTATTCTGGTAAGCTCATGAAGGTAAGTTACATGGCCACTCTAACTGTGTATCAAGTTAGGCCAAGAAAAACGTTTGTATTCTTAGTTTTCTGCATATGTCTGTTGAGGTTGGCGAATCTGAGAAAAATAAACCGGAGACGGTAGAATTTCAGAACAAGATCAAATGTGGTGTTAACGTGGCTGATCAAATGGTCAGGCAGTAATCATTCAAAGCAGGCGGCCGTCGGTGGCCTGTTACTGTTTTCTACAACATTCTGGATTTGGCAGACATCAATGCATTTGTGCTATATAAAAAACGAACAGGTGACAATGTTTCAAGACGAGGTTTCCTGTTCAGGCTTGCTGCAGAACTACGTGAAGACTATATTGTTGAAAGATCAAGCAAAAACTCCACTATTGCTAGACCTCACTCACTATCGACAGCTCATAAGAACCAAAGCCGAGAACGTAAACAGTGTCAAATAGCTGCAAACTTCACTCAAAACAAGACCAGCAAACTTTGCTTTAAGTGTAACAAAACTGTATGTGGCAAGTGTACCGCCACGGAGCTTTCCGAATAAGTTATACTTGCGACAATGAAAATATGAAACTGTTTCCAATTTTGTGTCCAAATTTTGCCCTTTCCTCCCAATAAAACTGTTTTTGTGGATAGATTGATTGAGTTACGTGACCTGGGTATTTGTTCAACACTTAAGTTGCAACCACACCACGCATATACTAGTAAAAACGCCTTTTCGGAGAAGCGGTCAAAATGACCGCTGCTGGCCGTTAAGCACTTACCGCAACTCCGGCCGTTCTAGTGTTAATGCTCCTGGGCTTTAATGATTAAGAGGCGATAAGCCATACAGATGTACGAGCGCATGTCATATTAAGTGGCAAACAGTCATCAAAAATCATGTTCTATCGCGCGGCAGGTATGACTACCAAAAACGTCTTGTTCAAAGTCTAGAGCAGTGTTTTTTACCGTAGAGCGTGAGAGTTTTTCCACCTAACATCATTATTGGGAGATTAACTTCTGTTGGCAGCGTTTTTAACTCCATTTAAAAGTTGAATACTGTTCTTTGTTTCGAGACAAAATTTTAAAACCATTTTCAATTTCATCTTAAGAGTTAGAGATCTTTCTTCCGTTGGTAACTGTTATTGAAAGCATCTCATTGCCATAGTGATGTTAAAAACCTTTCTTTAAGAAATCGCCTGAAACGAAAAAGTGGTATCTATGTCGGGGTGTGGTCTTTTTTTGTACATTGTGGAACGCGGCATAAAAAAATGTGAAGAGCACGGCTCAATTGCCGTAAAGATCCTTGTTCAGCAACACTGTTGTTGGACTAGGAACCAAGCAAACTTGCCTCAAGAAATGCACAGTAGTTTAATCATGTATACAGATTTTAATACATTTCGATGTAATAGGCGACAACACTGTGGTCGTCAGGAATAAAAAATATTAGTTCAGACGCTCTAGCAATCATTGGTGTTAGAAGCACAAACAAACTGTCAATGGATAGTGTATAGCAGCAACTAAACGAAACGTTTTAACGCTTTTGGCACACTTTAAAAATCAACTTAAAATTAACAAAGATGTGAGGCTACTGAATATCCTCATCAAACAGTTTCAAATCTTCTCAATATAAATAATTGAACATGGAAAAATTCCTTTTTCACAAAGACACACACACTAGGCTAATCAATGAGGTCAGAGAATTACAAACCACTCTAACCCGATCAAAAGCAAAAGAATGACAAAGACATTTTTTGCAGTACAAAGACATTTTATTTGTGTGACTGCCGTGCATTGAATTGAAATTGTCACCCTGAGGATCAAAAACGACTCATCTTAAATATGATGTATTTGTCACACTGCCATAATCAAAATCTCACGCTAACAACAAAATCATTCCAACATCCTATTTCCTTCCATAGAAGTATCAAATTTATCCCGTTAGCGAGTCTTCCACGTATTCTTCTACATGGATACCGAAGGCGATTCAACATCTGCGTAATGAAGTTCAATAGGAAACAACAAGATTAGTCAAAATATATCTATCATAGGGTGGTTCAAAACTGCTAGTATAGATCAGGGGAAGGTCCAAAAGTCTAATCGTGAGAATTGTTATGCCTCTCCTCTATCCCTAAGATGAAACCACGATGTAAAGCAAAAGATCGTATTTCACCACGACAGGGTCAAATAAATTGGATCTCCGATCAAGGCAGCAATGGTTACGCCTTGATACATCATGCATGGCTACATTGTTGTTTTCTTGGAAATGGGGCTTTATGGCAATTCCCTTTTCTTGAAATAACATCAGTTATCACTCTGAGCCGAGAACACTTTTTTATATCCAGCTTTGCTAGACATAATTTGATATTGATATTCCAATTACAGATACTGCTATATATGTAGCTTAGCGGTAGAGTACTTTAGCTTAAGTTAGTAGCAATTATTAAATTAGCCTGTCTAGCGATATGCCTTGTATATATTAAAGTGTTCAAAATTAACTCGTACCTCATAGTGAAAGTGAATCTATCTGTAAAGTATTATAATTCTCAGCTAGTAAAAAACTATACTTAGAGTTGGATTCGAACCCACCATTACATTATCCGACAATGTCGTGGCTAAAAAGTCCGAGATGAGTCATGCTCTACACCAGAAAGTCATGAACATTGTTCGACGGCAGGTGTAGATGTGGATCCGAATGCCACTTCCATACACTCCAGTCCATCCCGACTAAGAAGTCATTCAACTCATTTTTAAGCCAAATATTAATATATCAAGAAAGTACATGAGTTGCTAGTTGCTAGCCAGCAATTTTCAAGGCGATCTCCTATCAAGAGAGATCTGCCTCCAGCATCAAAGTACAATAGAAAAATTTGCTCAAAAATGATCACCAGTATCATTCGGTACCATACAGCAATCTATTACATCATGTCCATAACCCGCGACCGGTTTCGACCTTATTGGATCTCATCAGGCGGGTGTAAAAAACACTCAATAATAAGCATGCTAAAAAAAACAAATTTGCCATTGGGTGCAAAAAAATTATTGACATGATGTAATAGATTGCTGTATGGTACCGTATGATACTAGTGATCATTTTTGAGCAGATTTTTCTATTGTACTTTGATGCTGGAGGCAGATCCCTCTTGATAGGAGATCGCCTTGAAAATTGCTGGCTAGCAACTAGCAACTCATGTATTAATGATAAGTCTTGACAATGATCCTGCACCCCTATTAGGGCTTACCGATGTGACTTGTTGTCCTTGTCATGTGTGTGTCCTTGAATGTGACCCCCATGATATAAGTATTGCTGTATCATATTGTTTTGTATTGCATTTTTCTTTTTTTGCACCCAATGGCAAATTTGTTTTTTTTAGCATGCTTATTATTGAGTGTTTTTTACACCCGCCTGATGAGACCCAATAAGGTCGAAACCGGTCGCGGGTTATTAACATGATGTAATAGATTGCTGTATGGTACCGTATGATGCTGGTGATCATTTTTGAGCAAATTTTTCTATTTTATATCAAGAAAGTTAATAATTGAATCTAAGTTTAGATCTTATCACTCTCATCAAAGAAAAATTAATTCTAGGAAGTGGGATTCGAGCCCACATCCATTCCAAAGGTCCAGATCATCTGTACTACAAACTAGAGCTCTGTCTGTGCGTGCGTAAGTATGACAACCTTTAATATCCTCATAACCACTGAAAGTACAAACGTGAAACTTGCAAAAATTTATCACTACCCAAAGGTAAGTGTTATAAAGGGTTTGGTGACGTTACAATGACGTCAAAATTAAAGGTAATATTTTGATTTGCATTTTTTAAGGAGAAAAGCATTGTTTTGTCCAAACGAAAGCCAGCTCCCGACTTATCAATTTGCAAAATATTACTTATTTAGAGGGTAACGCCGTAATCACAAAGGCAAGTTTTTTGTTCTAATCAATATTGCTGAAGCTATTACACATAAATGGCTTTTTCTGTCCGAGAATGTTGCTGAAAGAAAACTTCTGTAATTCTTGAGCAAGAATTAAAATTCCTTCTCACACCACACATGCTCTGCTAGATTTTGTTTGAAATTCTTGCCGAAAGAAAATTTTAGTAATTTTTGCGAAAGAATCTGCAAAACTCTTCATAAACCACATACTCAGCGATATTTCAAGTTTGTTTTTAAACGTGCAGCAGCCTATAATCGTCATCAAAATTTTGTTTTAAACTACCACAGTTGAAAGAAACATCAAAGACTGCAAGTACTTGCAACCTTGTCCCAGTTTACATTTTTAATAATCTTGAAAAGTAATGTTTCGACAATTTTGATCCACTCATATCCTGCCTTTTTTTATTAATGTTTCGTGTCTTTCAACTTGACAGTATTTTTTCTTTAAGATCAACTTTATGAACGAATTATTGAATAAGCTATTCAAAATATACCCGAAAGCTCTTTGAAAATTCCTCCCGCCCCGCAGTTTGAGGCTCTAGCTTACATGTACAATTAAAAAACTTGAATTGGCTCTCACCGTTAACTGCAAATCGTTTAGCTTTCCAAGACTAGCATATTTTTCATGCTTATGATGCAACATGCAACCTACAGAAAATTTTAAATGGCTCACAGTTTTGAGAACCACTGGCCTGTAGTACAGTAGCTGTGTCACAATGTGAACCCAAATGAAAAGCAGAAGCATTTGCTATCTGCAGCAAAAAAGCAGAGAAAAAAAGCATCGCTGGTGGACTAACCTCTGGATTAGGGGTAGGGGCACGTAGGGTGTGTACAATACATTAACACAGGAAGTGACGTTGGAAGAACTATAAAAATTTTGTAATTTTATGCTCATGACAACAGAGACAGGAAGAGATACTCAGAATGGGCGTGAAAGATTTGTTGTGAAAGAAAAGCAGATTAAACTCCTTCTAAACTATCTCAACTTGTACGCGAGCTAAGGCTACTGCAACTTTTACTATCATCAAACAATCGCGAAGTAGAGTCTGTACTGTTTCTCTCCACTAACTACACTTTTTATTTTTGGTTTTTAAAATCTACTAAAAAGAGATCTCACAGTAAATGCCGAATTTCTACTTAACAAACTAATAGTTGTATGTCCTCAAAAGGCCAAGACGTTTTGACCAGAAATTGAAAATTTGAATTATCCATTAGGATTTGAAGTTTGTCACAAAAGTTTAGCAAAATACATACGGAAAAATAGAGCAAAGGTTTATCTAGGCCAGAGGCTTCCAACTGGAGTGACACGACGCACAAATGCATTGTTTGGAGAAAGTGAGGGGTTGCAAGTTTAACTCTTTCGCTCCCGCGATCATCGGTTGATGATCTCGTGTTTTCAGTGTTTCCCTCAAATTTTGTTAAATTGAGTTACAAAATTATTTTACTAAAAAACCGATTTGTGACTTTATTTTTCATCCGATTTTTATAAAATTTTCAAAAGATCACGCTTATTTCCTCACGCATCGGAAGATGTATAATTTATGCTCTAATTCTTGGATTTTTATTCCCAAAAACGGTTAAAAACACCAACAACCCAGTTGCAGACGACAAAATCGGCCAAATTCTCAGCACGTGCCAACTACGCTAAAATCAAATTGAGATTACATCTTTACCACTACACCAAACCCTTCATCATTAACACAGTCTGAAAACTACTCTTTTGGGGCATCACTTGACAAAATTTCAAGCGATAATAATAAATTTTACATTTTTAAATTTCCAAATTTTTTAGGGGTCTCAAAACCCCCTCAAACAAATTTGAGTGCTAAGTAGATGACAGTAAATTTGGTGCGTAAAGTATATGATATGTTGCTAAATACCGGTCTCATTTGAAAGCTTAGGAAATTTGCTTTCCAGCAATATATAACTTTAAATAGTTTAGACTAAGTGGTATATGATATTTACTGATCAAAAATTAGTACTGTACATCATGTCAGTTCAAAACCCCCAAAAATTTTTTGACTTACCTTCACTAAATTATAATTTTTAGAAAAACTACACCCTATAAAAAAATAAAATAAATTGCAAATGTTTCACCACTAAAGTCGTCATTTTGTATCAAATTTCCAAGAAGACAAGAAGTGAAATACAAGTTTAAAAGCTAACAGAAGTTTGGCTTCTCTAAATCAAAGTTTGCTGTATCCCCCTTGTTTCTCAAGAAATGGGAAGGGTGTAAACAAGCTGCTGTTTCATTGTCAGTGACAGCATATTCTATTTAAACTTGATATTTTCTGAATCTTGAAGAAATTCCCTGTTCAAAAATACAAAATGGTACATGGTTTAGGCTAACCTCTAGCAGATAATAACTGATCATATTTTAGGTACTGAATTTAACTACCAAAATTTGGTACCGGTCGGTACCGGTCAAAAAAAAAGGTGATGTGCCTCAGAAAATTGCAAATTGTAGAAAACCTAGGTTTTTAGGTAAGTTTTGATTGATGTACCTTGAAAGCTTATGTCCTTAGCATCATTTTGCGACCATTTCTAAAAAAATTGGTAGAAAATTAAATCTGTAGTGATCTTTGAGGTGAGGGTACCTCTCTAATTTTGAAAAAACTACCCCCCAGTTGGGGGGGTTCATTTGCATAAAATTTGCATATTCAAAAAAAATATTTTTTTCTATTTGAAATCCTCAAGAAATGTAGATTTCAACGATATATCACACTTAATGTAGAAGTAGACAGCTGAGTAATGATTTACAAACAAACTTGAGGTACATAATTATGATTAATTATGATTGATTATGACAGTTTTTCGCGCTGCCACCTTACGGATATTTTTTTTCGCTTTTCACGCTGGAGCAAAAGAGTTAAATCCTTGAAATTTTTTTGGCAGTCAACCCTTGTTGAGAGCTTTTTATTTTAATCATTTGCTTGATGACTACCGTTTTTTGTAAATCAACTTTAAGTAAATGGCTTTTTTGTCCCTATTTTTCGCCTGATCACCTTTTTAGAGCTTTTTTATTGAGATCAACTGATTGAGTACGTTGCTTGATGTTATAGATGGTACAAGAGATTTAGGAGTTCATGCTAGTTGGCAACCCCTGATCTAGGCAATAGTTTTGCAAATTTTCCAGAATGCTTTAAACTTGCTTTACCTCATGGAAAGATGCTTATCGCTTAATATTGTTCTAAATATTTCACAATACTCTTGCTCACCCCACCAGACACTGATAGGCTCTTGCGCAGGACAACTTGCTCGAGTTTTCCCGGACTAAGATAACGTCATATTTAACGCTTGATTGTGTAAAATGTTGTTTCATTCTCTCAAAAATTATTGATTGCAGAAGAAAGGCCGCTGAAAGCTTTTTAATTTGAGTTGATGGGAGAGTGATCCATCGCGAACCGAGATCCAACCTTCGATTACCATGTTAGCCAAAATGATATCAGTCAAGACGTCACTGCCACAAGACAGCTTTAGTAAAAACTGACTAGGGGGTTCCAGCACTAGCTTGATGGTTTTGTTGACTAATCTGGCAAGTTATTACTTAATTCTTAAAAGCTTTTCACAAAGATATTTACATTCTGCTTCCGATAACACTACTTTACAATGATTTGAATTTCATTTAATACGCGAAAAGGTAAATTTTAATTTTTTTCATCTTTAAGCAATTTTTTTTTCTTGTTCTCAAACGCTTCAAAACAGAAAGTAGCAGCAACAATCGCAGCCTTGCTGGATGTCATTGCGAAAACAAACCTAAATTGCTGATTTGCTGCATGCTAGATTTGATGATATATCATTTTAGTAACACATCGGTATATGAATCTGCTTCTTTAAAATAATGCAATTGCAGGTATGAAAATTAAAGTAAGTGATAAAATGTTGGTGGATTTTACATTAGAACGTCTTCCTACAATTGTATCACCCTCCTCCCCAATTTTTACCCTTGAGGCGTATTTATCACTGATAACAGGAAGAACAAAATGTAAAGTTTTGATGTGAGCTTATGCAGCCTTCAGAAAAATAGTATTTTCTCTCCTTAACTCAAATTTTTATCCGTCGATTATTCACTTCGACCATAACTTGTGCTTGTAACTGCACTGTAGGTACTGAAATCTAGGTAACACTTCCTGAGTTACTAAATTGGCAAAATCGGAAAAGACATGCCACTTTCTCTCCCCCTGATTGTGCCTGTACAAGGGCAAGAAAGCATAAGCGCAGCCAAGATCTTGACTTCGCAAACGCAATTACAAAACGCAGTGAGTAGGCCTATTCGTTAATACCTTATTTCCCTAAACGCATCAAAAACGTTGGCACTCATTACGGGTACAGAACAAGATTAATAGAGTACGAAGAATGTCATTACAGGTACATAAATTAAGGTCTTCATTTGCAACAACTTTGGTCATCGCTATCTCGAATGATTTTACCCTGCAGCCCGGACAGCTGCCTCAAACAATATTTTTCGATTCAACAAGATTGATATCTAGCCCTCCCGGGGCAAAATTGCACAGTATTTGGGAAAAACACTTTTGCGTTATTTTTGATGATAGCTTTACAGAGGAGCAGGGACAAAAGCTAAAAATTTTTGGGAAAAACAAAATCTTTTTAAATACTCTGTGCACGCTTATGCAGAGAAGATTTAGAGCGCATATGGCGCAGCTAACCTGGACTTAGTAAAGTTTAAGAGGAAATCAAAAGATAAAAACACCACAGTATAAAATCGCACCATATGAAAACATTTCGGCTATTTCAATTGAAAATAGCTAGTAGGCTTACCGGGGTCAAAATCAAAAACTAGCGCCAACACAAGGCCCACTTTGCCATTCCAGCTTCGCGTAAGTAATGAACAGAGTATACAGAAGTAAGGTGTAGCCAGGACCTTAAAGTAACAAGGAGCGCACCAAATCCTCAAATTTGCGTATTTAGGTACATGTGGCAAATAAAGTCCTGCAGGTAATAAGGCCGAGGGGCCGGATTTCCTTGATGGATAAAAATTAAAATCCCATTCCGTTTGCTGTCAATACCAGTGGTCATCATCAAAATGTTGATACAATCATGTCAAGTTATGTGCCCAATTAAGGCAGACAAAAACGATTGAAGTTTATGCAAATTGAACTTGTTATTATTTTAGAAATATTTCAGTGACCATAAAATGCTTGTTATTATTGTTCTTTATTAACATTTTTAATGTTGAGAAAAAGTAGAAAGACTTTGGAATTAAGCCACATCTTTCGTTTTGAAAAATTTTTATTACATTGTCTTTGATCAATAAAATGCTAGAGGTTGGTGATGATGAAAAAGCCCGCATTTAATTTCACTGTTTTGATTGAGCTATGAACCAGTTCTTGATCAAATTCTGGTACTCGAAAAAGAGTTTAAAAGCATACATGATGCTTTTGTTTTGCTATAAAAAGAATACCATTTTGTGAAAAAAGAAAAACATTGTGGGTAAATCCGCATGTTGTTCTCTTTTGGGAATTAAGTAAATTTAAGCAAAATATTGGAAAATAGGCAGATACTTCTTTGAGTGAAAGCTGTTCTTATATCATCAAAACTTGCAAGAAAATTTAAAACTATTACTAAATGTCTTCTCTCTAAGTATCGATTTCAGTTATGTTTTATAATAATCCTTAAAAATTAAACAACTTGAATGCTTTTTATGCAATGCTACTTTGGGCCTTAAGGTCTATTTGCTGTATATGACGTATTGAGGTCCAAAATTCTTTTTATCTTTAAATTATTTAAAACAGTTTCACCAATGTAGCTAAAATTAAGTGGAATTACAGCTATGACCGTACTTCATCGGGCAGCCAAATAGAGTTTGAATATATCGATTAATTATAAAGATATACAGATTTAAAAATTAGTGGACCTTATTAACTACAGGTACCTTTCATACCACCCAGCTTTGCAATGATAAAAACAATGGCTCTTTTGGCGTCGCGATGCCCCTGCTTAACTTTATTTTGCTCCCGCTGGCTACTCATTTGAATGAATAAAAGCATCTTTTTTATGAGAATACTAGTGATGCATATTTTGCCCATCATATTTTTGCCTCCATCACAGTTTAAAGTACAATACAGTTGGTTTAGAAATGAGAATTGGATGTGCAGAAAAACAATTAGGTTTTGTTGTCGGCGTATCCTGCTGAAGAGATATTCTTAACCTTGATGTCACTGACAGGTGACTGTGGGCGACGTTGAAGGAGCCGGCTAGTAGCTTATAAAACCTAGATAAGTCGTGTTCTACGCCTGTAAGCTTTGACTATTATCGGACGATTGGTGGAGATGTGGGTTGCTTGGCCGTTTAGAAAATGGCTTTTAAGACCTTGCTAGGTCATGCTTTATATCTTCAAGTCATAGCCATTGTTCGACGTCTTGTGTAGATGTGGATTGAAATTCCCATTCGCAACATTGTTTTTTTATGGAGAGTAACAAGACTGAGAAGTAGATCGAATTATTAACCCTTTCGCTGTCCAAGGGGTTTTTTCGGTTCTTGCTCAAACGCTCATATCTGTCTTTAAACTTATAATTATCTAATAACAAAATAATTTCCATGGCAAGTAGAGTGGGATGATATAAAGACTTTGACACAATAAAAACCTTGCACCATATTATCCATATGTGACCCACAGAGCATAACTTATTTACAACATGCTCTATGGGCCACATGTGTTTCACAGGTTTTTATTTAGTAAAATGCTTTACATCATTACATTTTATTTGCCAAAGAAGTTAGTCTGTATTTCTGCAGCAAATACTCAAGAAAGCACGGCATTTTCATGAGAAAATTTTTTATTTAATTTATTTAATCACTCATTGCTTATAAATTATACTTCAATTAATAAGCCTAACAGAGAAGCTCACCAACTTCGTAAAATTGCTAGAGGGCCTGATTGCAAAATAAACAGAAAAAGATGTGATGGTTGTTATGCTAGAATATGCAAAGCTTGTGGTCGGAGAGGACGAGAGGCAGCCGGTGATGGCGCGCAACTAGCTGCTTGGTGGGGTTATTCCAATTTGGTGATATTGGTAACGCTTAAGAAAGGAAACCATCCGGGTGAAGCATATGAGAGAAGGGGCCGAAGAAAAGATTTATACAGAAGAGAGAGGCCCTGTGAGGAAGCAGAGATATAGCGTTAGGCTTTGAGACGAAGGAAGAATTTGGAGTTCAGCAAAATGCACGGGGCAGAGAAAGGGTTAATTTTGTTGATTTAATAATATATTCAGCCTAGAAATGAGCTATACATATTCTCTAACGGGATGGACTGGAATGTGTACAACGCCTACACCGTAATGTTGTGATGGGAATAAATCAATGCCTACCTCCAAACTCAAAAATCATTGCGACATAATTCAATTTGACAGAAAAGCCTGCTTTTCAATCGAACCACGAGGCGTCATTGAATTACGAAATGTAAGAAGCCGACCGCTGTTGCTAAAACCTTATCAAGCAATGAGCAAACAAAATAATGGAATTATATATCTATTCAAGATTAAAAGGAAAATCCAGCAAAATCTACTTTTTAGTCATATTCTGCACTGACGGATTGATGACATGTCTGCTAACGTTTGCAACAACAAAAAAATCAAGCAAAGCAGGACCCTGTATCGCCTTCAACTGAATGAGTTTATCTACACCGCTTTGGAAAAATTTTTTATCGCCTTTGCTCGCTTCAACATAGAGAGAAAGAGAAAGGAAGACTTTTTGTTCTGTAATAACCTGCCAATCACAACGAGCACAGTCTATGTGAAAGCTATCGCGGACTTGTTTTTAACACTAGAAGTACCATAGGGGTCATTTTGACCCATAGTTTTTGGTTATTTGCGTACGGTATATCTGCCAGGTTACTTTCAATAGAACCGTGAAACTTCCTGACTTTTCCTAAATTTAGTTGTTGAACATGCCAATGGAAATTTCAGAAAAAACAGTGTTTTGAATTAGCTTATATGTGGTGATATACTTATAAGTACCAGCAAAGGTTATTTTGACCCATATGGCTTTCTATGTTTGCTGCGAACACAATTGTCTTGCAAAAACACTCTCAATCAACGTTTTTGTCCAGACAAAGTTTTAGAAATGATTCTACTGCAGTGATATCTGCAGGAGACTATTGTTTTTGTTTGATGGGAGCTTTGGTCTTTTGTTGAAATGCAAAGTACTGTTTTGTTGTAAGAACAATAGAATGCTAAATACTATAATTTACCCCTCTATTGTGTTAGCAAATGCTGTTTGCATTTCAGCAAAGATTTCACGCTCACTATCCAGTCATGCAATTTTGTCACCGAAAAGCCTTGTTGCAATTTTTGTGTTCAACTATACAGTGCCATAGAGAGAGCAGTTGGCAAGTACGCCAGAGCAGCCTTTGCCGAAAGGAAAAGGAACAGAGTCGTCTGTCCAGAACACCAGATCGTGGGGAGGGGTGAGAGAGTCAAGGTGAGCGAGAGCTGCATCTGGACGAGAAAGAGGGAGATTAGAACGAGAGCATGAGGAGGAGAGGGTAAACTCCACAGTGAAGGAAGGCAGGTTCCAAGGAGGAAAGGGTGAGCAGGCAAGAAGAGGCTTTCCAGGGGAAGTAGAAGGAATCATGAGCGGGTGAGTGGACGCAAAAGCTCTCTAGGAAGATCTGTAGAGTCTTGATTTCACTCCATGCCTGGCCAAACCGGAAATGGTAGAAGGAGGTTGGGAGACGAAGAGCCCGCTCATAAGATGAAAGAGTAAAATGAGCCAGGGTGACTCGTAGGGGATGTATAGAAGCCTCGGAGAGAAGAAGTGGGATTGGGGAGGACGAGAGGCAGCCGGTGATGGCGCGCAACTAGCTGCTTGGTGGAGTTATTCCAATTTGGTGATATTGGTAACGCTTAAGAAAGGAAACCATCCGGGTGAAGCATATGAGAGAAGGGGCCGAAGAAAAGATTTATACAGAAGAGAGAGGCCCTGTGAGGAAGCAGAGATACAGCGTTAGGCTTTGAGACGAAGGAAGAATTTGGAGTTCAGCAAAAAAACATGTTTTGATAAGGAAAGAGTGCGGTCGAAGGTCATCCCAAGAAAAGTTGGAGTGAGATTGAAACGGAGGCGGGAGTTGAGTAAGAGGAGGTTGGGCTGGGGATTAGCTTGGTGGGGATCCACTGAGAAGAAAGAGGCCTCACATTTGCTCGGATTGAGAGGAAGACACCAGTACTCAGACCAGCGCTCCAATTAAATCAAATCTGCTTGTGTGGCCTCCATCGCTGTAGGGAGTGAGGGGGAGGAGGACCAAATAGCCAGATTGTCAGCGTAAAAAGAGCAGCTTACGGAAGAAAGTAGAGAAGCAGGAAGATCATTGATGAAAAAAGAAAAGAGTGCAGGGCCAATAACGGATCCTTGCGGAACACCTTGAAGGACTCGAAAGGAGTAGCTTTTGTGACTTTGAAAAACCACGCAAGCGCGCCCATCAGAAAAAAAAGATTGAGTCCCACAAGCAAAGCAAGGAGCAAGGCCAGCCGAAATGAGTTTGTGGAAAAGGGCGGGATGCCAGACAGAGTCAAAAGCTTTCGAGAAATCAACAGTAGTAGGATCGTCCGAGAGCCCGGCATGGGTTCGTTAAACCCATCCGAAATTGACTGAGAAAGATAAAGAATTTGATCTAGAGTAGACTATCCAGGCGGAAACCAGCCTGGCGGGGGAGAGAATGGAATTAGACTCCAGAAAGAAGAGTAGACGAGATATAATGATGCGTTCTAAAAGCTTTGATAAGCAGGATGTGGGAGAGATAGGCTGGAAGGAAACAGGAGAGTCGAAAGGCTTTCTCATCTTGTGGATGGGAATAATAGAACATGTCTTCCAGATGGAAGGAAAGGAATGCAAAGTCCAGGAGAGATTGAAAATGTGAAGAAGAAAGTCCATGCCAGAGCGAAAAAGGTGCTTTAGCATGGGATAGGCAACTTTATCTGGGCCAGTGGGGGTGGACGAGAAAAGGTTGGAGGCAGCCGCAAGAAATTCAGCGGGGAGAAGGGTAAGCAGAAGGACAAGTGAGACTCCTCAGGGCACGTGGCTCGATGGAGCTCGGAAAGGTAGCCTCTGGCTCTGCTACGCGGGGCCTTTGGTTGAGAGACAGAAAAGTGGGATGTCAGGTAATCGGCGAAGACCGATGCCGATTCCCTGGGAGAAGAACAGTTGGGGAAGTTAGGAGAAGAGAAAGATGAGGAAGAAGAGGTAGTAGCAGAGCGAAGAAGAAAGTATACAGATTTAGGGTTAAATTTGGGCGAGAGAGAAGAGTGAGTCGCCTGCCATGTCTCAGCCTTGGCCTTGGCGATGACAGACGAAATACGTCGAAAGGCGGCAATGTAAGCCTGGTGATCTTCGTCACTTCTGTGAGCGGCAGCGAAAGCCTTGTGTCTATCACCAACCGCTTCTTCCACTTCAGCACACCAATAGACTTTAGGGTGGCGTTTGATGCGACCGAAAGGAATGGAAGATTTGACCGCATTCATGGCCAGAGAAGTGAAGAGTGTAGCAGCAGAGGAAAGAAAAAGAGACGAGTACTCCTCTGCTGAGTGACAGTGAGAGTCAAGGTAAGAAAGCATAGTCATCCCAGCGAGCTTTTTGAAAATTAAAAGATGGAGGACGCTCGTTGTGACAAAAGACCGGGGAGAGAGAAACAGATAAAAGAATTAGTAGGTGATCAGAACCCAGGTCTAGAAGCACCTCCCCATGGGGGTCGGAAGTACATCTTGAATCCGAGAGTGGGTGATTGCAATTGAAATCCCTTATAATTAAAATGAAGAGATTTTTGGAGGAGGGAAGGGTGGAAGGAAAAAAATAGACGGTTCTGCCATCCGTCGGAGAAGAGCAAATAGAAGGAGCGTAAACATTAAGAAAAGAGAGGGGGGAAGTTGTTTAGAGAGATGGTGACCGCTACATAATAAAAGTAGGGGTTAAGCGAGGAGAGAGAGGAGGTAGAACGTTCAGAGAAGGATAAGACCTGCCTGACGAAAACAATGACGCCGCCGATAGCGTGCATGGCGTCACGAGAAAAAATGCCAGACCGGGAGTGGGGGCGATCAGAACACAGAGCAGAGAATCCAGGGAACCAGAAAGAGGAAGATGAGTTAAGATTAGATTCCTGGATACAGATAAGGTCAAGAGAATGGGACGAAAAAAAGTGTAGCAGTTTAGTGTTCTTGGCTTGGAGACGGCAAGCATTCCATTGAAGAACCCTGAGGGATTCAGGGGAGAAAGAGGAAGCAGGAGGCGTAGAAGGAACGTCAGGAGCAAGAAGCGGTGGCGAGGGAGCAGAGAGAGTAGAAACAGAATGGATAGAGAGGGATAAGAGGTTTAAAGTGCTGCATTAGCAGAGAGGGCTAGATAGAACAGTGGAGGTATACAGGTAGGAGGAGTCCGAGGAGGAAGTCAAAGCGTTACAATGAGGTGCAGCGATGGAAGTCACGGTGTTACATGCAAGGACGCAGCAGGGGGGACAGGTCCAGGAGTGAGAGCTGCCAAGAGTTTTGAATTTGGAGAGGGAGAGTCGTGAACACTCTAGATGGACCCATTTGGAGCAAGTACAGCATTGAACTGACTTATCTCGCCAGGTCACATTTCCAGCGCACACTGAGCAAGGAAAGATGAGTCCAGGATTGGGATGAACGTTACCGCTTATCAAGAGAAGAAGGAGGAGGAGACGAGGCAGGAGAAGACAAGCGACCGACTTTAGAGAAGCTGTGTGCTGGCTTTCTGTGGTCGCTCAGAGGGCAGCACGGCGAAAAAATGGTTCGAGGGGAGTGCCCGGGGTAACTGGGACCCTCGGAAAGGCAAACAGCCATTTTGATCCAACCCAAACGGAGTCGGGGACCGCACCACCACGTTGAGGCGGCTGTTGATTAGTGCAGAGCAATTAATGTTCTTTAAAAGATTAGGAAATTTGATTTCCAGCAATATGTTACCCTAATTATTTAGAGTTAAGCATTAGTTTATGATGGCCAATCAAAAATTGGTTGCCATTTTCCATTTTGGGTAGAACAATTTTCCTTCTAGACCTAAGGAACCTGCAATTTACAGAAAAACTTAGTTCTTTGATACATTTTGACTATGTTTCCTCGCAAGCATGATAGTATGGCATTATCTGTCAAAATTTTCTAAGAGATTTATCAAAAAACAAAGTCACTAAAAATTTTCAAATGTAGTTAATCAGTCAAAAACACTCTAAATTTTGGTGGCCTTGCTTTGCACAATTAGAATTTGTAGAAAACTAAGTCCTGTAGCCCATTTTTACTCTTCTTCCTCAAAAGCATAGTGCTTTGGCATTATCGAACAAAATGTTCAAAAAAGTTCCATTCAAAAATGAAGTCTCTCAGCATTTTAAAATGTGGCCCACTCGAAGCAAACAATTAGTGATTTCCCTACAAAAAAGAGGATGGTAAAGACAGTCCTACTTTATGTTTAGCAACAAAATATTTCTGTCGAGCTACATGTCACTTAATTTTTGTGGCCATTTCCTTTTCAACTGGGATGAAGCCGGCGCAGCCAGCCGATTTGATATTCTTAATCTCGACATTACTAACAGGAGTCTTGCATCCGCAATAACTTAACTGTAAGTGCTTCACTTCTGGTTACTTGCTCTTTCCCCGGCTGCGTTTGTGCCAGTGTAGCAACCTCACCTACAAACCACAAGTAGAAAGTCACCAACAACACTTGGCTTTATATACGGATCGCCATCTACATTCAGTATCTATCATGATAGAAGTGACTAGTCGCCACAAGGGTGCCCTCATTTTGAGTTGGATTACAGTCGGATGCCTGCCGTTACGCTACACCAAGAACTAGCAACATGCGCGCAGCCAGAGGTTTAGGTTGTACAAATAGGCATACAGTTACAAGTAACCCGTAAGTGGCGGTCCTAATAGTTCAGAGCTCTATCCTGAAAATACGTCTCAATCATCCCCTATCCCACAATTTTCTAATTATGCTTCAATCAAATATATAAAATGAACGGATAAAACTTTTTGAAATTATTGGGCTTCTAATGGCGAGTAAGTCCAGTTCCTCCGTACCAAAGAGGGCAAGCAAGACGCAGCCAGGAACTGAGAAACTTTGGGAGAAGTATAGCGGTTATGCGTAACCTCCCTATAACGTTTGTTTAAACCTAATCGATATCCTTTAAAAAACGTTATTTTGATTTTGGAACGACAATTTGCTGTCTCAACAACGTAATTAGCTTCTTATTACTGCTCTTACAAATATCCATTAGATAAAGCCGGCTGAACCAATATTCTGGATCCCAAAATTACTGGTGTGAGCGCTGGTATTGTAACAATGTAACTTTGAGTGCTTCATTTTGGGTTCCATCAAAGAATATGGGTGCCTTAAGAAAAGCAATGGTTATATTGTTTTACTCCTTGCTAAATATTTTATGTAAATTATCTCGTTTCCTCAATTTAGTGTTCGCTTTTGTGAGGAATAATCAATTGCACGTGTCTCAATCCTAAATTCGTTTTTAATTCAGTGGGAGAGCAACACTTTGGCATAAAAATACTATTGGGTAATGTCAGGGATATCTAGAACTACGGGATGCGAAGCTCAATTTTGCAAGTGACAACTGTAGGGCTATTAAGCTAAAACAAATTTTTGCAACGAACATTCATTTAGGATTATGCTAATGATGCAATTACATTATTCAGGCGTCTGCAGTGACGTCATCTTACTTGACGTCATGTATGACATTACTCTTTAAATAGTAATGCAGTTTTTCTATTTGTCTACACTCATATTAAGTCCAATTGCATTATTATTTGCCAAATTTCAAATCATTATAAAACAACTTTAGATACGAGGGTAGTATCAAGCACTGGTCGGCCTACAGAAAAAAACAAGCACTAAAAATACTGATTAATTTTTCATTTACAGTTTGTATTTAGTAGCAGCATTCTTTCAAAGTTTTACTGCTTAGTTTTCGCATATTTCGAGCCATTTTCGCAGGTGGATCTCCTGATCTTGAATTTAATCTTTTTAGTTCATTTTTGGCAAAACAATTGTAAGCAGTTTGCAAGATAAATTTGAAATTGCAGTGATTTTCAGCACATTTTTGGTACAACAAATCTTTATAATTAGAAAACGCAATTATTTTTATAATAGACAAAACAAAAATCAAACGTTGGTTGCTTGATGATAAGAGTCGTTCTTTTATAGTATTATCATAAGAAATAGCGTTGTAACCTTGCACTGTAATAGCCGTTAAAGCAAAGCAAAATTCCGTTGGCACTGCAAGTGATTCGCGATCAGCATCATTGAAAAGAGTTTTATATAATCTCGTGGAACATAATCGCTGAGAAAAATCTCGTTATCACGGTCCACCAATAGTATATCTTTACATGCTGCACATTTTCGCCTATGACCGATACTGCGTCCAATGTATCCATTAACAAAAAACGTTATGTATGCATCCGACTCGCATATTTCTTGCAAGTTATCAACTTCACGTTCCATAAAAAATGCATGAAGCCAATTACATTCAGGTGGTTCACTAGGAGGAGACCAATCAAGTCTAACAGATTGTACTGAGATTAATGGAGATGCTGCAACCAACGCTTTTTGTTGCAGTGAACTCAAAACACGAATTTTTTTCAGTTAAAAGCAGTTGTTTTATAGACATGAAAAAATTCCCATCGTTGGCCTGTCTGTACCAACCGAACCTTGCCTCAATTGGATCCGACATGTACTTGCCGGGGAGTACATACGCAAAATTGTTTGTAGTATGCATGTACTTAACTAATTCGATCATGCAACCAATGCTTTGAAGACAAACAAGGTATCTTTCTTTTGTCAATCCTGCGTTGCCAGAGACTTTCCATTGTGTCAAGGTTTCATGAGATTGTACTAAAAACTTCCTCGAAATCTCCGTCGCAATGTTGAAGAGGAATACACATGTTGTCTCTTTTTCGCGTTTCTGAATATTTTTTGTACTTTTGTCATTAATTAAGCAAATCCAATGTTAAAACGTCAATACTTTGGTTTTACAAACTACTAAATATCACAAATTTGCTTTTTCTCGTAATCAACCCAATCATTAAACTTTTTCCAAAAAACTTTCAAATATTTAATTTAGTGAGAAAAGACCTTTAAATTTAACTGGTTTTGCAGAACCAAACAGAATTCTATTTTATTCAAAATATATAAAATGATAAAATATCAACAAAGTTTTAATTTTTATTAACCTTACTTTTTGATGGTGTTTTAGAGACATTACTTTCCACAACTTTAGAATGAACTCGACGCACTTCACAGTATCAAGAAATTCAGGGTAATCTTTACTGTAAAATTTTTAACAACGAACTGTAGATTCGTTGAAAACACCTGAAAAATATAAAAACGGATGAAAAAGAGTAATAAATCGTAAGTAGGTTACTAACAACATCAAATTCTGGTCATTCAAATACACGGATGGAAATCTACTTGCAGGAATTTAGCAAGTCTATTTTAAATCTTTTTTCCTACTTTTCGAAAGCTCAGACGTGCTGATTTAATGTATTTCCATCACTACACTCTGATTTTAAAACCAGCTCTTCGTTGCAGTAATGACTACGTTTTGAATTCCGAATGCCCTTTCTGATAAGTATAAATAATACTCTTGTAGAATATCATACCCCACACCTTTAGCTGCTAAGCCAGAAACAGTTACCACTACACAATAACGGCTAGTCAATCTCGAAATTCAAAATAAGAATTACGTAATTGCTTTTTTGTTTTAAAGACTAACTAGTCAGGACTCTCAATTACGACGCAATTTAGCATTGCTGGGGTTATAATTAACAATTTTAGTTATGGGCGGTCGGCATGAATGGGTAATAAAAGCCTGCAAGTTTTATCTCTGCCCCAATTAGGGCCATCATGTCATTTTAAATCAGTAATATGCTTACCGAATAAAGAACAATCAACAAAGCAGATTTTCTAGACCAAACTAACTTACTTAAAGCATGCAAGGGTGATGTTCGCGAAAGACTGCTTGGATTCAACGAAACCTTTGTCGAAGCAAAGACAAGTTTCAATGTTTTAAATTCTTCCAAGGCATATAAACGTTTAATGTGTGAAAACTGAGCAACAGAATTAAGAGTGGACGACAAAATGTGCATTTTGCTTCTTCTAAGGAAGATATTGTAAATGTTTTGATGTTATGTGTAAAATCAAACAAGAGAAATAATCGTTCCCCATTTCTGGTAGGACGGGCAATATTGTGCTGCAGTTTTCCATCACATAAATCACTAAACAATTTTTTTAAAAAAAATGTCACTGCGTTAAAAACAATAGCTTTGGCAGTACAAATATTTAACTGAATAATTGAAGCCTTACCCAATAGGCAAAGTATTTAAAAATATGTATCACATAGCATTAAAAAGGTCAATATCTTTAACAATTGCACCCATGTTTAAAAAGGAATCCATTTTAAGTATAACCATTTTACATTAAATGTAGTCAATTGCAAGCAAACAAAAATCAGGAAAAAGGCTTACCTGTTACAGATATGGTTGTAGTGACAGCAACAATTACAAACAAATTGTGAAGCGCTACAAGCACTTCGTGAAGCCATGTTTGCAAAATACTGGTATCCAATTTTAATACAGGGATTAGGCATACCATATCTTTATAATTTGAGCACACAGATTGAACCATGAAACTAAGGACTGTTTTTGCTGAAGAACCATTAGCTGCTAATCCAACAAATGCACGATCAGTATATTCAATTCTTTGAGCTACATACATCTCGTCCACAATCAATGTAATGATTTTTTCATGTGGGGGTAAATTCCGAGTTTTTTGGGATAAATATTCTACATCAATTTGTCCAGATGAAACCGCAGCACTAGAAGAAAGTGACTGGAGGTGGTGCACTGATGGCAGAATAAAGAACTCATGCAATTTTTTGTACAAGCTGGAACTAGTTAGCAGCCACAAAAATGATAATCTAATAATGTTCATTGAATATCAACAGGCTTGTTCAGAAACACATTAATTTAAGTTGGTTTATGATAAAACTCAAAAGTAGGAAATTGAATTCATCATGGTATTCCACATTTCTTTCCTCTTCAACATATTTTTCTAAAATTTCAGCAGCTATCAAAACCAAATTAGCTTGACTTTTTGCTGAAAATGTATTTTTTTCAAAAACCAATGACTTGCACAAAGCAAGAACGTTTGCTAGCCGTGAAACTTTTGTGAGATATTTTGATGGTAGAATATGTTTGTAGATGTAAAGTGGTAAAAGATCTCCATGTACATATGCACGCAATGCCAATTCTTTTGTAATGATGACAGAAGCAAGCAGTTGAGGAGGTTCTGATTATCATCATTGACTATGTAATAAAACTGCACACTATTACCTTTATTAACATGAAGAAATCCTTCAAACCATGTTTCTGCACTCAACTTTTCCTTTAATGCATCAAAATTTGGAAGAATATCTCCCAATAAAATGGCTTTGTTTAAACTCTGAATTTTTGCATTTTCCAATTTCAATCGAGCAGAGCTAGAGCTGCAGGAATTACGTTGAACAGTGGTGGGCGTTGATGACAAGTATGCTGGTAGATTAGGAAATATCCATGGTACAGCATTAGGTTTTAAACATTGTCTTTGTAAAACTTGGCTGTCGCATGAGTTGCACCTACTCATTCAAGTGTCACTTGAAGTTATTTTGAAGTCATCAACACTAAAATGTTTTGCGCCAACTCTATGACTATCTCCTGGAAGCCAATTTTTGCAAGGAATAGCTTTTATCCACTCCTCACGTAGTTTATCATTTTTGGAAATCTAAAAACTGCTACTTTTTTAATAGCTTGACTAGAGTGATAAGCAGTGTTGCACTCTGGGACACAACATGCAAACACCATAGTATTCAAAGTAGCAATATCAATACACAAATTTATATAACTAAACTAACTCTGAATACAGAAATCATAATATATTGAGCTGCCATGTTCAAAATGGTTACCCTAATACCTTAATTGCAAAATTTTATTCTAAATCTATCACTGCAAACTTTGAACTAGAAATCTTAACTCCAAAGAATCAGTACTGGTAATTGGTGATGAGTTCAGAAGTGACCACTGCTAATAACTACCAGTACTACTAAGGAAGGAGGTCAACAATATATTGCTGGTTACACTACACAAGTGGCTGCTGAGCTGCTCAAATACTTTGTTTGATATCTTAAGTTTGAAGCAGATTGCATTTAAAAATAAGATTACCTGATTAACGTAAACTGCTGGCACAAGTAGTTTACAGTAACCAGTTGATCTTAATTAAACATGGTACATACCGATACCAATAATCAGTTGATCCTTAAGTCACAACTCTAAAATGTCGCTAAAATCTGGACCTATGAGCTACTAATAAATAAAAATACTAGTGTCCCACGAATATCTTAAGAGTACATCAAGTTCTCAATTTGCCTGCAATCAAAATTCAGTCCACAAACAGAAAGTTATTTGGTTACATGTGGTACAAAACTAAAAGCATTTGTAAACTACAGAAGTAAAGTGATGCGTCTTCACTACATCAAACATGTAACAGCAGCCCTTTTGATTCAGCTTTGGAAGACTGAGGCTGCTGAGACAGGTGTATATAGCCGAATTTGATGCGTATTCCAGAATTCACTTCCACCCGATGTTATAAATATTTATATTTAATGCTGTATCAATGTGAGCGAGCACTAGAAGTACGGTTATCTGCAATACGGGAGACGAATTAGCAAGTGAAACACACACAAATAAGATTATAAACGCGGGTTCGATTACACACAAGATCACATACTCAAAAACGGGATCAAGACTACAGGTTTAAAACGGGATCAGACTACTACAAGTTATGCTCGAATTTCGGATTAACAATTTAGATATAAAACAGTCGTTATAGAGAAAATCCAGCGGGAAAATAAGTAACGAAAGCAATATTAAAATTGGGTTTACCGGACTATGGTGGAACCGTTCCAAATGTATATGCAAAACGTACAGTATACTTGTGATCCAAAATTAGCAGTAACAATTGTCAACAACTATATCAAACGAATCTTCTGACAGTAACTAATCTTCCGACCATTCTCCCCGTAGTCAATTCTCAACTATACTGATTCACTTACATTTTTGACTTTGTCTTCAAATTAACCACACGTAAATTTAGGAAAGCTCCGGGCAAAAGGCTCAAATGTTATTAGTAACAGCACGACGTAATGAATTTAAGTGTCAGGTTTGAACCGAAAGACTGCGGGTTTAAAACTCAGAATATTTTATGTAAAATTTATACGTGTAAATTCAACAAAACAGCTGCTTTAGCATTACCACTTTTACATTCTTGCTAGCTGGCTGGCAAGAATATTTCATTTAGTAACTCCTTAAACTTTAGATACCAGTAATATTTTATTTAGTAACTTCTTAAACTTTAGATACCAGTAAAAGTTATTTTCCAGCATTTTGACTCTCAGTTATATGATACAGTTGGCCTAAAACATACAAACTGAGACAGCTAGGCTACGTTGATTAATTAAATTTTACTTTTACAGCTCTGTACGATCTCATTGGTTACACATTATATGAAACAAAACAAAGTGAACTTGAATAGGCAGTCAAAAGCTGAAAAATATTGCTTCCTATAGACCTATCAAAAACTTTTCTTTTCCATAAGTCCATAATAAACTTAATTAAAAAAACTGGTCCAACTATCTAACGATATTTAGAGCCCAACTTAAACCATCGAAATTATTGAGGTTGAAATTGAGCAAGGCTATCTGACAATTAACACACACTGCCAAGTGCTATCGCTGACCAACAAACCAGTTTCTCTATCCGTTGCAGGTAGCCCTACAATTGACGGAGAAAAAAAAGCGTTGATCACGTTGTTGCACATCCCGTAGTTCTAGATATTCCTGGGTAATGTCTGTTCAAATGCTTTTTACTGACAGACCTGGATTGCTACTTGCCCCAATATCAAGTGTTTGACTGCTTCACCTATAATTTGATCTGGAGGTAGAATACTTAATACAATCGTGCCGCATAAGAAGCAACAGGAAGATGAGAACTAAGAACATTATTTATGCTAATGATTTTCTTGCTTCTTCGCTGTTTATAATTTTCAAGGGGGGAATGAACCAAGTCGTGAAATACGCGTACCACCAAATATCTTATTTTTGTAAACGTAAAACAAAAACCACTACGGCTCCCATTCCTAACTTTGTGTTTGTTCTCCTACGCTAATTTAAAGGAACGGATAAAATTTGTAAAATAATAAAGATTTTCTAAGACCTTTCTTAACTCAAAGTACTCGTACTATGATAGAGATTAGGGGCATAGGGGCGATGTCCTCCATTAGCACCAACTTATTTCATATGATCTTAAAATATAATTTGGTTGAAGCCGGCGCAGCCCGCTGAACTGATGTTATTAACTCGACATAACTGACCGCTAGCCCTGCTGGGTGACGCCGGCGGATCCGGCTAATTCAAACTACAAAGCGCAATTCCGTCTGTGTGTTTTCAGCTCCTCCGAAACTACTGGACTTACAAACATCAAACTTGGTACAATTGATCACCTCCCCTGGATGAGTGTCATTAGGGTGTGCGTGACGTCATAATCAAAGATAACTTTTTAAAGTTTATAATACGAATTATAGGAGCTGGTGTTAGACTGTTTAAGATATTACTTTTAATTAATTGATATAAAGGTATATATAAAGATATAAAGGTAATTTTTTAAAGTTTGCATTTCGTGACAGAGAAATACCCTACTTACGTCAAACAAAAACCAGGCCCCAATTTGCCAATCAGCAAAAAGTTCATCCCAAAGACGTCACAGCAGACGCTTGATTGCACAATTTGTTCTTTGCATTTTCTCAAAAACTACTAATCATAAAAATGCGATTGAACGTTTTTTTGGTAGATATTAACAAGGTACTTTGAAAAATAACCTCTTAAAAGATTATTGCTTAATTGGCGATGAAACAACAGATTTTTTAAAGCATTTTAAAGCTTCCAAGCATGCTTCTTCTTCTTTTGTTCTGAACTCTTCCGACTCGCTGTATGAAGTCACATTGCTGTCATCATAAATTGTTTTTGTAACCAAATTACTTTTCAACCCTATTTAAGATTTTTTGATCATAATTATAACTCAACCTTTGACTTTATTTGTACAAATGTAAACAAAGAGGATGTAAATAGCTGTGTTTATGTTGTTGCCTTTTGCTATCGATTGCTATGCCTTTGTTGATTGACTTGGTTCATTCTCTTTTGCCAAGGCTCTTTTTGTGTTTTATAAATCAATCTAATTTGATTTAAACGCAAGAGAATGACAAAGGCATTTTTTACAGTCCAATAGATAATTGTTTGTGAAATTGCTCTGTATCGAATCATGATTATCAATCTAGCAATCAAAAACGGACCATCCAGAAAAGCTATGCCCATTATCACACCCCAAATCTCATTGTAACACCAAAAACATTCAAACAGCCTCTTTCTTTCCATGTAAGCATCAAATTTATCTCGTTTGCGAACTTTCTTCTTGCTCTTTTCAATTGATCTTGGAGGCGATTCAACATCCACGTAACAACATTCTGTAAGAAACAATAACATTAGCGGTGTTGCTGTCTCACGGTGGTCCAAAAGTGTGTGCGTAATAGGCGACATGAAGTTTTGAGGAAATTTTTGCTGGCCAAAAAAGAGAAAACTCTATTGTAATCAATGAATGGGGTTTGCTATTTCAAACAACCTAGTGGTTTGGTGCACGCATTTTTTGGTGTTTTCTGGTTGTTTGCGACCGTAAAAGTAATTTGCATCTGGTAAAAAGATAAATGACACATCAACAAAATATCAAAACAGTTTACTGTTTTTTTCTTTTGATTTTTATGTTTGGTTTTCACTAATGTCGTGAGGGATAACTGGGCATAAAAAATGTTCAGGCACTTCTACAAGCCATTTTCAGAGCAGCAACTAGTCTATAAAAGATTTAGGCTGGTTTTCGCACCGCATTTTCTTTTTTGTTTTTAAATGTTCCGTGTTTTGCTATTGCTGGCTCCTGTGCATCGTTGGAACGTCATCACAGAGATCACCATCTATTCTGCTTTTATTATGTCTAAACTGAATTCAAGAACATTGTTCAGGAGTTCTTACAGTGGGGTGGAGGGGGGAAGGCATGCAACGTTTACAAGAGACGCGGTGCTACGGTTTCACCTTAAAGAGGTCGAGAAATATAGTCAAAATTAGCGTTTAGGAGAAATTGATACCCAAAAACGAAAAATTTCATGCTATTGTGGTGAGCAAAAAATGATTCTCAAAATAAAAGATTTTTTGTTTTAGAGAGCACATGAAGGAAATTGACGACCGCTGCGAACATAATTATCTCCATATAAAAAACAAAGACATTTACGTATGAATGGGGAGGCACGGGTATTTGTCTTTATTGTCAAGAGGCGCACCTTAAAACATTTAAGAACCCTGACAAAGCATGTTGCAATAGCGTGGTGGAAGTGATTCAGCACGTAACAAAAACCTTCTAGTCATCATATTAAACGGCAGTAGTTAAATTTGAGACAAAAGACTGCAAAAGAGTTTTATTTTGGAGTACTTTTTGTGATTCTTTCATTCCTAGCACATGAGGAACAACGTAAAATAAAAAAATCTAATTTCCACGCCATGTTGTCGAATGGGTTCATTGAATAAAACCGCCGTCTGTGGTAGCAGTAACTGTGCTTTCATACATCACACGTGGCTACATTATCGTGTTTTAGAGAAAGGCACTCAACGACAAATTTTCCTTGCTTGGTAGCAGTGCTTGTGGTTGATGAAGCCAGAAGTGCACAGTGTTAGAAGTACTGGTTACTCCAAAAAAGATATGAACATAACGGTGTTTTACAGTAGCTTGAGAATAGAAATATTTAACTCATTTCAACATCAAGCAAACTTAACTAAGATCATGCCATGACAGCAAAGGCATTTACCCTTTGCACAATCACGTTCCCGTCAAACCTGATAGGAAATTTCTACATAACGTCGGTACAAAATAAATTAGATAAGATTAAATATTCTACTAATTGATATGTGATTCTTATGTCTCAATAGAGCTGCAGTTTAACTTTGCTAATTCGATGCTCAAGCATTCCTGAAAGGATCGCTACTCTCACACAAAATCTTCCAATTTTACCTTATTAGCAATGAATGATGACAATTAATCAGCATAAGCATATGAGATTCACTACTTGAGTCATCTCAAATACTCTGTGATCCTATGTTTTGGTAATTTTGAACTGCAATGTGGCATCAAACTGCCAATAATCGTAACTTGGTAGCCAACAGGTACAGTATATATATTCTAAATTGACTCAACTTATATCAGAAATTCATAATGCGATGAAAAAAGTGCACTTTGCTGCAATAGCATCTTGAGTGCAGTGAAAAATTAAAAAGGATGAACATAAGATAACCAGCAATTTTAGAAATTAAAAATATGTCGCGGGTGAATAGGTAGCATGCCTCTCATCAAACTCAACCAAAGTGGGTAACTCATACTGAGGAAATCTACCTTAAAGAAATTATAAATTGAAATTAAAAGTTTCAATAGCACAAAAGCGTGATTAAGATGCTCTGACGAAACCAATGGCGTTACTTGTTTATTCCAAGTTTAACGATGTAAAAATTTGTTACCATAACCTGTTTCAGCTGTCTGATTTTCTGGTGACGAACTGGCTTCCCTGCCATCAGTAACAGCGGCATTGTCTTTTTTTGATAATCTGTCAACATTTGCTGCTGTGATTGCCTCAATGTTGTTTTCGACTTCAGGCAGTTCTTTGAAAGTAGTAAGAGAAACCGTAAATTGCAGCACACTCCAAGTCGATAAAGCCATGATCAAGTAAAAAACTTCTGTGTTGCATTTCAACTAAAAAAGAATATGATGATTGAACCAAAATGATAATTTCGCTGTTCCATCCTTTTGATCGCCGGAGGATATTGGCATTTGCCCATTGAACAAGTTGTATTCATGAAGGTTTCATAATTACAAATAGGCCGACTGCTGTGAAACAGTGAAGTTTTTTACCACTCAGACCGCAAACAAAAAAGACAACTTTTGTTTTCTAAAAGCAGAATTTACTCAGGCATAGAGCTTATAATTTCCATGATTACTACCTACGCTACATCATATCGAGCTACGTTGCTAAAAAAGTTTGTGTATACATTATGCAGTTTGAGCACTCTGCTACGTGGTAAGGAAAAGCCGTTACGTACCCCAAACAAAAATGATTTTTCAGTACGAGAAAACTTGTGGGTTGGTAATGTGCGCCGTCACACTTTGTGCTCCGCTAATGACGCTAGAAAAGCACAAACGGAATCCGACGAGAGCTTGAACAAATATATACCTTAGTGGCATTTGTAAGTCACCGATAGCCTACATTGTCGTAGATATGACATCATTTTTTGGCATCTTTTAAGTAAAGACACGTGCAAGCAATTGTAATGACTAGAAATAGCTAGAATGGCTATCAAGTAAGCGGCTAAAACCTGTGCCTTAACAGACAACTAAATGTAATCAGCTTTGGTCTTAAGAGGCAAAAACTTTTTGCGACACCCTCGTCAATGGCGTTTGCGCATCAAAAGGGAATGGCTTTAGTGAATGTTTTTATATTTCGATAATTTTGACATGAACACGCAAGATAATAGAGCTGGCCAATAGCAGCGCTTAAACCATAGAATCAAGTTGTTGAAATGTGCCAATAAAAGGAAATACGCAATACATAAACAAACTAAACCACATTTTCTGGCTACAGCTTCCAAAAGGAAAACTCATTGGCGCTTCAACGGATGACCAGAACAGCTGTCATTTTAGCCAAAATTAACGCAAAAAGGGGTACATGTCAATAACCTCCACGTGGTGTACCCCGGTAACCAGCGAATTTATTCCTGGGCGAATATTGACAACCTGAGTAAGTGAATCGTGCGAAGCTATCATCTAATACCATCCATATGACAACCCAGCTGTCTCCATCTGACTCCAACCTTGAGCAAGCGCCCTTATTAGAGCGGACAGAAATCTCTGTCGTAGAGGAAGGAGTCACGTTGTTACAGCTCAATGTAGAAGGTCTCACAAAGGCGAAGATCAACGTTATTGAACATCTGGCGCAAAAATACAACCCAACAGCCATACTACTTCAAGAGACACACGTAAGTGACACCTCTCGCCTCAAAATATGCGGATACCAACTTGCTGCCCATACTAAAAGCAATATTTATGGGACAGCCTCTTTTGTTAAGAATGGCTTTAAATGGAAGATAGTCGCTACCTGTCCTGATGATTCAATACTAAATTGGACAGCTGTTGAGGTCGAAGGCACTACAGTCATCAATGTATACAAACCACCTGTAAGTGCTCTAAACAAGAGTGATATCCCCATCTTTTCCCTACCATGCATCTATGCAGGAGATTTCAACTGCCACAGCACTGCATGGGGGTACAAAGAAACCAGCCCTAACGGCTCTGCCTTAGAGGACTGGGCATCCATTGCCGATGTGACCCTCCTCCATGACCCACACCAACCAGACAGTTTTAGATCTGGCAGATGGAACACCACTTCCAACCCAGACTTGGCTTTCGCCAACGTAACAAGTACCTTACCACAACGCATAGTTTTGGACTCCTTTCCTAAATCTCAACATCGACCTTCATTTATTACCCCACATAACCCAGTTGAACCTATTCCAACAAAGAATGTTAAGAGATGGAACTTCCGCAAGGCCAAATGGAAACAATTTGCACATCTGGTGAAATCTGGGATTGATATGCTGCCGTCTCCCTGTACTTCTGACCCAAACATAGCATACACAGCCTTTTGCCAACTGCTTTCCCAATCAGCAAAGAAAACCATACCACGTGGCTGCCGTCAGCAGTATATTCCAACATGGGACGACGAATGTAATCATTACTACAAAGAATTCGTCCAAGCTGAAGACAAACAATCAGCTGATGCCAAGGCCGCAGACCTGATGGACTACCTCAACAAAAACCGCAATAAACGATGGGAAGAAACAGTCAAGGGAATAGACTTCACCCACTCAAGCAGGAAAGCCTGGAAAACTTTTAACCGTCTCACTGGGCGCAAATCTGATCCAAAACAATGCCCAATTACAGCCAACTCTATTGCAAAGCAGCTGTTAGCCAATGGACGTTTCAGAGGGGCTGACAAACAACAGGACCTCTCTGTTAAGAGGCAATGTAGTATGATGTGGGGGGTGCCTGGGGTCGGCGGCCATCTTTCCACACCTTTCACCACCTTAGAACTCTCAGCGACCATAAAACTACTGAAAGGCGGAAAAGCCCAGGGCCCAGACAACATCCCACCAGAGTTCATGATGCACTGTGGTAAAAAGTGCTTGGAATGGGTGCGCAAATTCTTCTCCTTTTGTCTTGAGCACACAGTTATCCCAAAGATTTGGCGTAGAGCCACTGTCGTGGCCATCCTAAAACCCAACAAACCGGCAGACGATCCCAAAAGCTACAGACCCATTTCACTACTATGTGTTCCCTATAAAATTTTGGAAAGACTGATTCTTGCTCGCATCAACCCCGTCATCGAACCCCAACTACCAACGCAGCAGGCAGGCTTTAGACAAGGTCGCTCGACAGTACAGCAAATACTCAAACTCACGTGTGAGATCGAAAAAAGTTTTGAGAAAGGATATAAAGCCGGGGCAGTAATGGTGGACCTGACAGCTGCCTACGATACTGTTTGGCACCAGGGCCTGGCTCTAAAGCTTCTACGTACCATTCCGGACCGCCATCTTGTGCGTTTCATCATGACCATTTTATCAAACCGCAGTTTCAAACTCAAAACCAGCACTGGACAAATCAGTCGACTGCGCATACTCAAGAATGGTTTACCGCAAGGCTCAACACTGTCGCCAATCTTGTTTAACATCTACATCAGCGACATCCCAACAACTGTCTCCCACCAATACGGTTACGCAGATGACATGGCACTTCTTTACTCCCACAAATGCTGGTCAAAAGTTGAAGAAACGCTATCTAGAGATATGGAAGACCTTGCTGACTTCTTGAAAACCTGGAGACTAAAATTGAATTCATCAAAAACAACCTCGACCCCTTTTCATTTGAACAACCAAGAAGCAAAACGGCAACTAAACATCTGCGTCCATGGAACCACCCTCCCTCACAACCCACACCCTAGATACCTCGGAGTAAAACTGGACAGACAACTAACGTATAGACAACATATAGAAGGTCTGCGTGGTAAAGTGATGGCAAGAAACAACTTCATCCGATGCCTGTCTGGGTCAACTTGGGGTGCAAATGCTAAAACTCTCCGAACAGCAGCCCTTGCAATTGTTTACAGCAGCGCAGAGTATGCCACTCCAGTATGGAGCCGAAGCTCCCATACCAAAAAGCTGGACGTATCCCTGAATGATACCATGAGAATTATAACCGGCTGCGTGAAACCCACTCCCACACATCTCCTTCCTGTACTCTCAGGAATTGCCCCAGCCAAGCTGAGAAGAAACTATGTTTCCAATAAAATATCTTACCACGCATGGGCCAACAAAGAACACCCACTGCACAGTCTGGTACCTGACCCACAGAACCTACGCCCACAACGTCTAAAGTCACGCCACCCCTTCTACCGTCACGCAGCAGAACACCATAACTGCGACCAGGATATCATTGAGGCCTGGAACAAAGAGTGGACTAAACATCAACGCCCTAAGCAGCTGACGATAACCCCAGACACCACTGCACCACCTGGATCCGACTTACCTCGGAAATTGTGGGTTATCCTAAATCGCCTTAGAGCTGGAGTGGGGCGGTTTGGCGCAGAAATGCACAAATGGGGACTCAGAACATCAGCCTCATGTGCGTGCGGAGCTGCCACCCAAAATGCAGAGCACATCCTGTTCGATTGCAATCTCCTTCGTCCACCTAACACCGTCAAGAACCTCATTAACGTGACTGATGATACAAAGAACTGGCTTCAACATCTAGCCAAAAACCTACGATGAGCCCTCAAACGAAAGAAGAAGAAGAACGCAAAAAGATTCAACAGACAGCGAAATTTGCTTTAATTAGATAACCTAAGAACATTGTATCAATGCATTCCAACATTTATTTGGAAAGAAATACCAAGACCACACACCAAAAGGTGATATTTCAGAGCAGTTAAAGACATTCAGTACGCTTTTCTTGCTCAGTCATTCGTGATTATGTCATTGGGCCGTGAATGCTGCATGAAGAATAGAAATATTTTCAAAAACATTTTCTGCAAACAGAGAACTTTTGGCAACAGACTAACTGGACACTTCTTACTCAAATATCTACATGAGGAATAAGAAATTCTGCAAGATTTCATTGAAAACGAGAAAATCATTTTCTACTAACCATGATGCATGGATTGAATCAATCGGCAATGAAACAACCACTTCAGACCTAAATAAATCTTAGAGTGCAACAAAAAAAAAACAAAAAAAATGTTACTAGAACCGTGCATACTCAGACTTCCTTCAGTTTGTATGCTATTTTCTGTCATTTTTGGATCCACCTATTTCATCCAATAGAAGAAATCAAAGCAACAGCGAACCCGCTAACAAGCCAATGAAACATATGTAAAGGAGGTAAATGAGGATCTTCTTTTAGCGTAGAATGGAATGCTCACTACGGGATTACGCAAAACTCGTCCCATCCCTTTTCGCATTTACTCAGATGTGATAATGTAAGCCTCTACATTGTAGTAGAGGCAACAAACAACGAGTAATGAAAGGAAATAAACTAATTTCTAGCTGTTTGAAGCACATTTTAATAATCTTTATTGACCAGTAGGATAATTTCTTTTGTTGAATTTGAAATTTTCTTGAAAATGCGCACACTGGGTTATGCCTACAAAATGTGTGCGCTTGAAGCTTTAAAACGTGAACAAGCGTGATCATAGTGAGCAAAGCGGACAAAATCACCGTTTGCGAGTTCGAGATTCCGATGGATCTCACATCTAGGAAAAATACATGCATTTTACTCAGCATCATCTCACCAGAATGAGCCGCCAAGTAGAATTTGATTTATTAAGCACGAGGTAAAGAAAATTGCAGAAAGTAGAGTATTCATTCTCGAAGTTTTTTGTCAGACACTTTTTTAGAGAATCCGTCAGAAGTACAAAGAAAAGGTGAAGTGAGTCACTTATATAGAGACACAGTTTGCGAAAAAGAAAATAAGGAAAAATCTCTATCGTGATTGGTAAAAAAAGTGACCAATATAAGGAGCTAAAACTAATGTGTGATATTTAGACCATAAACGAATTCCTTTTGTTTGCATAAATTTGGTTTGGATGTTTTGATGTACGGGGCTTCAAGAGTGGAAAGATGAAAAGTAGTACGGCCACGGGCAAGAATAGAAAATTTGTTATCATTATATTCACGTGCGCATGTAGGGTTTTGTAAAAGATGTTGCCCTATAGCAGAAAAGGAAGTTTTAACTTTAAAGCTTCTGATTGGCTTGCAAGAACGGGCCAATGTGCCTCGGTCCTGAGAAATATGCTCCTGAAGAATGGTTTTCGACACGTGCTGCTTAATCCTCTACTGTAGACTTTGAGAAGTACGACCCACGTACCGACTATCGCAGTGGCACAGAAATTGGTAAACAATGTTACTCTGATGAAAAGCGGGTAGTACATCCTTTTTGGCTGCAGGCAGAAGTTGTCTGGTGGTGTAGACAATGCATGGTTCAACTGCAAAGTAACAGCGTTTGACGGCTGTTTTAATTTGCATTTCGTACCTCATCAAAACATTGCCCAGCCATGGCAGTGAAGATAAAATGGGAATTTCTTCCGACCTTAATTGCATTGGTCTGTGGAACTGATTTATTTTCTTGGTTATGACAGTGTTGATTACAGCTTCAGGGTAACCGTTGTTGATAAGGTTTGAACGAATGTTGGAAAGTTCAATTTTAAGACTAGATTTCGAACAGATGACTAGAGCTCTGTGGACTAGAGTTGAAATCAAATTGGCCTTCCGTTTCATGGGGCAAAAAAATTTCCAGCAAATATATTGGCCAGTGAAATTCGGCTTTCTGTAGATAGATGTAACAAATTCATGATCATTCTTTTCTACCAGGACGTCAAGAAAGGGCAAAGTCCGATTGCATTCCTTTTCAAAAGTAAAACGAAGCGATGGATGGAGAGAATTTAGATGGGAGAATTAAGAAGAGGTAAAGAAAGAATCTTGGAGTATGCTTAACAATCTTTGACCTATTTCGAGTCAGCAGTCACACAAAAATGTCACAAAAGCTGGGCCACTTAGCTTGACCGGAAAGAATAAGCTTGAAAGCAAACAACAGTATTGATCAGCCATATGGCATGCAAAGAAAGCTAGAATCAATCTTAAATTTATGGACATCCTGTTACAAATGAAATTTGACCCTCGGTTTATCACGCCACAACACCAAAAACGATAACAATTGTTCCACTGTTAGGAAACTATTAACTATCCTATTACTTAATGCAATGAAAGCAACAAAATAACTTAATGTTTAATTCCCATGTAATCCATTGCCAAAAGTTTAATACAGTACCAAAACATTAATGAGCAAAATTTCATGCTGTAACCAAATAGGTTTGCAAAGAGGGGCGAAAATAATTGCGTTTAGTTTTACGTGGTTTGTTACGAACACATACGTCATCTTCATCAATATTTTCTCTCAGTTCCAAAATATCTCCTCCAGCAGCCAGGTTAGCAAAAAGCTGCTCTGAAATCTCTTCATTGTTCATGGCACCTTTAGGAGCGATCCATTTTACAAGAACCAAATTCAAAATAAACCATTGAATTAAGGTTTTTAGACGATCTTGATTCGCCTAAAAGCAACAGCATAATCATTTAGTTACGTGCTTACATATCAGAAAATGCGTTCAAAGCTAACTTCCTATATAGAACTGACAAACACGTTACTAAGGCCCGACGGTGATGTAGTTAGAGCGTCCTCTTCATAGTCGGCAGACCTGGGTTCAATTTTCTTATCGAGTCATACCGTGCTTCACCGGTTTTAAAGAATAGTGAAGCTATTTACCCAGCATATCTTAAGAGGCGACTATTTGGTACCTACCAATTACAGTCGGACTGTTAATGGTGGAGTTGCCAGCTTTATTGCGTGGCTGGACCACTCATGTCAGAAAAGTGAGGTTGGGGGTAAGCAAGGGCATGCTCCCCGTAGAAGAATTTTGCTCCAACAAATCCCCTTGACCAGAAAAATAAACAAATGGCACCTAGTCCCAGGCAACTCTTAAATGGGCAGGGGGTGCGAAGAATCTCCGGGTTTATAACTAAATGCCACGGGATAAGATTTGGTACGTTAAATGTTGGAAGTCCTTGTATAAGGAAAACAGAAGTGTGTGTGAAGAACTGTGGAAGAGAAGAGTTGATGATTTGGTACGTTAAATGTGGGAAGTCCTTGTATAAGGAAAACAGAAGCGTGTGTGAAGAACTTAGAAAGAGAAGAGTTGATATGTGCTGCATGCAGGAAGTAAGATGGAAAGGCCAAGGAGCTCGTATTGTGGGTACTTTGGACGAAGGTATAAGCTGTGGTGGTCAGGAAATGATGCAGAATTCGAAAGGGTTAGAATTTTGGTGAAAGACGAAATATATGGAAACGTTGTGGAAGTTAGAAGAAAAAGCGACAGGATAATGGCAATTGTGCTAACTTTAGATAGAGAAGTGATGCGGATAGTATGTGCGTATGGGCCACGAAGCGGAAGACCAGACGCAGAGAAAGTTTGTTTTTATAATGAAATGAGGAGTGAATGGGACTTCAAAAGTTCAAGTAAAATTGTTGTTTCTTTGGGGGATTTTAATGGGCATGCGTGTAAATGTGCTGAGGGTTTGAAGGTGTACACGGGGAGGATGGTAGTGGGAAAAGAAATGCAGAAGGAAGAAGATTGCTGGAGTTATGTGATGAAAAATAGCTGTGCATGGCAAACACTTGAATTCATAAGGCAGACAAAAGGAAAACCATCTATAGTGCTGGTGGATGTAAAACAGAAATTGATTTTGTGCTTGTGGGAGAAAAATACAAAAATTATGTAAGGGGTGTAAAAGTGATTCCATGTGAATTTCAGCACAGACTGGTGGTGGTAGATCTAGATAAAAAGGTTCTAAAAAAGGTTGTAAGAAAGCAACGAATCATAGGAAGTAAGATTTGGAAGTTGAATCAAAACCGAACAAGAGTAAGATTTGAAAAAAGTAGAAGAACTGGTATGCACAGAAGCGCCTGATTTGTGGAAAACTTTCAAGGATGGTGTTCTAAAGACATATGATGAAGTGCGTGGAAAAAAGTCTAGGAGAGGTCGAAGAGGCAGGTGGTGGAATGAAGAGGTCAAGGATACCATAACAAGAAAGAAGGTGGCATTTAAAAAGCTTTACAGGTTTCCATCAGAAGAAAATAAGACTCAATACAAATGTTTAAGAAATCAAACGAGAAAAATTGTTGCTAGAGCTATGAGAATGGAAACTAATCAAGACTTGAATGATTTATATCAGAATTCTAATAGGGTTTTCTATTTTCTCAGAAGAATGAAAAAGGAAGGGAAGAATGTGGAAGGAGGAAGGTGCTTAAGAAGAAGAGACGGACGATTAGGTTTTATTGAAGGAGATAGGGCAAAAATTTGGAAGGAGCACAAGGAAAACATCGTGAATGAAGAGAGCAAATGGGATCACATGGTGAAAACTGATGTAGTAGAAGGACGAGTGGAAAAAGTGGCTTGCAATGAAATTGTTGAAGCAATGCAAAAGATGAAATCAGGAAAGGCAACTGGAACATCTGAAGTAAGTGTGGATGCAAGCAGTGAAATCGGGGTGAACGTGATGATGAAACTGTGTCAGAGTGTATTGAATGGTAGAGGAATGCCTGATGAGTGGAAAACTAGTGTGATTGCGCCTATCTTTAAAGGAAAGGGTGATTTGATGAGCTGTGGATCATACAGAGAAGTGAAACTGTTAGAACATGCCGTGAAATTGGTTGAAGGGATACTAGAGAGGCGAATACGAACACTAGTCAATTTGAATGAAATGCAGTTTGGATTTATGCCAGGAAAAGAAACAGTGGATGCAATATTCATTGTGAGGAGAATGCTGGAGAAATATCAAAAAAAGAACAAGAAGTTGTATATGTGTTTTGTTGTCATGGAAAAAGCTTTTGATATATTACCTAGAAAGTGATGGAGTCGGCAATGAGAAAGAAGGGTCTATCAGAAGTAATGGTTCGGGCAGTTATGAACTTGTATGATGGTTCAAAGACGAAAGTGAAGGTGGGATCTGCATATTCAGAGATATTCCAAGTAAAAGTTGGTGTACATTAAGGAACTGTGCTGTCGCCAATATTGTTTGCCATAGTTGTGGACGTTATTGCAGAAAATGCAAGAAGGGGTGTAGTTAATGAAATACTGTATGCAGATGAACTTGTTCTCATGAGTAAAATTATGGAAGACCTAAAGGAAAGATTTTGGAATTGGAAGGATGCACTGGAAAGTAACGGTTTAAAAATCAACACCAGAAAAACAAATGTGATGGTAAGCTGGTCGGAAGGAGAACTATTCAAAAGCAAGATAGATCTATGTGGAGTTTGTTAGAGGAGAGTCATGGCCAATTCAGTGTTGTGCATAAAACGTGGAAATTGGTTGCATGGCAAATGTGCAAATTTAACTAGAGTTACCGCTAGGTTGGCAATGCATTTTATTTGCTCAAAATGTAAAGGAATAATGGAAGTAACAGTGGATTCAATCAAGAAGTTGTGCGATGAAGTGGAGACAGTGAATGGATTTTGTTATTTGGGAGACAGACTAAATTCTAGTGGTGGTTGCGAAGCGGAAATTACAGCAAGAATAAGAATTGGTTGTGTAAGATTCAGGAAATGTGGAGTGTTATTGCTTGGAAATAGGTTTCCTCTGAGGATCAAAGGTAAAGTTTATCGTTGTTGCGTAAAATCAGCAATACTGTATGGAAGTGAGGCATAGCGTTTAAAAGAAAATGAAAAAGCAATTTTAAGAAGAACGGAGAGAGCTATGGTGAGAACCATAGGTGGTCAGAAAGTTGTGACAGAAAGACACCTGAAGAACAGATGGACATGTTGGGGTTGAAGGAAACTATAGACCGGTTAGCAACAGCAAATGGGGTTAGATGGTATGGACATGTACTGAGGAGGGATGACGATAGTCCTTTGAGGGTTGCTCTGGATCTTGAAGTGAGTGGGAAGAGAAAGCAAGGACAACCGAAAAAGACCTGGAAGAAGCAAGGGGAAGAGGAGACAAAGAAGATTGGTTTAAAAAAGGAAAGTGTCCTGAAACGAGACAAGTGGAGAGACGGAGTGCAAACAATTGCAGAAGTAATGGAGTAAATCCTGCCATCTCTGCTAAGGGGATAACACCAGATGAAAACTGAATAACTACTACTACTACTACCAAAAGTTTAAAACATAGGTGCCCAAAGTTTTTTCCGTTCGGGCTACATTTTACTTACCTGAAGTCTGGACGGACAGCCAAAGACCACTTTGGCCTAAGTTAGTTTACCATTTCTGAAAAGGAAAAATTTCTGAAAAAAACTTCAGGTGCAGGCCGCGCTTTGAGCATTATTGCTACAAAAACGGTTTTCGCAATTTCCTTTGCTTGACAATCACCACAAAATATAGCGAGAAGAAACTCATAAAGTAGTTGTTGCCTTCTTGAATATTTTAAAGTTTAGCTTATAAATAATTATTTGTTTACAAAATCTTTGGCTAGCTGCAAGTCCTTGGAAGCAATTTATAGCGCATGATTATCCAGGAACTAGCTTAAACTTGATGTACACACCAAAACAAAGCCTTGCATCACATTTAATGTTAAGCTTTTGCTAATCGTAGCCTTAGTTGGGTGTGACTGGGGGGTTGAAATTTTTGAAATGTTCGGAAGAATAATTATATTCAGCGTCAAATTTATGTATAGACATGGTGAATGAGGGCCCGGAGTGCTCCACAACAAATTGTTACCATTATCTATTCAAAAATAATAAGATTCTGTTTTCAAGCTGCTCATAAAATACTAAACCTGTTAAGTTAATTTTAAAAACTGTGCTACACCGAAATAAATAATGAAGATTTATTAATTCAATAATATGACAGCAAATAATATATGTCTATTTTTCTTAAGATTGCATTATATTTTAAGTTGAGGAGTTTGAGACTTTCGCATGGCCCAGCATTGATTAGTTTCCACTCGCTTTTAAATTTGGAGTTAAATGCAAAGTTATACACTAATCTCATCGGTTTGAATTGCTCCAATCAGCAAAGACATTTTTGTAGATTGCTAACCGTTATCAAAGCGATTAAAATTGAGGGTATCTAATACACTTTTGCAAAAACTTACCCAAAGTCCAATTTCAAATATATTTTACTATTTATACCTTTAAATTCTCCTCCTGCGTTGCATCAGAAACGCCAGAGATGCAACGATCGATAATTAGTTGTTCATTTAGCACACCAATATCCAATATCCATAATAGCGGAATTGCACAAAGCAGATAGAAAAAGATGTAAGGCGTGAACCTGCGTATCATAAGCGTCGTTTAGCCAAACATTGTGTTAGGACCCTCTTTTTATCGCAGCATTTGTATCGCCAGGATATTTATAATTGAAAAAATTTGGATTCGTATTTAATTCTCAACTTGTTGTGGGTTAGCAGAATGGTTGTAAATAGCACTTTCAAAGCTATTTTTATGTGTCTCACAATGGAGATTAATTCTAGTTGCACAATTTGGGTGAATGCCCAGGATCTTACTTATTTTGGTGTCTCATACTTCATCAACACTCGGGAAAAATGTCTCGTAACGTAATACTAAAAACTTAAAAAACGATATTTATTGATCTCCTACTATTCACAGTGATAAGCCATAGGAGTATCGTAAAGGATGATAATTGTAACCAAATTTACACAGTGATTATCAACTTATGTCGTAGCTCTAAGGAATTGTTGCAGTTTAAAAGCGCCCAAAACTGCAGATAATTTCACTCTATTTTCAAAGATTAGAAAAGACGCAGCATGAATTATTACATAGAAATAAGCAAAACTGCAGACAGTGGCACTGTTTCGACCTATCAGGTCTCTTCAGTGCAGTTGGTGACCGACAAGAAGCTAGAGGCTTTTAACATAGCATAGCTTAGACCGCCACACTTGCGGGATCTATACTAGATCCACTTGTTGGAAGGTCTATCAGTACTCTGCGAAGCCGTATCACTCGTGCATGAGTGGCGGTTGCGCAGGTTGTCGCTGTGATACGGCTTCGCAGAGTACTGAAAGACCTTCCACCAAGTGGATCTAGTATAGATCCCGCAAGTGTGGCGGTCTAAGCTATGCTATGTTAAAAGCCTCTAGCTTCTTGTCGGTCACCAACTGCACTGAAGAGACCTGATAGGTCGAAACAGTGTCACTGTCTGTAGAAATAAGCAATTACTTCATGAAAAACCTTCATAGAAAACAGAGTCGACCTTTGAACAATTTTCATTGGACTTAAATCTTTTTCTAGTCAATAGCTTAAAACAGGGGTGGGCAAACTATGGCCCGCCAGAGCATTTTTTGCGGCCCGTCAACACTTGTAGAAACTTCCATGTATTTAATTTAATATGACATCGGTGGCCACACTTGCCGTACTAAAAAGCCACAAGCGATAAAACTATCATCGAAAGAGCCGCTACGCAGTTTATGAATTGACACATTTTACGCTCAAATAGAGGGTGAGGACCTTTTTAAGTTTTTATTTTTTTGGATACCATCATTTTCAAAACCTTGTAATACAACATTGCAAGAAATTATTGCGAGATTTCAAGCTATTGCAAGGTCTTGCATTCTGAATGTGACTTGTGACAATTTTTTTATATCTTTGTTTCTTGCAAAAAAACTTTTGCAACAAAATACTCCATTAGTGGGTACCATCAGAGGACATCGAAGAAAAATTTGGAACAAAACCCAATGAGAAAAAGATGCTGCTCTTTGTTCATCTAAGTTTTTCTTTACATTACCATCAGAAAGTATCATGGTGCTCAGGTACAAAGAAAAGAAAAACAAGTAGTGTTCTTTCTTTCCTCTGAACATATAACAGTAAAAGTTTGTGAGGGGGAGAAAAGAAATCAAAAACAATTTTGGAATACAACAACAGCATAAGCGGAGTTGACATTGCAGATGAAATGGTTTAATTCTATTTTACTAAATCTTCATCTAGAACATGGCGTTTGGCAGCATTTTTCTATCTCCTGTATATGGTGTCACTGAATACGTACATTATATATAAGGATATTTTCTTGTCTGGCCAAAACCAACTTCAATTTTCAATCAAGCTGTGAGAAGAGCTCTGCGCATCAGAACGTAGTTGCCGGTATGAAATGCCCCGTTTGCCTCGATTGAAACGAGTTTGCAATGAATTTGATGAAGATTTATCACCCAATAAAAGAACCAAGTGCAGGATTTGCAATTTTTATAAAACTGGCAGAAAGTGTGGAAATTGCTCTCGCTATATTTGTGGTATATGCTCAACACCATCGTGCAAAGAATGCATCAATTTAAAATAGAACTATCGTTTTGAGACCTTTTATGCAAGGAAATAGCCGTGGGAGTCAACTGACCTCCTTAATAGTTGGCGTAAAACTGGACAAAAATGCACAATTCTTTCATCGAATTTTAGCGTTACTCAATTTAAAATGTGTAATAACCAAAATAAGTGAAAGTCAAAAAATCTAAACCAGCTACGTTGTGTACGTTTTGTTTATTTTAGAAAAAACAAAGCACAAAGGGTCAATTGAACCCTTTGGAAGTTCTAGGATTGAAGTTCGAATTTTTCACAGATCTGTCATCTTTGTTGCACCTGGTAATCTTTGATTTAAAACAGATTTTTTCTTCCATTATTCTTCTTCCTATGACGCCTCTGCGGCTGTGTGTGTTATCCAGGGTGAAATCAAACAATACCACTCCGAATAAAAAAACAGATATCGTTTTTTTGGCGTCTTACCTTTCTGGGAAACTAGAAAGCTAAAAACGTCACCCTTGAAATAGATTAATCCATGCCAGTTCTTGCTTATCCGCAGGAGGCAGGCTGTTTGTTCCTTTTTTCACCCGTTCAAAATATATTTTCAATTCAACCTTGAATTTTCCGAGTATTAATGGAATAAAATTTACTCACCATTTTGGCTGGTTGTTTGTTTTTTCGAAGCAAGCATAAAATGTTTCCAAAACTAAAGGAACAAGCAAAACAAGAAGCCAATAGTACTTGTTGTCGTGGCTCTTTATTTCGACAACAAGCACCGCATAAAGAATACAATGAATAATTAGGATGACTCTTGATAGTAATGCTTGGAAGACTTTCCAAAATTTTCTTAAACAGATTAATATTTTTGACCTATTTCTATCTCCACCAAACAAGCACATTGTTTAGGAAATTGCTAAACAAGTTCTTCCTACAAACCTGTTGTGCAAAAAAAGTAACTTCTAGTAATCACAATTCTTCAAAACAAATAGGCACGTATGGGGAATATGCTACTTCAGCTTGACCCATGACGTTGAGGTTTTTCTAGTAAAGCCATGGCAATTTTGTGGAGATGTTTTTTTACATTCTAAAATTTTGGATTTCATGTACCAAAACTTAACTTTTTTGTAAATTACATTTCAGCATCAAACAAATCCCAATTCTCATACAGATATTTACCAACCTTTTCTATTAATAATTTTCTGCTAAATATGACTACAGTGATATTGAAAAATCTAACTACTACATTACAGATATCGCAAGCAATTTTGATTTGTTTTTCTTTTTGCGAAGCTACTGATCACCAAACACAAAGAAACAATTCTTTTTCGTGCAAATAACTGGTTCAATGAAAAGCTGAAAAGACTTTGGCTTATTTGTTCCGTTGTTGGACAATAATTAATGAAAACGAAGCCAATATTTTCAAAACCATGATTTTTGTAGTTTTTAGGTTTTGCCACACCACGGCAGATGACTAATTGATTTATCAAGAGTTGATATAATTGTTTGGCTAAAATCAATTGAAAGCCACAATGCAAGCCATTTCAAGCAACTTATGTTGGAAAATTTACTGAAAAATTACGAAAATGTTAATGTCATATCATGATTTGGAATAAACTTCTTTCATCGTAATATCAAAAATTTTCATAAAAGTTGGTTTCTTTCCCCAAAAAACATTTTATCTCGCTAAACCATTGGAAAAACAGATCAAGGAAATAACACGACGCTCTTGGTTAAGCAGTCGCAATTTTAATAAGCATATTAGCCTATGGCTCATACACTTGAATTATCACTGAAGAACTATCACATTTTTTCTATTTGGTTTTGCTCTGTTGGCATGTCTCTCGTCAGTCTGGGCGGGCCCCCACGACAAGTAGACTGTTCAGCCCCACCACCTGTTTGCCACATAAAGATGGAGGCATCCTCTAAAGTGCCTTTCCCAAGGACATAACAAGCAATGCATCTAATCACTGTGGAGAGGAATCAGTGCTCTGGGATTACAATATTAGTTTCTTTTGGTTGGTTTTAAGCAATGTGTGACGACCTTCGCTCAAAATGACATAAATTAAGCAAAGATTAACTAATTGCCAGTGAGAAATAATTTTGACAAAATCAAATAAAACTGGCCGACTCACATTTATTTACAAGTATTTGAAAAAATTGCGTTTTGCTATAGATTATACAAAAAAAATTGGTTACGGGTGACACCGAAGAGATATTTAAAAAAACATACAACGTTCCAAAGGCAATGCCCAAAGAATTTGCTTCCAAATAATCGGAAAATATTTTGCAAATCTTTCCATAAATATTTTAAGCATCAAACCATAACAGATCAGGAACTACTGCTAGTATGCCACTGTTGAAGCTTTAATTCATCGTTCACTAACAAAAAATGAATACTGTGCCTAAATTAGGAGAATCGGCTTTACTGACTTTTGGCAAAAGTTACTTCAATAACTTTCGCAAATAACTCGTTACTCTTCAAAACGTATTAAAAAGAGATGAAGTTTGTAGTAGATTTGGCCAAAATAAACGTCTTTCTCATTTTTGAGAGTTTAAAAGATAGTTCGCACCGCAAAATTTGGGAGACCAAAACCGTGTTTCTTCTTGAATAAGCTATTGGGCAATAAGATGATGGCAATAACTAAGTTTTCTTAAAACAAGCGATTGATTTTAGCAAGAGACTTGCCACCCTAGTTACTGTATAACTAGAGACCTACCACATTTTTTCCAAATTGGATGTAGCGCTTGCTGAGGAAAATGTGCATTTTGCTTGTCAGTGCTTGTAATACAAAAGCCGATTTAAATACATGTCTATCTTTGTAAATTCAAAAAGTAGCTTTTGCAACCAAAGGATACGAATGCCGATTTCAATACAAGTTTATCCTTGAAAATTCATAATGTAGTTGTTGTGACTGAAGGATATAGATTTTTACCGTTGCACTGCATTATAGACATTCAATAAAATGGCAAATGTTAACTCGACAGCCCCGAGTGCGACCTGTACGTTGCAAGCCTTCTTTGCTTATATACCGAGTGCACGCTCCACGTCGCGCTGAGAGTGCGTCATAAAAACATGTTGCAATCGCTTTTTTTATCCGACCAATGAGGTTGACTTATATATATTATGGGATACCGACGTCATTCAAAGATGTCTGCGCCCATGTTCAATGCTTGAGTGTATTTTTTCTGTGTAAAATTGACAATGAAACGATCATTCTCTCAACCCTCAACTTCTGGTGAATCTGGTAAGAGGTCACGCCTATTTTCTTTACAACAGGCTTTAGATCTTGTGTATGATTCGGACGAAGATGAGCAGGATTTAGCTGATATTTACCCTGAAAGTGATCTAGAGTCAGTAGATTCTGATGTCAACTCTGAATCAAGCAATGAAGATGAAGGGCTTGATGTAGATCTAGATCTAGATCTAAGTAGTCCTGCACCTAGACCTAGCACGGCCCAAGTTGGGCGTGGCACTGGTAGGAATAGATCTAGGCCTACTTCTGGTGGTGATGCAGATAATTTGTCAACAGGATGGACAAGAGCATTTGTTCAACAAAATCTACGTGTAGAATTTGATTCTAGAGGTGTAGGGCCACAAAATTGTCCTCCCAACATTACAGAGGAGTCTTCTCCGCTCGAGTTTCTCAGCTTGTTTTTGGATAACGATTTCTGGGAAACTTTAGTCACTGAAACCAACCGGCGTGCAGCACAGGTAAGGGAAGAAAAAGAAAACAGCTATTATGCCAAGAAATTTCAATCTACAACTATAGAGGAGCTAAAAGCTTTTGTTGGACTTCGAATTTTCATGGAATGTTCACTCATAAAGCCAACCTATGCCTCATACTGGTGCAGCGATGGAAAAAACTTTGTAACAGAAACTCCGGGATTTCGTGAAGTGATGGAGCGAGATAGGTTCCTTGCGATATGGACTTTTCTTCACATTGTGAATGAAAGGAACGCTGAACTTAACAAAGAGGACAAGATCTACAAAATAAGACCATTCCTTGACAGTCTCCTTTATATGTGGGGGGTTGAAAATTCTAAAATTTTGCTCAGGAGCTCAGGTGCAGGGTATTTTTAGGCCCAGGAGGTCAGGGTTCAAAGGGTTAAGGATCTCGCGTTTTAATGGCAATATTTGATTTTAAACAAGTTTTTGCAAATAAAAATGACTATTTTCGATATTTTTTGGAGAGTTTTACCAAAAATGATTTCATCAAAAACCTATTGCCACTCTGCTACTGTAGGTTTACAAATGGAACTTTTATTGACAGGAAAAAAATCCAATTTCTAAATGAACAACTGCGCTTTGGTAGACATCTACAAAAACATCTCCTGAATACCTTTGAAATATAACTTTTGACGTTTTGGAGGACACGCAGAAAAGCGAGAAGTTTCGGCAAGTATGTTAAAGAAGGTAAAATTTTATTTGTTTTTAGCAATATGAAAACCGGAAGCACAATAATGAGAAAACTGGCGTTGGGCAGTATTTTGTCAATGATGGTCAAGGTCGTAAATATACGCCCAAAACAGTAAACCTTTCCATACTGGGTAAAGAATTTTAGAACATAACGTCCTTTTCTAATGTTCAAAAACTATCAATCCTAAACATCATTAATTAAATTAAGCTTTGTTGGAAAAGTTGCGGAACGTGTCAGTGATGATACACATAAATAATTTTACAGACACTCTAGTGAATTATAACCCATTGTTTTGGCGAAAGCTTTTAAATGAATTCTGGTTTATCTACCGTATTGCTTGCAGCAAAGGAAGGGCAACTTGACAAAAGTGAAAAAAAGCGAGGCATAAATAATAGTACTAACTTGCGAAACTGTTTAAGGAAAGTTTTATCCTTTATAAATCAGTGACCGCCTGGGTCAAACGCTTTGAAAAATTTGGGTCTGCATATAACCTTACTAAATGTGTGGTAATTTTATGGGTTATTAGTAACGCAGCTTTGCGTAATAAGTTGAGGTTTCCTATTCTGAGTTAGTGATTTCATTAGTCGCTTGTTATCATGTGTTGCTGTAGCTTGAAAAAGAAGCTTTATCGTAATTTTTCCTATATTATTATAATCGTTTTGCAATATTAACAGTACCCGTGGACGCTTTTCAGAAACGCAAGCACTAGACCTTTAGAAGAAAAGCACCGTACTGACAGTACTTTCAGCTCTGAAGCATATTTCAACACAACTCGCTTGATGTTTAATCTTGTTGTTGAAGAACGCATAGCACAGGCAAGCACATACGGAATTTTCGATTTATTCAGGATAATGTGCAAGTGAAAATGTAATTAGCACGTGCTTGTTATTGCATATTGTATACAAAGTATATGCGTTTTCAATATTGCACAACGTAATTAATGGAGGCAGCAACAGATGAACTGGTAAAAAAATATTGCATTGGTTTAATTTTGATCGTTTACTTCTGCAAAACCAATGTTAAAAATCAAAGAAAAAATGTTTGGAAATCGAATGAAACAACCTAAATAAAGACACTTGCTGACGAAAATCGAAAATTTCTGCCACCTTCAAAAAATGCTTCGATACGCTTACTAGCATCTTTCCAAAACAAGAATTTTTCGAAATTTTACTTTCATGCAATAAATTTGATGCATTAAGCAACAAAATTAGGTTGATTTTGTTTACAACTTGATATTTTTTGCTAGTTGAGAGAAAAACGCTCTACTCTTATAAACCGACGTAACAGTAAAACAGTACGTGTAAATTGCAACCATAGCATACTCTTGAACGTTAAAATGTCGTTGATTTCTTCCTATCTATATTGCTAAAACAATCCTTTCGAGTTATTTATTTTGAAAAATCACACTGTGACATCATCACTAGAAAGATCATTGTTGCATTGTAATGTTGTATCTTACAGCAAAATTTAATCTGTCGCAGCCTTGGCAAAAAGTCTGAAAAATATACTTTCATTCTCCGCTTTTTCTCTCTGATTATAAAACGCGCAATTGCTATTGCAACTTTCTTTTGCCAAAAATCGATGTTTTAATGTATTAACACTTTTACACAGATAAAAAATATAGTTTGTTATCAAGTAGATTTGAGTAGTAGATAAATTTTCGCGATAGAAAGTTTGAGAAATTTATGAGTTTCCTTTGAAACTCAATGCACCAAAGAGAAAATAAATGAAGAAATATGAGCTAAACAAAACTGACTGAAAGCACCTATCAACACAAAAAGATTAAGATGCGACATCATAGTTTAAAACTTCAACAAAAAACGACGAATTCGCCGTACTAAAACAATAGTCAAGTTTATCTGCGAGATATTTGCGTATGCAGCTACTGTATGTCCGTGGACGGCAGTACGTCGGTTTGTTAAAAATCCACAGGAGTACAATTACTACGTTCTCTATTTTTGAACAATAAATCTTTTTAGGTAATTAGGTTGCAATTCGACATCACATTTCTCACAAACGATGTTCCCTTACGTCAATTGGCACAGAATGTTTTTCCCTTTCTTTTTAATCCACTCATTCAAACCATCAATCCTAGTTTTAGACCCACACTGTGAGCATTAGCATCAGAAAAACATGACATTAAAATATGTTTTAGTGTGTGTGCCGAAAGCATTTTCCATGTAAGGTAAGTCTAATGCTTTATGAACACTCACTTCTTTAAATTTAAAGCGTTGTACCGGTAGCATTTCCTTTAAACCTTGATCTTTCTTAAAGCTCGTTGTATACTTACATAAACTATAGTTTATCATAAATTCAAATGCTTGAACATTAGCTAGCAAAAACAGCTCTGCTTCTTAGTACCGTAGAACGATATGCTACAAATGTTGACATGCCACTGCTCAGAGGAATGAACCAATTTTGCGAGTTTTTTTTCTGAAAGTCACTGTGGTGGATCCAGGAGCAGGGGTGGAAAATGGGGAAGTTGATTTCCCCCCCCCCCTCCCGCCTGGCGGAGAAGTTAGTGTGCAATAAAATATCAACAATTACTTAACTGAAAGTTGCCCGACCGATAAGTTGTATATCAGTGTTTTTAGTTCTTACATTGTCTAGTTCAGAGGTTCCCAAACTGGGCGCCGCGATACTTTGCCAGGGGCGCCGCCAAAACATGTGAAAGTTGCTTATTATTGCAACAAAAATAATGGTTTTTTATGCTAAATATTTTTTGTAAACTTTATAACTACGGTATATTTTCTTATGCTGATTATTTTTTGTAAGCTTTATAACTGTTTTTGATTTAAAAATCTCTTTTTTATGACATCATAAGCCTCCAACTGTGTCGTTCTAGTAGAAAACTAATCACACTTACGTACGTAGACTTCTGTCAGCGAAAATAGTAAGAAATAATTTTAGGGCGAAAAGTGTGTTATAATTTCTTAGCATAGCTTGCTAATATTTTGTTGTAGGCTTAGAGAATACCGCACAATTTTTAAAATAATATATTCCGTAGTGTTTATACAATATCTGCCTCGTAATGGACGCATTTGTTACCGGTACCATACCTCAAAAAGACGAATACAACTTGATGCAAACAAACAGAAAAGTGGAAGAAAGAAGACCAGAAAATACGACAGCAGTTATCTCAACTTTGGCTTTACAGTTGCAGAAAAGGAAGGCGCTGAGCATCCACATTGTGTTATTTGCTATAAAGTTTTAGCTGCAGAATGTATGCTACCAAGCAAACTAAAACGCCACTTAATAACAAATCACAACAACTTATCAGTAAAGTCACGCGAATTCTTCGCTCGTAAATTAACAGAAATGAATAAGCAGTCTGTCGAATTATCAAGGTTTTTGGACACACCTGTCAAGGCACAGCTTGCATCTTTCAAAGTTGCTTACAGAATCGCCAAATGTAAAAAACCACTGATAGCGAAAATGCGTGGAAATGAGTTCAGTTTACAGTTAGATGAGGTAACAACTAGTACCAGTGACAAAGATGCTTATCTGATTTGTTACGTACGTTTTATTGATAACGACAACAACATCGTGGAAGATTTGCTTTTTTGCAAGCTAATTTTAATAAATTGCAAAGCACATGAATTATTTGCCATACTGAACAATTTTTTTCAGGAAAATAAGCTTGAGTGGAAATATTGCGTTGGCTTGTGCACTGACGGAGCCCGAGCTATGTCTGGTCGTTTTGGCGGGCTGCGAGGATTAGTGCAGGGCGTTGCCGTCAATGCGAAATGAAACTACTGCTTAATACACCGTGAGGCGCTGGCTTCGCAACAGCTCAATGGTGACCTTAATGGAGTGCTTGAAGTTGTTGTCAAAAGTGTGAACTTCATTAAAGCAAGGCCGCTTAAAGCACGGCTTTTCCAACGCCTTTGCGATGAATTAGGGGCATACTACAACAATTTATTGTTTTACTGTACTGCAAGGTGGCTTTCCAAGGGAAAGTTCTTTTACGTGTGTATGAATTGAGAAACGAAATTTTCATCTTCTTGAAAGAAGAAAACCATGCACTTGCTATCACCTTTGAGGATGAAGTTTTTCTGACTCATTTGGCGTATCTCTGCGACATCTTTGTAAAACTAAACCAATCAAGCATTTCACTTCAAGGTAAAGATACTGTACTCACCTTTTGCAACTTCATGACAAAATTACGGCCTATAAAAGAAAACTGGTGTTATGGAAAACTGATCTGTTGATAAATAACGAGGAATGTGATAGTTTTCCAATTTTAAAATCTCATTTTCAGTCGCAATCTGGCAATCTTTCCCTGGGTTCTAGCGATAAGTGTGACATAAAGAGTGTGATGTGCTCGCATTTGGATGCTTTAATCTTGCATTTTGAGAAGTATTTTTCTGAAGACATGGAGAAGCACAACTGGATAAGAAATCCTTTTGTTAATAATGCGAATCGTCCTCAAGGGTCTACGTCTTTGGAAGCCGAACAATTTATAGATCTTACTTCTGATCTCACTTTGAAAAGTTTATACAACCCTAACTCACTTATTTCATTTTGGGTTAAGGCTCGATCTGAATTTCCACTTGTAGGCCGTAAAGCTCTCCGTGTTCTTGTGCCGTTTGCAACGTCATATTTGTGTGAAGTCGGTTATTCTGCAGTAGCAGTAATTAAGTCGAAGTACCGCAATAAGACTGACATTGAACGCGAGATGCGTGTTGCAATATCAAACATTGCACCACGATTTGATAAAATGTGCAGAGAGCAACAAGCTCATTGCTCACATTAAACATATTTTGTACATTATTTTTTACAATAAACGTAATTTAAACACAACTGTTTGATAAAACTTGAAATTTGCCAATTTCGGCGTCGCTCATAAGTTTTAAAAGGGCGCCGCCAACGAAAAAAGTTTGGGAACCGTTGGTCTAGTTGTAAAAGCAATGCAATTTGTTCGTTCTAAAGTCGGTTTAGCCTACTCGCAAGAAACTAAATTCGCGATTGTTTTGTTATTAAATATGATTAAAATCTGCCTCCTGCCAACCTTTTTCTGGATCCGCCCCTGGAATACTTGACTCATATTTCGTGTCCAATTTCCATAAAACTAACGCCCTTTAACTGCGAAATGCAAACAACTTGCAACTGCTGAAGGTCAAGCAGGACTGAGAGCTGATTATATTGAAATTAACCCTATTTTTACCTTTCCTAAGAGCCAAATGCGCCTCCACAAAACACCAACCATCAGTGCAATTAATCAATCGAGGTCGCAAAAACCTATTAAATCGCGAACAGAAGCGCAAGAGAAAAAGTGAATGCTTAATCTGACGTCATAGACTAAGGTAAGAGCGTATTGTCACCGTAAAATTTGACGTACCCTTCTACTGCTAGGTTGGTTCTACTGCTAGCTGGAAAAATTCATGCAGCTTGAAAAATAAACACCCTTAAAGAATAACTTATAAGCATAATATCAGTTTATGTTTTAAAATTCTAGTTCATTTTTAGAAATTAGTTGGTCGCCTATGCGTTTAGTTGGTCGCCTTTAATAGAAATTAGTTGGTCGCCTTTAATAACTAGATATCTTTTAAATTTCAACTTTTTCTATTTTCTTGTTTTAATATTTAATATACAAAATGAGCTAAGGCAACTATTGGAAAATAAGGGTTAAACCTGTGGAAAGGTTATTTACAATTGCAAACCACAATAAATTAGCCTGACAACGTTTGCACGAAAGCAAAAATCGTGGTAAAAACAAGCGCTAGTTAAAACCGACATACGGCTACGGGGTTAAATCACCATCACGCCATAGGGTATTTTGTTTAAAGGCGAGATAATGCACATATAATGGAAATGGTTACCCAAATTGCCACAAAAATTCACTTACAAGTTACAGTATCTAACAGTGATGTAATCTAAACCGATCTCGATCTTCCGACCAAAGTATTGGTGTTGATCCCTTGATTTCCGGTCTTGCTGCTTAGCCTTGGGCCCGAGACCAAGATACTTTATTTGAAAGCTTTTTCGATGTCAAAATTTCTTTTCTCATAATTATGCCGTGCCATCAACGGTTAACAATGGACTTCCTACTTTTTATTAAGTTTTTTGACGACGCCAATCAGGGCATCGGACGACCATTTTTTAGCACAACGTTAGACAATTTTGTACCCCTATTTTTTCCTCGTTACTAGGCCAGGGGGAAGCTAATCACGTTTTTTCATATTAGTCAGAGGAAAACGTGTTTTTAAGTTTTGTTGGGAAATAATGCAAGCATTTACTCTCATTTGCAGGTTGATACACGTTACAACAGTCAGTTATTTCAAATTTTTTCAGAGTAAAAAAAGGTGTTGGGTTAAAGCAGTGTTGACAATTAGATAAAAAACATGGGATTTGCAAGAACGCTGACACGAACTTTGAATGCACGAAACTGTTCACGCTGATGAAGCACGAATTTAAACTAAATGAATGCAGTTTGCGTCCAGCTACTAACTAAGGCCAGCTAGCTTTGATAAAGTTATTTGTCAAATCATTGCAGGTTTTAGCATGCTTATTCATCGGCGCTGCACCGTTATAAAGATACATCATGCTCCTATCAACATACTAGTCACACATTTTAATAAGCGCACAGTATGCATCACTCATTGCTCAATTTACACACTGTTCGTACAAAAACTGTCACCAGTAAAATATTCAAGTGCTGTACTTTGTTAAAGCAGAGATAAAAGAATGAGTACTACAACCAGTGCTGTAGCAGCACAACTTGGTCTCCCTAAAAAGTGCTGGCAAGCGCCACCCGTTTTTGATGTAAATTTATGCTTAGCAACACAAATGCAATGTCACAGCAAAAAATATCGGAACAAAGCTACGTGTTGGCTGGTCATCCAAATTGCCCAGGCTTTTTAGCATGCAACCGATTTATGATGTTATCGTGATCTAGAGACCGTGGGAGATCTTGAACTTCCACTTGACAACATGACGGTTGAATGCAGTCTTTTAACTGCCTTGCTGGTTCGTAAGTCGTCTAAGAGTGTGCAGCGTAAAGAGCCCGAAGAAGGACAACATGAGGTGTAAAGTATCCTATGTCGAGTTAAAAATAGGGCTACACGATGGATTCTTAGTACTGCCAATTCTGCAAAGATAGTCATGCAAAAGAAGGCTCGGTCTGTTGCAGTAAAGATGATAGTGAACACAACAAGAGTGATCAGGAAGCACAAGTCCTTCAGTAGATACTGCCGAGATTTGTTTGTTAAAATATTTTGCTGAGGCAATACGCCTTCCGTCGAAAAGAAGAGATCAATGAGTGTGAGAAGAAAGAGAATAGTAAAAAAGACCGCAAAATGTAAACAGCTAAACCAGCGTACCTTATCTAGCTAGTTCTTCGACTATTTTTGTTATTTCTATCTGCTCGTGTTGGTCTTGCGAAAGGTTAAGAGTCAGGTCTCGCTACGTATGGATTCTGCTTGGTGCTGATTTATCCATTACGCATCCTGTTTGACTACTTGTATATTACCAAGTGATATGGTCCGTGCTGCCACAAAACAAGGCTCGTGCCTGGTTTATTTGCACTATTCGTTCTGATGCAGTAAAACCTCCTTCACATCGAAAGGGTGAGACGCAGTCCTGTCACTTAAAAAGCATTAAATAAAAGAGTTAGCGTGAAATTTGTGTCTTGAAAACGTCGAGTGGCAAATTTAAAGTGTTTTCAACTTGTAATTTGGGACCTTGTTATTCGAATCGCTCAATCGTCGGAAGTTAGTTTTCTGGAGTATCAAGCAAGGTCAAGTTAGCATAGTTTCGCAAAAGTAGCCTAAAATTCTTCAATTTCAGTAGCCTTAGTTAAGGTAGTTTCCTGTTGCTAAACCTGCTCGATATTTTAGGTTGCTTCGGAAGTTTGCAGTTGCAGATCACAAGTAGGCTATTAAAGACTGTCAAGTTTAACCAACTATAGTGGCGCGAACTGTCGATCAAAAAATGTTAGTAGAACCATTTTATTTTAATGAGGTTAAGCACAAACAATTTCATGAGAATGTTTATATTTACTTTAAAACCACCTGAATTACATTTACAATGCTATAATAAAGCTAATTAAATTCAAATAAGAAGATATTGTTTTCTTAATGTTATTTTTACGACTTTCAATCAATAATACCATCAAATTCAACTGTAGTCAAGTCTTTGTGTGCCTGATGTGCCCTCTTCAGTAGAGAGCATTTTTAGTGTACTGTAAGTAGGCTAGTTATGCGACCACATTGAGCCAGATTATCATCTTCTAAGACGCTTGCAATCATTGTGCATTTAAAATGCGATCCAAACATGCAAAAGCAAAATCAATTGCGAAAATTCTTTTCAGCTTATTTGTGGCTCAAAAATTAATTATTTGTGCATGCCCGTTAGGCTACATTGCTTCATCACAAAAATTTTACTGGTCTTGATCTCGTTAGATTAAGGTCTTGAGGTAATAGTTTTCAATCTTGGTCACGGTCTTCAGAAAAAAATTAGATCTTGATTTTGGTCTCAAACGAGCAGGTCTTGATCACAACACTGATGATTTATATAGTCCTTAATGTCTTTTGAATAATGAGCGTTTACATTATGGTCAACAGGCACGAAGATATTGGTGTAATGGCTTTAGCAAATTTTTGTGAACCAACTCTAACTCGATTCAAAAGCAGGAGAAACACAAAAACATTTTTTGCAGCCCAAAAGTCATTTATTTGTGTTACTGCCCTGTAACTAATCAAGATTATAAGCTTACCAATCAAAAACGGCCCATCTTGAAATATGATGCCCAATGTCACACACCAAAGTTCATTGTAACAGCAAAAGCATTCAAACATGTAATTTTGTTTCATATAAGGATCATATTTTCTCGTTTGCGAACATTCTCATTGCACTTTTCGCTTATCAACTAAAACAATTCAACATTCTGGTAAACAGAGCCAGCAGTAAGCAAGAAGATTGGTTGAGACAGACCGTTTTCGCCGTTATTAAGGCTTTACAGTGATGCGTATTCGACCAGCAGGGAACCGAACCTTCAAAATCTACACCATCTATCTGTGGCAAGTACCACTCTACCACCTGATTGGACGCTACTGCTGATGTTATATCCGCTTTTTTAAGTGAGTGACCGGACAAAAAACGGTTGGTTGTAAAAAACGTAATTGCATCTTTGTAAAATGCTGTTTTGTCTGAAGCTATTGATGATACTCTTACCATACTGTCACGAATAAGTAAATTTGTTTGTTGGAATAGTCTATGTTATGTTTGTTGTATGGTAGCCACTTATTTGCCTGTGTTCAGTCATGCCTTTTTTACTTGCTGGTAGATGTTGTACCTACAGCTAGTCGTAAGTTAGTTTTATGATATCGATTATTTTATTTGTAGGTAGCTAAGGATTTTAATAAATATAGTTTTGGACGGCTGGCTCGAGCTCCTGCGATGCTTGGTTCGCAGATGGAAGTCAACAATACGGTGCGTGCTAGCTCTATGTACTTTCGTGGTGTTTTGCTGTTGTTCGAGTCATTCTTATGTGTGCCTTTTTAGAAAACCGCCTGTAACGAGTTCGTGGAGCAGAGACCCTTGGGGTAGTCTCCGAACCAGAGACAGATTGCAGTGAAGCTGAAGTTGTAAATAGATGAAACGCGCTTTTCCTCTCGTCACGCTGTTATTGTCTGACTTTCTTGAATAAATTCTTTGATAAATTTTTATTGGTAATACGCAAAACTGAAAGTGGAAATAATGAAAATGATAAGTAGATATGAAAAAACAGATGGATTGGCTTCGGCGACGTTGGCGTTGTTAGCTGTGTAGCAGTTTAGCGTAGTTAGCGTTGTAGCGGCGTAGCGGTTTCAAACTATTTTGACCCCCAAGTACTTTCTTCTTTACTACAGCTCCAACACAATAATAATCGACAAAGAAACAGCTCAACCAACTTTTCTCTACGTTGGCATTTACGAGCTTCTTTGATAGTCCTTTGACTTCTACTCAAACGTGCAGGTTTTACAAACAACGTAATCCTTCTTGCAACGTGTCTACTTGAGAATAATGTAAAGGTGTGTTAACAAGGCAGTTACTACTGCGTCGCTCGAGGGTCAACCTCGCCAATCCAACGACTAATCAATAAAAGACGATACCTCGAGAGAAACAAACATAACAACCACACAACACGGGTTCGAATCACAGATTGGCTACGCAAAAACTAGATTTAAAGCATTAAATGTTGCCAAATATTGTAACAATATTTACACTCCCCCCAAATATACGACTAAAGGATGATATTTCCCACAAAATATTGTACAACAGTGACAATACATAAGGCTTTAAATTAGTAACAACGTTAAAACAAAATACAACAAACACATATAAACGTATTTACACTATATACATATTTTACAAACATAACACAGCAATTATACTTTCAAACGGTTGATATCCAAGATGGGATATCATTTTTACTTGTGGCTGGGACAACAACACACATTTTCGAAACGGGACGTTTCACTTCACTACCGCGCATTTTTAGAATTGCCGAGCGCACAAAACCTTTGGGATCCGGAAACGTTTTCAAAATTCGCCCCTAGGGCCATCTACTTCTAGGCGTATTTTTATCGACAAGAATCACAATGTCGTTCACCATCACATTACGTTTTGTTTCATACCATTTTTGTCGATACTTTATGGTAGGTAATACTCTTGGGCCCACTGTCTCCAAAAAACGTTGGCAAAATGCTGGGCATGGCGCCACTTACGGGCAATTAAAGAATCGCTATTTTCAGTATCGGTGGGAGGCATACCTGACGCCGGAAAAAGCTGTAATACATCATTAGGTGTAAGAGGTCTCTTAATCTGTTCGATGAGGCGGTCTGTAGGCGTTTCTATCGTAGACTGAACCACCAAATTGCTAACAATCTGCATCCCTTTTTCGAACAGAGGAAATTCTTCTGGAAGTTGTTCCAAACTTTCCAATTGTTCCGGCCACTCCTCTTCAGCCTGTTGTAGAAACTCTGGTCCCGACAACCACATGGAAGACTCAACGAACGCTTGTGCCTGCTTGCATCTTGTCGCCTCATCTGCGGGGTTCAACTTCGACGGGACATACCTCCAACTCTGTATGTCGTTGTTCCTTTCGATCTCTGCTAATCTGTTGGCAATGAAGACAGGAAATCTTTTATTGCTGTTGTAGATGCTTAGCAACACGGAGGTTGAATCCGACCAGAAATAAGTTTTTTCTATAACCAACGACAATTCTTTTTTTAACATTTGGTCAAGACGCAGAGAGACGATAGCCGCCAGCAACTCTAATCGAGGTATTGTGGTCATGGGAGCAGGCGCGAGATGCGACTTCCCCATCAGGAACGAACAATGCACCTTGCCACTCTTATCGGCAATGCGGAGATAAGATACGGCACCATAAGCTTCTCCAGAAGCGTCAGAGAAATGGTGCAATTCATAGGTCAACTCTCCGTTCATATCAGAGGGCTTAAGGCAGCGTGGTATTTTCAACTCCTCTAAATAATACAGCGCTGAAATCCAAGCTCTCCATCGTTCCTTTTTCTTCTCAGACAAAGCGGCATCCCAATCATCACCGTTCATTTCTCGCAGCAGCAACTTTATTTCTACTAGCACTGGAGCAACTAATCCTAGTGGATCAAACAAGGAATGACTAGCTGACAAGATTCCTCGTCTCGTACAGGGCTTTCTTGGCATATCAACTTTAATTCTAAACTCATCTACTACTATGTCCCAATGCACACCTAGCACTCGCTGACTTGTTGTGCGTTCCAGCGATAATTCCTTGTATTTCTCGCAACGATCCTCCTCGGGCACCTTAAGAAGAGCTCGTTCACAATTTGAAAGCCATTTTCTAAGTCTGAAGCCATAGCTGGACAAGGCATTTCGCAGCTCGTTGGCTAAATCTGCGGCTTCTTCGCTGGTTTCTACTGACATAAGACAATCGTCAACATAGAACGCTCTTTGTATAGCTTCAATTGTTTGAGATAAACAATTCTCAGCGGATAAAGCTGCAGTCTGTTTTAGACAAAAGGAAGCGCAACTAGGGGATGATGTTGCTCCGAACAAATGGACTGTCATCCTATAAACCTCTGGTCTTTTGTCAACGTCTCCATCTGGCCACCATAAGAATTGCAGCGCACTTCGATCTTCCGGGCTGACTTTAACTTGATGGAACATTGCTTCTATGTCCGCAACAAGAGCGATAGGTTTAAGTCGAAATCGTGTCAATACCCCTGACAGACGTGAGAGGAGGTCAGGTCCTTGTAGAAGCTTGTCATTTAGAGACACTCCCATAAACTTTGCTGCACAATCAAAAACGACTCTTAACTTGTCTGGCTTCTTCGGATTCATAACTGGGTGATGGGGTAGGAGCCAGGTGCAAGCATTTCTTTTGCCGTCATCTCTGACCTTTTCCGCGTAACCTTTCTCGATATAGTCTTGCATAACGCCCGCATATTTTTTGTGTAGCGATTCGTCCTTCGAGAGCCTACGTTTCAATGACTCCAACCTTTTTTCCGCCATTGCTCTGTTGTCGGGAAGGAAGACATTCTTATGTCTCCAAAGCAAGGGTAGCTGAAAGTGACCATTGACAATTTTGATCGAATCCTTCATTATTTTAAGTGCCAGGCGATCTTCTCGAGAATTATCATGGTCCAGACCACAACCGACTTCGTATTCGTGTGGAGGTAAGCTTGGGTCTGCCTTTGCGTTTTCTGGAAGGATGACATGCATGCAAGTGTCCGTAGCACTATTGTTCCTCACTTCAGCGCAACACTGACAACGAAGAGCTGGGCCAAACAGCACCCACCCAAGAGAAGTTCTGATAGCATCAGGGGTTCCTTCCGGTCCAAATCTGCTCTCCAGTGCCCGAAATACCACAGATGCGTCTACTCCAATTAAAAGACCGATGGTCTTGTCAGAAAGCTCTTTAAATGAGATGTCCTTCAAGTGTTCTAAATTATTCAACTTGCTACTAACTGGCACTTGAGCTTCCTTTAAAGGAATGGCGTCTACAACTAGAACCTCTCTAAGGCTTACACTACAGTTTTCATCAACACCACTCACTAACAGCGTTATAGCCTCTGTCTCTATGGGGGTAGGCTGAACTCCTGATGACAGCGTACTTATAGAGATGGTCTGCTGTGATCCATTAGTGTTCAACTCATCAGCAATACGTCGTGTGCAAAATGTTCGTTGTGATCCACTATTCAAAAGAGCATAAGTCAACAGCTCTTTCCCATTGTGACATATCTTCACCGGAAGAGTCATGAAAAAATGACCACTAGAATCTCGGTCCGAGTAGATATTCTTCGTAGCGGCGCACAGTACCTTTTCACTATCGGCCAGCCCTGATGCGTTATCCTTATGAAGCAGAGTGTGATGCTGATCTTTCGTGCATCCCTCTACGTTGCACCTTTGATTAGATTTGCAGTCTCTGCTTGTGTGTCCAGCATTTAAGCATTGAAAGCAACGGCCTTGCTTCATCAGAAAGGCAATACGCTTGTACCTTCGCAATTTTTTAAAACGTGAACAGGCAGATAGTTCATGCTTTTCGTCACAAAAGGGACAAGTCAGACTTGCAGTCTTGGGAGTAAAGTCAGGGATAGCCGTAGTGTTTAGTACGGTTGCTCCTCTCTGTCCTACATGAAGACTCTGTTTTAGGTTTCCATACACTACCTGTCCATACAATGAGTTTGCTTCTGCTGCCTCGTCTTGGACAAATCTCACCAACTCTTCAAATCTCGCTTGTCTTCCTGTAGTCTTAAACTCATGATACGACCACTTGGCCCAGTCCTTTTGCGTTTGTTCAGGAAGTTTTTCGATAATTCGTCGGATGGTGCCTAAAGAGTTTAAGGTTGCAAAGTCTTGTACGTCCCTCAACATAGCCACGCATTTGTCCATAAGCACTGACAATGTCTTTAGTCCTTTTGGGTCCTTCGTTTTCAGCCTTGGTGCAGCCAGGAGTTTCTGCTCACAATGGTGAGCGACAATGTGTGGTTGGCCATAGTCGTTATATAGACTGTCCATGGCTAGTCCATATCCAGATTCGGCATCGCGGGCCAAGTGTTCCAAGTTCTGTCTAATTCTCCTAGAACAATGTTGTAAAAGGTAGACTAATTTTGCGGAATTTGAAGACATTTTCGTAGCAATGTGTGCTTCGAAACTACGTATGAAGGGCCAATAGATTAGAGGATCTCCGTCGAAATTCGGAATTACCGGTCTAGGAGGTGGATAGTCCTGAGAGGTAAGGATTGGAATCGACGCGGACTGTCCAGCAGGAGCATGCCAGTGAGTTACCGGAAGGGGAACATTCCTTCTGTCTTCCCCATACTCCGGTTCCGCAAATTTTCTAGATTGCCTAGAGTTATTTATAGGTTGTTCATATTGACTAATCATGCCATCAAATTTTCTTACGTTGTTATAGCCTTTTGACGTAGCTAAATGATTTGCCATCGTCATGGCTTTGTTATCCTCCAAAGAACATTGCTCGTTCCTAGCCACAGCTCTTTCAATGTTCTGTTCTGACCCTTTCTTCGCATTTCCTAAAGTTTCTCAAATCTGTACTGATAAAGGCGCAATAGGTCGTCTTAATGGTCTCGATCTGTCACCTCTATCGGATAAAACTTCATCCCACGCCTTAACCTCAAACTTGGCCAATTCTACGTCCAACGCCTTTTCTTGTGCATTGGCTTTTCTTTCGGCCTCTTGCTTAGCTCGTTCGGCCTCTTGCTTAGCTCGTTCGGCCTCTTGCTTAGCTCGTTCGGCCTCTTGTTTGGCTTTTCTTTCGGCCCCTTGCTTAGCTCGTTCGGCCTCTTGCTTAGCTCGTTCGGCCTCTTCCGCTATGCGCGACCTTTCCTTTTCCTTTTCTTTGGCAAACGAAGCCAACTTTAACTTCACAAGGCTTTCCTTGCGCTTAAAGCTAGAGAGTGAAGATCGCGAGCTACGTCCTGAACATCTCGAACCGCCATCTAAAGAGGATCTCTTCGACCCGGGTGCTGAAAGGGGACACAAAGATTTTGTGCCAATAGGAGGCGAGTCTACACTTTCATACCAACTTTTAACCCTGGCGTCAAATTCTAATTTAGCTTGTTCAACGCTAATCCTTTTGGTTTGTGTGCCGGGCAACAGGTCTTCCTCCGATAAGAAAATGCATTCAGCCATTAAAGAATCGTAATCGAGGTTAATACTAGAAATTAAGGTTTTCAAAACGTTCTTGTTCTCAGGGTTAAGCATCAGACCGTCAGATACTAAATATTTGTTTTCTAAGTCTTTTAGAGTTGCACTTAAGCCATGACTGTGGTGATCCATGATCGACAAACACTCGTAAAATAATTCTACAGCACTAAATTTGCGAACAAAGAACGATCCTGTTAGAGCCGTAAAAACAGGCGTTTGTAAGAGTTTTAACAATAACGAAAAGTACAGTACCTTAATTGTTCTGCGATTATTGTCCAATTTCTACTTCGATGAATCAGATAAACGACGTCAACGCGGCTGCAGAATATCTTCTTCAAACGGAATTTCCCGAGCAGAAATCGAAGCACCGGAGATCAATTCAAGTTGAGCAGCAAGGGCACGAGATCGGATATCCAACGGACCAACGGGATGAAACGGAGAAACAATTTTTCTTTCTTCAATGGGACGAATAGAACGATACAGAATCAGCCAAACAGTTTTGGAACTCCAACTGATCAATTTACCGAAGCAACAATTATCTTGAAATTTGGCGAAACAACAAGTAGTTTGAAACTTTGTAACGAGTTCGTGGAGCAGAGACCCTTGGGGTAGTCTCCGAACCAGAGACAGATTGCAGTGAAGCTGAAGTTGTAAATAGATGAAACGCGCTTTTCCTCTCGTCACGCTGTTATTGTCTGACTTTCTTGAATAAATTCTTTGATAAATTTTTATTGGTAATACGCAAAACTGAAAGTGGAAATAATGAAAATGATAAGTAGATATGAAAAAACAGATGGATTGGCTTCGGCGACGTTGGCGTTGTTAGCTGTGTAGCAGTTTAGCGTAGTTAGCGTTGTAGCGGCGTAGCGGCGTGGCGGCGTGGCGGCGTGGCGGCGTAGCGGTTTCAAACTATTTTGACCCCCAAGTACTTTCTTCTTTACTACAGCTCCAACACAATAATAATCGACAAAGAAACAGCTCAACCAACTTTTCTCTACGTTGGCATTTACGAGCTTCTTTGATAGTCCTTTGACTTCTACTCAAACGTGCAGGTTTTACAAACAACGTAATCCTTCTTGCAACGTGTCTACTTGAGAATAATGTAAAGGTGTGTTAACAAGGCAGTTACTACTGCGTCGCTCGAGGGTCAACCTCGCCAATCCAACGACTAATCAATAAAAGACGATACCTCGAGAGAAACAAACATAACAACCACACAACACGGGTTCGAATCACAGATTGGCTACGCAAAAACTAGATTTAAAGCATTAAATGTTGCCAAATATTGTAACAATATTTACACCGCCTGATCGTGTATTCGCCTGATCGTCTAATTTAGGGGTTCCCAACCTGTGGTACGCGGAAGCTTTCCAAGTGGTACGCAAGATCTTTTTCCAAAATTGAAAAAAAAAGTATTTGTTTTCACAGAAATTCCCACCCAGAGAAATATAGTAATGTGAATTAGGCTCCAGTTCATTTTCTTTTGCTTCTCAATTATAATACTGTACATGTAAAGATGTATATGCATAATGTAGTATACTGTTACGTGGACTAGATAGCTCGCTTGGCATTTTTTTTTCTTTCTATAGCATATCTGCAGCAGCAGCAGCAAACTGCAACACGATCAAATATTCTAGCTAGCGTGTTACACAATATCTCCAGTAACAAACTCACAGTTGCTTAAAACTTATTATAATGCAACAGACGTGGAAAGAGCTGGTTTATACAGATTTTTTTAGAAAGAAATGTGATTGGCTTGTAAGTGAAGAACCTTCTCGAAAGTTTTTTCCTGAGTATGTATACTGACTTGTGCTTGTGTGTCATACTTTTGTTTATTGGCGTTTGGGAGTTCATTCAATGATAGACTGGTAGAGGCTTTGTGAATTTTGAAATAAAATTCTGCTGTCCTAGCTATATTTTATCTGCTGTTCTACCTGACTATATTTTTCTTTGCTGTTGGAATCTGGCTGTTATATCTGCTCGTGAAGCTGCGATGGGTGCTCGTGGCTAAGTTTTGTACGTCAGTTGAATACAGAAGGTTGGAAACCAATTCTTGCGGTGGATTTTGTCTTTCTTTTCCAAGCTAGTTAGGAAAGCAGAATCGAAAGTGCTACCCCAATACCTTTTTAACAATCTTTCTTGAGTTGGCAGCATAGACTCAGGAACGCATACGCACACCATCCTGTTGACTGAGTAGGTACAGTGCTGTAATTAATTAACTTACTAAATTATTTTTATCGATTATGTAACTTATTGAATGTATTTAAGTTTAGTTTTATTGAATTGAAAAATAGGGGAGAATCTGTGCCACAGTGTGTGTTGTGTATAAAAACATTATCAAATGTATCAATGAAGCCAGGTCTTCTACAACGCCATCTCCAAACTAATCATCCAGATAAGAAGGACCGTGATTCTAATTATTTTAAGCGCCTTGGAGAAAATGCGAAAACATAACGACTAGACAAAACGGAAAGTAATATCAGCAGTCGGTGGGGATTGTGACAGCCTCCTATAAAATTGCACTTCTTGTGGCGAAGAACAAAAAGCCTTACACAATAGCTGAGGAACTCATCATGCCTGCAGCAAAAGTGCTGGTGAAGCATGTGATCGCGATGAAGCAGTGTCAAAATAAAGCAGTGTTTTGGTGTCAAATAATGCAATACAGCGGTATATTACAGTAATGTCTACTGATGTCAAAGAACAAGTCATTGCGGAAATACAGGGCTCAACATATGGATTTGCCATACAACTGGACAAATCAACTGACGTATCAAACTGAGCACAGCTTCTAATCTTTGTATGTTATGCTACTAAAGATGCAATTCCAAATGAATTACTATTGATCAATAAAATGAGAACTACAACAAAATTAGAAGACGTGTTCGAACTTGTTGATACCGTTTTCAAAGCAAATGGTCTCCAATGGACTAAGCTAGTCGGTTGCACAAGCAACGGCGCTCCGTCTATGCTTGGCAGAAAATCTGAGTTCCAAGCTCGGGTAAAAGCAGTGTCTCCATCTGTCACTTCCGTTCACTGCTTCATACACCGATTCGCTCTCGCTGCTAGACTTCTACCTCCCGATATAGAGACAAGCTTGAACCTGGCTGTTAAAATGGCAAACTACAGTACATTAAGACATCTGCCTTAAATAGTCGTCTTTTCAAGGCATCTGCGAGGATATCTGATCAGAATACACGTCATTGCTGTTTCATACGGAAGTGAGGTGGCTGTCTCGAGGAAATAACACTGTGCGTCTTTTTGTGCTGAGAAAGAAGCTGCTTCAGTTTTTCTAAACAAAAGATCACAAATTTCAGAAGATTCTTGAAGACAAAAATTTCATTCTTTACCTTGCTTACTTGTCAGATATTTTTGGAGTCATGAATTACTTCAATTGTTCTCTTCAGGGGCCTCAGAGCAACATCTTTGATTTCTCAAACCAATTGACTGCATTTACCTAAAAACTCGATTTGTGGATAATAACATTGAGAACAGACAGTTTGGAATGTTTGAGAATGTGGCGTCACTTGCAGGGGAGCCTACTATTGCGTTTGGTCGAGAGATCATCAAACACCTCCTTCTGTTGAAAGGTGATATCAAGCAGTACTTTTTCAACGATGGTGATGCACAAGCATGCACTTACAATCGGAATCCACTCACTGTTAAGCCTGATGATCTTCCAGTGGAAACTGGTGAACAAGAGCTCATCGATTTGCAGTGCGATAAAGGTGCGCAGGAGAAGTTTAAAAACCATAAATTGGCCAACTTTTAGTAGGATACAAGTCTCTCCTATCCGCCACTAGCAAAAAATGCGATTCCTCAGTTTCTCATATTTCCAACGACATGGGAATGAGAACAAGAATTTTCTTACAATCAAGTCGAAGACAAGAAATCGTCTCGTAAACTCAGAACACAATTTCCGATGTTCTGTGAGCAAAATATCTCCGCGACTTGCGAAACTAGTCGACGAAAAGCAAGCGCAGCCATTGCATTAAATTACGAATACTTATTGGTCTATAAATTAAATATTTCGCTTCTTTATGTTTATGTACATGAGCGAATATTTTAAGTTTAGTTTTGCATATTTTTTAATTGCGGATTCATTTCCTTGTATTATATTTGTATGTTATTGTGTCTGTTAACCTTTTTGTACAGTTCTTTTATGGACAAAACTAATTGTCTAAGTTAGGTGGTACGCGGCTACAGAACAACTCCATAAGTGGCACACAGCAACAAAAAGGTTGGGAACCCCTGGTCTAATTGAATGATCGCCTGATAATTAATTGGTAATAGTTCAAGTTGTGTTGGGATGAATAACGCAGGCGCGTAATTTCAAGTTGAATTCCGTGAGTCAACAGTCTATATATGTATAGTTCCTGTAGTTTGTTGCTTTTATTTCGCTGTAATTATTTTATTCGTAAATCTAGATTTGTCTCGAGTCCAAACTTGTATTTATATCTCTGCTGTTTTTCCGCAAAAAAAAAACTTTTTTTTTGCATTAAGATTTGTTCGTACACGCTTCTTCTGACGTCACAATGGTAGATCATGTGTTTTTCTTCAAGACTGATCAAGAAGACACTTTTTTGTTCTCTAAGTTTTTTGGTTGCCGATTACGTAATTTAGCAGTAGATGTTTTTTGTCACGTGTTGTTGTTTTTGAATTTTATGGATTGCGTCTCATTCATATATAAGGCGGGGGGATTTTTACACATTCAGAGAGTGCAGAGTGTAGAATGTAGAGACTGAAGAGAAAGAGACAGAGAGAAATAGTGCGAAAGAGCGTGTTATTTTGTGATGGTTTGTTGCGGAATATTAGTGTGACAAAAATCAAGCGGTTAATTGATTGATGTAGTTTTCTGGTCGGTTTCTGATTGACATATTAAAGTGCTTTAGTTTGCGTTATCGACGAGCGAAAGAATTTAAAGTCTCGAAGCTTTTTGTGAATATATTTGTTCTGTTTTTGATCGAGAAGTTCGTGGTTCAAAGTATTGTGGTTCAGTATTTAGTAGAAGCCGATCTTCACCTAGCTGTTAAGTTGCAACCAAACTTAATTATTCAAGCGATACTATAAGTAGCCTCAATTTTAAGAAAAAATTAAAGTTGAAATTGAACTAAAATTCTATTTACGTGACACATACGTAACAAGAACTAAAATGAATATATCTTGACCATTTGAACACAAATAAGCTGGGCTGATGTGAGTAAGCCTATTGCAGCATTTCGCCAGTGATTTTCTATTTCTTTTTTCGGCGCTCGTTGAAATATCTATTAATATTAATTTCGTGGAGCCCTCTCCAAATGCAAAATTTGCCAATTTGAAAAGAGCGACCATTTTTGGAGATTTACATTTTAAAGCCGTTGTAATTTAATCAAAATTTCTGGCTTAGACCATGTTTTGATACTTAATTTGCATATTTTAAAGCTAAGGGTCTTTTATTGGGGATCAACTTTTAAAGTATACGTTTTGTCCAAAGTCGTGGACCAAGCCATGCTTTAAAGACAACGATAAAATAGGGAAATTTACCTACGTGCGGAAATAAAGAAAATTTTATGAAAATATAGAAAAAACTTCAATTAAATACCGGAAATCGCAGAAATACGGAAAATTACGAAAATGATTAGTTTGACTTAACTCAATTATCTAATTTTTCCCAATGCCATGATTATACTTTTTTTACTTTATATCAACTCCCGCAAATTTTCGTAATTTGGCAATTTCCATACTTTTTTTAGTTAGTATTTTTTCCATATTTTGTAAGCCAGCGATTCCTTTTTTAAAATTAATTTCCGTGTTTCCTTAATTTCATGTTTAGTAAGAATTTCTATAATTCCATATGAATTTCCGTATTTTAGTGTTGTCCTTTTTTGGCGCTAATTTCGCTTATTTTTAAAAATTGAAGATCTGGCTTTTATTTTGATTATCAACTGCATACTATTATTTCTGTTCGATCGACCCAACGCCCATGAAAAATCTCGCTGTGCATTGGGGTGCCTTGGCGGCCATTTTGGAAACCGCTCGCTTAAGTAACAGCTCGTGGCTATTAAAACGGGCCAGTAAAAGGCAATACGAAATACAATTAACAGAACAAAGACAACTGCTCCGTAGCAAAACCTACTTTTTGAAAAAAATTTACTGATATTTTAACGAGTGATTACACTAACTACCATCAAAGCCAAACTTAATGCATGAAGATCTATCATGGCAAGACTGCGTCCCACTCGGAGACATTTCCAGCATAGTTTTCCTGCTCATTCATTGCGATTACTTTGAATGAGCCAAAGGTGGTGCGTGAGGGATGAAAATATACTTTGTGGCCTAATTGCATTTGGAACGCAATCAACTGAACCTCCGATACTTCCACATCTACGAAAAAGAATAAAAATATTTTGAAGTTTTATGTAGTAGAAATATTAAAACCGAGACTTAAAGGTAGAAGAATAAGACAAAAATTTAATTTTACGAAGATTTTTATATTGAACTACCATTTCTATTGGGCCTGTTTCGCGCGGTAATGTTATTTTTTGTTAAGTTAAACTCGTACTAGAGGTCGAAAAACTAAGATGCAGAACTCGAACTTAAAATAGAACTTGCAAAATCATTTGAAACTGGAACTTGAACTTGCAGGCCTAAATTGTGATGTCATTTGCATGATTTGTCAATAAAGAAAGCAAACTTTTTCGAAAAAGACCTGTTCTTTATAACTGATGAGAAATTTGCAAATACGAAAAATAGTTTCAAGGGTGTTTTCTGTGTAATAGCAGCCTATTGTCTCTGAGTATCATTAATGTACGAAACAGAATATTTAATTGAATGCTTTTTGTCTAACTTTTGGCCGGTATAGAAACGTAGCAATATTAAAATAGCAAATAATTTACCGAAATTGACTTTGCTAAAACATCCTTACAATTCTTGTCCTGCTGTGAGAGAAAATTTTTTGCCATTGTGCAAAAACACACATTATTTTTAGATTTCCCTCAAAATTGCCACTTGTCTGACTGCCAGCGAATTGTCACAAATATTAAGTTGAAGCAGCTTTCAAAGCTATAATTTTTGATGTTATGAAATGGGCTATTTTGTGTTACTTGTTAAGAACGTTTTGATTGTAAGCTTGTAATTGTTACCAAACAATGGCTTAGTGAAGAATGACGCAAATTCATACTCATAACATCGTAGTAACTCCCATTGTTATTTTTCTGGAATCTTCTGGTGTGAAGCTACACATCATTTAAATGTTGAAACCATTTTCTTTCCAACTGGGATGAAGCCGGCTGATTTGATTTTCCTAATCTCGACATTACTAATGGAAGCCTTGCAATTGCAATACAGTAGGCGCCGCTTATTATGACCACGGATAATATGACCAGCCGCTTGTTATGACCAATTTGGTATGGTCCGGAATTTTTCCACTTAAATTTCTCCGTTTAATATGACCAAATTTCGGATAATATGACCGACATTTTCTCCATCTCTCTTGTTACAGTACAGTATTTTTTCCCGCCACGCACTTATAACTTCGTTTTTTCAACATATTGTTACATACTGTACTTAGTTTTACCGTCACTTGTGCTGTTACAATACTGTACTTTGTTTTACTGCCAACGTCACACTGTTACTTCGGTTAAACGATGCATTAGACGGTGTTTGGACTTCTTGTGGCCTACGGCCTCGATTCAGGAGCTGTTATGGAGCCTTCGGTTTATATAACCATTCGGATATTATGACCAAAATGGTCTGGTCCCAAGGTGGTCATATTAAGCGGCGTCTACTGTAACGTAACCGTAAATGCTTCACTGCTGGTTTGTTTGCTCTTTCCTTAGCTTCGTTTATGCCAGGAACTAGCAACATGCGCGCAGCCAGAGGCTTTAGGTCGTACAAATAGGCATACAGTTACAAATAAGCCGTAAGTAGCGGTCCTAATAGTTCACACCTCTATTCTGAAAATACGTCTCAATCATCTTAGCGCTTTCCCCACAACACAACTTTAAAATTATGCTTCTATGAACTTTATGCAATAAACGATTAAAACTTTTTGAAGCTTTCCAATCGCTAGCAAGTCCGTTTCCTCGTTACCAAATAGAGCAAGCAAGACACAGCAGGAACTCGAAAAGCTTCGGGAGAAATGTAGCGGTTATGCACAACTATTTATAACGTTTGTTTTAGGCTTAAGCGATAGTCTTCAAAAAATGGTATTTTGATTTTGGAACGACGATTGGCTATCTCAACAACGTAATTAGCTACTTGTTACTGCTCTCCCCACTATCCATTAGGTGAAGCCGGCTGAACCGATATTCTTAACCTCGACATTACTAGTGTGGGTGCTGCTATTGTAACATCGCAACTTTGAATACTTTATTTTGGGTTCCATTGGAGTACGCAGCGCTTTAAGGAAAACAATGAATTTGCAGTAAACCTCGTATATAACGGGCTCGAATATAGCGGATAATTGTATATAACAGACGAAATTTCATGTCCGGATGATTTCTTATTCATTTTAGTACATATCAACTTTGTCTATAACGGATCCGTTGTCGTATATAACGCACCAACTTTTCAGTCCCGTTGAGATAAAACAACGTAAACTACCTCGCCTATAACGGATTCATTCTTTACCAAAAAAAATTACAACTTGTTGTAAAGTTGTGACAGAATAATAGCGACACATGAACAGCGTAACGTACCGTCATATTTGTGTAGAGCCTTTTCTGTACTGAATGATACAATGACTTAATACATTGGTTCTGTGTTGAGTGGGTCTTGTAAATACCTCAGGAGCACAAAACGTAATGCATCTGAAGTGGAGCATAATGAGCTTGTATGCTGAGCATCGGATTAATTTCGTATATGACGAATTTCGCATGTACAGAAACCTCGTATATAACGGACAAGTCGGGACCAGCGATATTTGTCTGTTATATGCGAAATCCGTTATACTGTACTGGGTGATTCAAAATTCTCCATACAAATGATACAAATACATAAACTATTTATTGTTTGCTTGTATTTTCTAATTATATTATTTTTTGTTTTTAGGTACCCTTATGATGTTATTGACCAAACAAAAAAAATTGAAATCATATCAATGTCTGGAAGTAGTCGCAAAATTGCAGAAGAATTTAACAGAAAACATAGAACCAGCATAACATCGCTGTTAAGAGAAAATGGTAACTTTCCAGCATATTTCCAGCAAGATGGTGCCCCGCCCCATTATGGGATTTAAGTGCGACAATACTTGAATCAAATACTTCCAGATGTATGGATTGGTAGACGTGGGCCAGTTGAGTGGCCTCCTAGATCCCCTGATTTGATCCCTCTTGATTTCTATCTTTGGGGTCATTTGAAAGCTATGATGTATCAAGAAAATATAAGAGAAATAAACCATTTGAAGGACAGCATCATCAACTCATGTGCACAAATATCTCCAGATGTGTTATTGCGAGTTCACAGTGAGTGGGTTAAACGTATCATGATGTGTCTTCAAAACAATGGTGGCCACATCGAGCCTGTCATTTAATAAAATTTTTTTATATTAATAAAAAAAACAACATTTTCTGTGTATGGAGAGTTTTGAATCACCCTGTATACGAAATTAATCCGATGCTCAGCATACAAGCTCATTATACCTCAGCTCTGATGCATTACGTTTTGTGCTCCTGAGGTATTTACAAGACCCACTCAACACAGAACCAATGTATTAAGTCATTGTATCATTCAGTACAGAAAAGGCTCTACACAAATATGACGGTACGTTACGCTGTTCATGTGTCGCTATTATTCTGTCACAACTTTACAACAAGTTGTAATTTTTTTTTGGTAAAGAATGAATCCGTTATAGGCGAGGTAGTTTACGTTGTTTTATCTCAACGGGACTGAAAAGTTGGTGCGTTATATACGACAACGGATCCGTTATAGACAAAGTTGATATGTACTAAAATGAATAGGAAATCATCCGGACATGAAATTTCGTCTGTTATATACAATTATCCGCTATATTCGAGCCCGTTATATATATATGGTTTGCTGTAATGGGCAAATATTGCTGGTCCCGACTTGTCCATCATATATGAAGTTTACTGTATTATTTTACTCCTTGCTCAATATTGTGAGTAAATTAACTCTTTTCTTAAATTTAGTGTTCCCTTTTGTTAGGAATTATCAATTGTACGCGTCTCAACCTTACATTCGTTTTTAATTCAGTGGGACAGCAACACTTTGGCATAAAAAGGTCTTGGGCATTGTCGTTTCAATTGCTTTTTACTCACAGACCTGGATTGCTACTTGCCCGAATATCAAGTGTTTGATTGCGTCACTTATAATTTGATCCGTAGGTAGAATAACCTAATACAATCGCGTGCCGCATAGGAAGCAACAGAAAGATCAAAACAAGGGACAATATTTATGCTAGTAATTTCCTTGTTTCTTTGCTGTTTATAATTTTCAAGGGGGGATTGAACCAAGTCGTGAAATACGCGTACCGCCAAATATCATATTTTTGTAAACGAAAAACAAAGATCACTATGGTTCCCATTCCTAACTTTTTGTTTGTTTTCAAATGCTAATTTAAAGGAACAAATAAAATTTTAAATGATAGAGAGTCTTTTTAAGAGAGTTTAATTTGTAAAATGATAGAGACCTTTTTTAATTCAAAGTACTCGTACTACAATTGGAATTAGATGCATCGGGGCAATGCCCTTCATTAACGCGTATTTATTTCATATGATCTCAAAAATATAATTTGGTTAAAGGAGGCGCAACCGGCTGAACCGATGTTGCTTACCCGTCATAACTGACCGCTAGCCCAGCTGGGCGACGCCGGCGGATCCGGCTAGTCTAAGCTATAAAGCGCAATTTTGCCTATGTGTTTTGGCTCTTCCGAAACTACTGGGCGTAGAAGTACCAAACTTGGCACGACTGATCGCCCCCCAGGGTGAGTGTTATTAGGATGAGCGTGACGTCATAATCAAAGATAACTTTTTAAAGTTTGCATTTCGTGACAGAGAAATACCCTACTTACGTCAAACAAAAATCAGGCCCCAACTTGCCAATTAGCAAAAAGTTCATCCCAAAGACGTCACAGCAGACGCTTGATTGCACAATTTGTTCTTTGGAATTTCTCAGAAACTACCGATTATAGAAATGCGATTGAACGCTTTTTTGGTAAATATTAACAAGGTACTTTGATAAAAAACTTGTGAACTAATTAATACTTAACTGGCGATGCAACAACAGATTTTTTAAGTATTTTAAGGCTTCAGAACATGCTTCTCCACCTTTCCTTCTGCATGCTTTAGACTCGCTGTATAAAGTCACATTGCTGTCATCATAAACTGCTTTCGTAACCAAATTATTTTTTCATGCGATTAAACATTTTTTGATCATAATTTTAACAACTCAAAGTTTGACTTAATTTGTACAAATGAACAGAAAGATGGTGTAAATGACTTTGTTTATGTTATCTTTTGTTATGCCTTTGTCGATTGACTTGGTTCATTCTCTCTTGCCAAACCGTTTTTTGTGTTTTGTAAACTACTCTAATTCGATTTAAAAGCAAGAGAATGACAAAGACATTCTTTACAGTCCAATAGATAATTGTTTGTGAAATTGCTCTGTATCGAATGATGATTACCAATCTAGCAATCAAAAACGGACCATCCAGAAAAGCTATGCCCATTATCACACCCCAAATCTCATTATAGCAACAAAAACATTCAAACAGCCTCTTTCTCTCCATGTAAGCATCAAATTTATCTCGTTTGCGAACTTTCTCCTGACTTTTTCCAATTGGTCTTGGAAGTGATTCAACATCCACGTAACCACGTTCTGTAAGAAAAAAATAGCATTAACGAGTAACTGTCTCGTGGAGGTCGGAAAGTGTGCGGGTAATAGGCCACACGAAGTTTTGAAAAAATTTTTACGAGCCACGAAAGAGAAAACTATATTGCAATCAAAGGATTGAGTTTTCTATTTTCAACGACCTAGTGTTTTGGAGCACACATTTTTTGAGGTTTTGTGGTTGTTTGAGATTAAACAAGTGATTTTCTGCTGCCAAAAAGATAAATGGCACTTCAACAAAATATCAAAACAGTTCACTGCTTTTTTCTTTTGATTACTGGCCAACGTCTGCTTTATGTAAAGTGGTAGACAGACGGAAATAGGCATCCAAGCTTTCATCAGCCATTCTGTTTCTCCTGTTGCCTGCTTACTTTTCGATTTAAATTTAATAGAAATACGTATTGATTTTTCGTTACTGTGGATTGTGTAAAATATGTTTGCTTAAATTGAAGGTTTTATCAGAAAGCTGTTTATAGTAGACTGGTACGTAATTTTGAAAGGAAATCTTTCTTGTTAGATTTGGTTTTCACCAGTGTCGTGAAAAATAACTGGTTTCGAAAAATGGCCAGGCATTTCTACAAGCCATTCTAAGAGCAGCAACTAGTCTATAAAAGGTTTAGGCGGGTTTTCGCTCAGCATTTTCCTGTTTGTTTTTTAATGTTCCGTGTTTTGCTTTTACTGTTTCCTGTGTTTTTTCAAAAGTGATCACAGAGATCACCCTCTCTTCTGCTCTTATTATGTCTAAATTAAATTTAAGAACATTGCAGAGAAGTTCTTATACTGCGGGAAGGAAGACATGGAACGTTTACAGGAGACGCGATGCTACAGTTTTAACTTAAAGAGATGGAGAAATATTGTCAAAATCAGGGTTTAGGAGAAATCGATACCTAAAAACGAAAGATTTTCAAGCTATTTTGGTGAGCAGAAAATGACCACTTTCAAAGAACTGATTCTCAAAATAAAAGATTCTATGTTTCAGAGAGCACATGGAAGAAATTGACCACCGCTGGGAAAATAATCATCTTTATAAAAAAAAGACTTTTACATATTTAGGGGAGGCATGTAATTGAAAGTAATTGAGCACGTAACAAAAATCTTTCATTCGTAACATTAAACAATGGTAATAAGATTCAAGCTTATAGTCTGTTAAATAGTCTTGTTTTAGAGTACTTTTTATACTTTTTCTTTTCCTAGTAAAGGTGGAACAACGTAAAACAAAACATTTAAATTTCCAGCCATATGGTCAAGTGAGATCTCTGATTCAGACCGCTATCTGTGGCATTAGTGATTGTGCTTTCATACATCACGTATGAGTGCATTGTTGTGTTTTTGAGAAAGGCACTCAACAGCAAATTTTTCCTGTTTGGTAGCAGTGCTTGTGGTGGATAATGCCACAAGTGTACGGTAGTAAAAGTATTAGTTATTCCCAAAAAGGTATGAACATACGATGTTTCGCTGTAGCCTGAGGATAGAAACATTTAATTCATCTCCACATCAAGCAAACTTAACCAAGGCCTTGTCATGGGAGCAATGGTATTTACCCTATACACTATCACATTCCCATTAAACCTGTTTAAAAATTTCTCCATAAGGTCGGTACAAACTAAATTGGAAAAGAATAAGATATTCTACCTATTAACATGCAATTTTTATGTCTCAATAGAGCTGCAGTTTGACTTTGCTAATTCGATACTCGAGCATTCCTGAAAGCATCGCTACTCTCACAAAAATCTCACAATTTTACTTTAATGGCAATGAATGATGACAATAATCAGCATAAACAAATGATATTTATCACTAAAATCATCTCAAATGATATGTAATCTTATGTTTTGGCAATTTTAAACCGCAATGTGGCATCAAAATGCAAATCGTAACTGGGCAGCCAACAGGCTAATATCAGAAATTCATAATGAGATGAAAAAAAGTGCATTTTGCTGCAGTAGCATCTTGAGTGCAGTGAAAAATAAAGAGGATTAACATAAGAAAACTAGCAATTTTAGAAATTAAAAATATATGTCGCGGATGAATAGGTAGCATGCCTCTCATTAAACTCAACCAAAATGGGTAACTCATACCGAGGAAATTTACCATTAAAAGAGCCTAATAATTATAAGTTAAAATTAAAGGTTTCAATAGCATAAAAGCTTGAATAAGATACTCTTACAAACAACAACTAGTGTTACTTGTTTAGCCCAAGTTTAACCACGTAAAATTTTTTACCATAATCTGTTTTAGCAGTCTGATTTCCTGCAGGTGACAAACTGGTTTCCTGACTATCATTAGAAGTGGCATTGTCTTTTTCCAATAATCTGACAACATTTGCTTTTGTGTTTGCCTCAATGTTGTTGTCGACTTCAGGCAGTTGTTTGAAAGTGGTAAGAGAAACCGTAAATTGCAGCACACTCCAAGTCGATAAAGCCATGATCATGTATAGAACTTCTGTGTCGCATTTCAGCTAAAAAAAAAGCAAGATGATTGAACCAAAATAATAATTTCGCTTTTCTGCCTTTTTGATTGCCGGAGGATATTAGCATTTGGACGTAAAACAAGTTGATTCACCCACGTTTCGTAATCACCGATAGGCCGACTGCTGTGAGATAGTAAATCTTTTTAACACTCACGCCGCAAACAAACAGAAAACTCTTGTTTTCTAAAAGCAGAATTGACTCAGGCATAGAGCTCAAAATCTCCATGATTATCAGCTGCGCTTCATCGTATCGATCTACCTTGCCAAAAAAAAATTAAAAAATACAAATATATGTAGAAACTTGTGCAGTTTGAGCACTCTGCGACGCGGTGTGGAGAAGCCCTTGCGTACTATAATTAAAAAATGCTTTTGCAGCTGTACAAAACCTGAAGGTTTTTCAGCACAACCAAACCTGTGGGTTGGCAGTGTGCCCTATAACACTCAGTGCTCCGCTACAACGTCGCAAAAGCAGAAACGGGAGTCGTTCGGAGCTTGAGTAAATATGCATTTTTTTGTTTTAAAAGTCATCCATTTCCCTTACTGTGGTACTCATGACACTATTTTTTGACACCCTCAATTAAAACATGTGCAAGAAATTGTGATGACTACATGTCCGTTTCGTTGTCGGAAGCGGTTCAATTTTCTGGTTCAGTTATTGCAAAAACATATATTTACGCGTAATAAAAAGCTATGTGAAAAGTAAAGAGAAACATAATGTAAAAGAAATTAATATACACTCGTGACATGCCCTTTTTTACGGTCTGGTGGTTTCAAATCATCCATTTTCTTGTGCTAACTGATAGCTAAAATGACTATCAAATGAGCGACTAAAAGCTGTGCCTTAAAAGACAACTAGATGTAATCAGCCCTAGTCTTAAGATGCAAAAGCTTTTCGTGACGTTCTAGCCAATAGCGTCAGCGCATGAAAAAAAAGGGGCTTTTGTGAATGGCTTTTTATTTCGACAGTTCCAACATAAAGACGCAAGACAAAAAGCTAGCCAATAGCAGCGCTTACACAATAGCATCATGTTGTTAAAATGCGCCGAAAAAAAAATAATCATAATCAATACATAACTAAACAAAACCAAATTTGGTGGCTGGAACTTCTAAATGAAAAATTCATCGGCGCTTCAACGGATGATCAGAACAGCTGTCATTTTAGCCAAAATCAACACAAGAAAATTCTTGAGGCAGCGAAACTTGCTTTAAATTATAATTCGAATTACAGGCGCTGGTGTCAGTCTTTTTAGATATTAGATTAATTGATAGATTAATTAATCAATAGATTAAAATACCACTTCCACAACCGGTTTCGTTCCTATTAGAACTCTTTAAGTGGACTCAGCTATTGAGCCGACGATCACATGAATTGCTTCATGCGGTTTATTCCACTCCGCCATCGGTCCCAACAATTGGTTTAATTAGATAACGAATGAACATTTTCTCAATGCATTCCAATATTTGTTTGAAAACAAATACCAAGACCACATACTCCAAGGCGATATTTCAGAGCAGTTTAAGAGATCTACTACGCTTCTCTTGCTCAGTCATTTGTGATTATGTCACTAGAGTGCTGCCCTGAGTGCTGCATAAAGAATGGAAATATTTTCAAAAACATTTTCCGCGGACAGAGAACTCTTGGCCACAGATCAACTGAACACCTCTTACTCGTATATTTACACGAGGGACAAGATATTCTGTAAGGTTCCATTAAAAACGAGAAAATCATTTGCTTTGAACTACGATAAATGCAATTGCATCAATCGGCAAAGATATATACAATTGAATCCATCGGAAGGGAAATATTAACTGCAGACCTAAATAAATCTTGGAGAGCAAAAAAAAAATTACTGATATGACCGTGCAAACTCAGACTTCCTTCTGTTAGTATGTTATTTTTTTTGTCATTTTTGGATCAACTTATTTTACGCAATAGAAGGAATCGAACCAAGAACAAATCCACAAACAAACCAATAAAACATGTGAAGTGGATAGATGCCGATCTTCTCTCAGAGAAGATTGGAATGCTCATTACGGGGTTTTACAAAACTCGTCCCACTCTTTGCATTTACTCAAATGTCATAATGCAAGCCTTTACGTTGTTGTAGAGGCGATAAATAATACGTAATAAAACGAAATGACGTATTTCTAGCTCTTTGAAGCACAACGAAATAATATTTTTTTGCCAGTAGGACAATTTCTAGAGTTAAACTTGAAGTTTTCTTTTGATTGTGCTGTGGTCTGTTTTCGTGTTAAAGTGTAATTTATTTAGTGGTCAAATATTGCCATAACTTAATTACTTGAGACAATTCAACTCGCGTCAAGAATCCTTGAAGCTTCAAAATGTGCACACTGGTTATGTCCACAACATAAATACGCTTAAAGCTTTAAAACGTGGACAAGTGTGATCACAATGAGCAAAGCGGATAAAATCACCGTTTGCAAATTCGAGTATCCAATGAATGTCACATCTAGGAAAAATATTTTACGCAGCATCATCTCACCAGAACTAGCCGCCAAACAGAATTTAATTTATCAAGTCCGAGGTAACGAAAGAATCTCGGAGTGTGCTAACGCTATTTCGAGTCAGCAGTCACACAAAAAATGTCACAAAGACTTGCGCATTTCATTTGACCCAAACGAATAAGCTTGAAAGCAATCAACAGTATTGATCAGCCATATGGCATGCAAAGAAAGCTAGAATTAATCTTAAACTTACGGACATCCTGTTACAAATAAAATTTGACCCTCGGTTTATCACGCCATGATACCAAAAACGATAAATACACTAGTACAATTACAAAATTATTAACTATACTATTATTTAGTGCAATAAAAGAAACGAAAAACTTTAATTTTTAATTCCCACGTAAAGCCGATGCCAAAAAATTAATGAACAAAATTTAATGCTTCAACCAAATAGGTTTAAAGAAAAGAGATTGCGTCTGGTTTTGTGAGATTTGTTTAGACAACATACGTCATCTTCATCAACGACATCTCTCAGTTCCAAAATGTCTCCTCCAGCAGCCAGGTTAGCAAAAAGCTGCAGTGAAATCTCTTCCTGGCTCATGGCACCTTTAGGAGCGATCCATTTTACAAGAGCTAAATTCAAAATGAACCATTGGGGTAAGGTTTTCAGAAGATCTGGATTCACCTAAAAGCAACATCATAATCACTTAGTCAAGTGCTTGTAATGCAAAAAATGCATTTAAAGCTAACTTCATGTATGGGGCCGATTGACTTGATAATAGATCCCGATGGTGTTGTGGTTAGAGCGTCCTCTTCATAGTCGGTAAACCTGGGTCCAATTTTCTTATCGAGTGATACCAAAGGATTTAAAACAGAGATGCCAAGAGCTTTTACGATTCAGACCACTTTTCACAACTCTAAAGTCTGGACGAACAGCCGAATAACTACTTTGGGGTTCAATTGACCAAATTTAGTCTATTATTTCGAAAAAGGAAAAACTACTCAGGAAAAACTTCTGGCATTGGCCGCACTTTGCTATACCACTATAAAAACGGTTTTCACAGTTTCCTTGCTTGACAATCAGCACAAAAAGAATAGCGTGAAGAAACTCATAAAGTAGTTGTCGCCGTCTTAAATGTCTTAAAGTTTAACATATAAAATATTATTTGTTTACAAAATCTTCGGCTAGCTACAAGTCGTTGGAAGCAATTTATAGCGCATGATTATCCAGGGACTGGCTTAAACTTGATGTACACACCAAAACAAAGCCTTGCATCACATTTAATGTTAAGCTTTTGCTAATCGTAACCTGATTTAGGTGTGACTGGGGAGTCGAAAATTCCAACTTGTTGGGAAAATAATTATGTTCAGTGTCAAATTTATGTGTAGACATGGTGAATGAGGGTCCAGAGTGCTCCACAACACATAGTTACCATTATCTATTCAAGAATTATAAGATTCTGTTTTCAAGCTGCTCATAAAATACTAAACCTGTTAAGTTAATTTTAAAAACTGTGCTACACCGAAATAAATAATGAAGATTTATTAATTCAATAATGACAGCAAATAATATATGTCTATTTTTCTTAAGATTGCATTTAATTTTAAGTTGAGGAGTTTGAGACTTTCACATGGCCCAGCATTGATTAGCTTCCGCTCGCCTTTAAATTTGGAGTTAAATGCAAAGTTTTGCACTAATCCCATCGGTTTGAATTGCGCCAATCACCAAAAACATTTTTGTAGATTGCTAACCGTTATCAAAGCGGTTAAAATTGAGGGTATCTAATACACTTTTGCAAGAACTTACCCAAAGTCCAATATCAAATATATTTTACTTTTTATACCTCTACATTCTCCTTCTGTGTAGAATTAGAAACACCAGAGACGCAACCATCGGTAATTAGTTTTTCGTTTAGCAAATCAATATCCAAAATCCATAAAAGCGGAATGCCACAAATCAGATAAAAAAAGATGTAAGGTGTAAACCTGGGTACAATAAGTGTTGGTTTAGCCAAACATTGTGTTAGGGCCCTCTTTTTATCGCAGCATTTGTATCGCCAGGATATTTATAACTGAGAAAATATGGATTCATATTTCATTCTGCACGTTCCTGAAATGTTGAGGGTCAGCAGAATGGTTATAAACAGCACTTTAAAGCTTTTTTGAAGTGTCTCACAATGGAGATTGATTCTAATTACACAATTTGGGTGAATGTCCAGGATCTTACTTATTTTGATGTCTCATACTTCATCAAGACTCGGGCAAAATGTCTCGTAACGTAATACTAAAAACCTAAAAAACAGTATTCATTCATCTACTATTCACAGTGCTTAGCCATAGAGGTAATGTGAAGAATAATAATTGTAACCAAATGTACTCATTGATTGTCAACTTATGTTCTAGAGCTAAGAAATTGTTGCAATTCAAAAATGACAAAACTGTAGAATATTTCATTTTCTTTTCAAAGATTAGAAAAGACACTGTACAAAATATTAAATGAAATTCGGCAATTAGTTCATGTAAAACCTTTATGAGAAACAGAGTCGACCTTTGAACTATTTTCATTGGGCTTTGATCTTCTTCTAGTCAATAGCTTGAAACAAATTACATCCGTATTGATTCATTTTTGTGAAGGGTTCATTATGTTATATCGGAAAGTCCATTTTTTAGAATCAAACAGAATCCTGATCTTACTTCTGAGTCGGCCGTTCTTTTGTGAGAAAAAACGTGAATGTACAATAATGAGTACTGTAAATACCAAGGAGAGTAAAGCTCTCTCATTTTTCTGTTAAGTTTCAAAATTTTCACAGATCTGTTACTTTTGTTGCACCTGATGGTCTTTGATTTTTAACAGAGTTTTTTTTCCATTATTCTTCTACCTGTGGCGCCTATGCGGTTTTGTGTGTCATCGAGGGTGAAATCAAACAATGTCATTCCGAATAAAAAAACAGATATTGTTTTTTGGTGTCTTACCTTTCTGGGAAACCAGTCAACTAAAATGTCACCCCTGAAATAGAATAACCTATGCTGGTTTTTTCATATCCCCAGCAAGTAGACTGTTTGTTCCTTCTTTTACAAGTTCAAAAATATTTTAAATTTAACCTTGCATTTGCCGAGTATAAATGGAATAAAGTTTACTCACCATTTTGGCTGGTTGTTTGTTTTTTCTACGCAAGCATAAAATGTTTCCAAAACTAAAGGAACAAGCAAAACAAGAAGCCAATAGTACTTTTGGTCTTGGTTCTTCATTTCAACAACAATTACCGCATGAAAAATACCTTGAATAATTAGCATGACTCTTGACAATAACACTCTGAAGACTTTCCAAAATCTTTTAAAACAGCTTATAATTTTTGACCTATTTCTATCTCCCCCAAACAAACACATTGTTTAGGAAATTGCTTAACGAATTCTTTCTACAAACCTGTTATGCAAAAAAAGTAACTTATATTAATCACAATTCTTCAAAACAAATAGGCACGTATGGGGAAATATAGCACTTCAGCTTGACCCACGACGTTGAGGTTTTTCTAGTAAAGCCATGGCAATTTTGTGGAAATGTTTTTTTTACAATATTTCTGAAATTTTGAATTTCATGTACCAAAACTCAACTTCTTTGTAAATTATATTTCAACATTCAACAAATCCCAATTCTCATACAGACATTTACCAATCTTTTCTATTGAAAACTTTCTGCTGGATATGACTGCGATGATATTGTTAAACCTAACAACTACATCACAGATATCGTAAACATTTTGATCTACTTTCCTTTACGCGAAGCTACTAATCACCAAACACAAAGAAACAATTATTTTTCGTATAGATAACAGGTTCAATGAACAGCTCAAAAGACATTGACTTATTTGTTCCGTTGTTGGACAATAATTAATGAAAACGAAGCCAATATTTTCAAAACCATGATTTTTGTAGTTTTTAGGTTTGCCACACCATGGCAGATGACTGATTGATTTATCAAGAGATGATGTATTTGTTTGGCTAAAATCGATTGAAAGCCACAATGCAAGCCATTTTGTGCAACATATGTTGCAAAATTTACTGAAAAATCTTAAAAATGTTGATGTCATATCATGATTTGGAATAAACTTCTTTCATCGTAATATCAAAAATTTTCATAAAAGTTGGTTTCTTTCCCAAAAAACATTTTATCTTGCTAGGCTATTGGGCAAAAACAGATCAAAGAAATATGACGACCCTCTCAATCAAGAAGTCGCAGTTTCAACAAGCATATTAGTCTATGGCTCATGCATTTAATTTTATAACTGAAGAACTACCACATTTCTTAAACTTCGTTTGAAAGCTTGCTAAAGAAAAAGGGAACCGTCTTCGATATTGTTGAAGGTGCTTTATTGTCAATATTATTCATTTAATTTGATTTGTTCTTTGTATATGGAGTGCAATCAGTGCTCTGGAATTACAATATAAGTTTTTTTGGCTGACTTTAAGCAATGTGTGACGGCCTTAGCTCAAGCCACAAAACAATCAAAAAATTGTGCATTAATTGTGCGGTTCTTACTGCTAGCGTAGATATATTATGCGAAGATTAACTAATTGCCAAGTGAGAAAAAATCTTGACAAAATCAAAAAAAACTGGCCAACTCATGTTTATGTACTGTATGAAAAAAATTGATTTTGCTTTAGTGCATACAAAAAAAGGTGGTTACGGGAAATACCGAGAGGTTTAAAATAAACATACTACTTTCCCAAGTTTCCCAAGTTTTCAAAGCAATGCCCGAAGAATTTGTTTCCAAATAATCGGAAAATATTTTCGCAAATTTTCCCCTGAATATTTCAGGCATGAAATCATTACAGATCAGGAACTACTGTTGGTATGCCACTGTTGAAGCTTTAATTCATTGTACTAACAAAAAATGAATACTGTACCTAAATTAAGAGCATCGGCTTTACTGACTTCGCAAAAGTTGCTTCAATAACTTTGGCAAATAACTCGTTGCGCTTTAGAACACAACAGAAAGAGACGAATTTTTTTGGCAGATTTGACCAAAAAACACTTTTTTTTCGTTTTCGACAATTTGAAAGATAGCTCACACCGCAAAATTTGCGAGACTAAAACCGTCTTTCTTCCTGACCGATCTATTGGGCGACAAGATGATGGCAGTAACTAAGTTCTCTTAAACAAGCAATCAATTTTTTATCATAGCTAGAGACTTGCTCCCTTAGTCAAAACTAGAGACCTACCACATTTTTCCGATTTGGATGCAGCACTTGCTGAGAAAAATGTGCATTCTACTTGGCAGTGCTTATTATACGAAAGCCGAGTTAGATACAAGTGTATCCTTGTAAGTTCACAAAGTAGTTTTTGTGACCAAAGAATACGGAAATTACCGTTGCATTACTTTATAGACAGTCAATAAAATGGTAAATGCTAAAGATCTCGTATTTCAATGGCAATACTTAATTAAAAAAAAGAAAGTTTTATCCTTTATATATCAGTGACCGCCTGGGTCAAACACTTTGAAAAATTTGGGTCTGTATATAATGTGTATAACGGTCTGTATATTATAATATCTTGCTAAACTTTTGGTAATTTTGTGGGTTATTGGTAACGCAGCTTTGCGTAATAAGTTGAGGCTTCCTATCGTGAGTCGGTAAGTTCATTAGTCGCTTGTTATCATGTGTTTTTGTGGCTTGAAAAAGAAGCTTTATCGTAATTTTTCCTATATTATTACAATCATTTTGCAATATCAACAGTACCTGTGGACGCTTTTAGAAACGCAAGCACTAGATCCGCGGAAGCAAAGCACCATACTGACAGTGCTTTTAGCTCTGAAGCATATTTCAACACAACTCGCTTGATGTTTAATCTTGTTGTTGAAGAACGCATAGTACAGGCAAGCAAATACGGAATTGTCGATTTGTTTAGGATATATGCAAGTAAAAATGTAATTAGCACTTGCTTGTTGTTGCATATTGTATATAAAGTATATGCGTTTTCAATATTGCACAACGTAATTAATGGAGGCAGAAACAGATAACTGGTAAAAAAATATTGCATTCGTTTAATTTTGATCGTTAACTTCTGCAAAACCAATGTTAAAAATCAAAGAAAAAATTTTGGAAATCGAATAAAACAACCTAAATAAAGATACTTGCTGACGAACATTAAAAGTTCCGCTACTTTTTGAAAATGCTTCGATACGCTTACCCGTACCTTTCCAAGACAAGAATTTTTCGAAATTTGGCTTTCATGAACTAGATTTGATGCATTAAGCAACAAAATTAGGTTAATTTTGTTTACAACTTGATACTTCTTGTTTGTTCAGAGAAAAACGCTCTACTCTTATAAACCGACGTAACAGTAAAACAGTACGTGTAAATTGCAACGATAACATACTCTTGAACGTTAAAATGTCGTTGATTCTCCCTATCTATATTGCTAAAACAATCCTTTCGAGTTATTTATTTTGAAAAATCACTGTAAGAATTACTTTATGCTGTGACATCATTACTATAATCATCATTGTTGCATTGTAACGTTGTATCTTACAGCAAAATTTAATCTGTCGCAGCTTTTGCGAAGTCTGGAAAATGTACTTTGATTCCCCGGTTTTTCTTTAAAATTATTGAACGCCAAAGTCAAAAATTCATTATAACTACAAATCTTTTCAAGCAGTTGATTTTTTATCTATTCTAAGTCATAAGACGAAAAAATATTTTTTGTCGGGTACTTTTTTGTTATGTGAAGGCAACTTAAGTTGCCGACGGCCATTAATGCAGCAAAAGTGCAAAACTTTGTTGAATGGTTTACAGCGCTACAAAATATGCTGTCAGGTAAAAGATCAATCATTTGCACGCAGCGCATTTACAGGAACCTGTTTTTTCATGACTGCCGTCTATATTCATAGCTGTATTACAACGTTATTTTTGATAAAAGTGGTTAGTTATTGGTATGAGTCACTGCAAATATAGACGCTGAATAACATCTGTTTTGCAAGCGTCGAAAAATCGTGAACAAAGACAGCGGAAACATGTCGAAAATGCACATTTGTTTGCAAAAAAGCCTCTGTAAAGCAAGAGATCGCTTTTAGTACAACCAATTGCTGTAATTAATTTGCAAAAATACTGTTACAAAGCGCTGCTTTCGTGAAAGCGCTTAAAACAAGCTAAAGGGTGCAGGGTCACTTTGCACCTTTTGGCTTATAAACACTGAACGACGTTTGCAAAGTTTGCCACGTCTGTATTTTGGCTGGCCTTTGATCACGACTTGGTCGAACTAATCTGTACATAAGTTTTCCAACACTTGCTCAGCACATAGAAAACTCGGCAACTTTTTTCGCTTGCACAAAGCAAGCATTGTGACGCCTATTTCCTTTATAAAAGCAAACATTGGAATATTTGTCCTGGGAATTTTCTTCTACAGCAACCAAGCAATGGTTATAGCAACATTGAAGCTTCATGAACAAAACGGCCGCCATCATTTTTTAGAGTAAATGGTGGCAACAAATTGATCAAATAAATCCACTCCACAGTTGATCAAATCACATTTTTTGATTATACAACATCAGAGGGTTTGCGGTCATACATTGGTTTTCTTCTTTTTCGCTTTCGACCACCGTTTGATAAAGCTCTCTGGTGCAGCACTAGCATAATTTGAAGCGGATGTTACAATAGCTGTGTCATGCCAAAATGCAATTGCATTTACACGATTGTCTGCACTGCAGTCATAAGAATCTCTTTTCAGTTGTCTTCATTGTTAGTTTTGATGGAAGTGCTGCATTTTGCAAACGATTTTGCCTAACAGTGACCAGACCTCCGATGCCACGTTTTGGAAGCTCATCAAGGAAAGAAAAAGAAGTAAAACGTTTGTCAAAGGCATCAGAGAAACCACTCGACAAACCACCTTTTCTACAACACCCAACATTACGTTAGCACTTTGGCCGAGGCCTGTGACTGACAGCTTGGTGTCAGCTCTACAGTATGGTTCATCGTGAAATAAGTACCCTTCAGTTGAAGCAAGGCACCACAACTTGAAGCCAAAACGAATTGGCTTGCCGCATTTAAACTGTTTGGTTCCATGTTTTCCAAAGTATGAAATCATGTTTCATCGATGGTATGGTCACTAGCGCTGAAGTGTTTTCAAAGTTGCAATATAGCATGTCAAATGGACAACTGACAGAATCGGTCAGCATTTATTTCAGCATTGTTAGCCAAACAAAAATTTGAAAATATATCTCCCAATCGCTTTTGGCTTGTTGCATTGGGCACTGCCACATTGTGCGTGTCTGGAGCAACTGCCCAACATAGTTCACGGTAAAGCACTTTGCAATGTGCACAGAGCAAAATGATTGCAATTACAGTTTTAATTTTATTTTGATCTACATTTAAAGTTTTGCCTTTTGAAGAAGACGGTTTCTCAGTCATACACTAAATTAGTAATGAGCACAAACCTACGGTAGGCTGACTAGACTACAACAGGATTACACTAAAATACGGAAATTTGCGGAGATTCATGTTAAATTACAGAATAACTGAATCACAGAAATACGAAAACTCATATTATACATGAAATTACTGAAATACGGAAATTTATTTTATAAAAGCAATTACAGACTTACGCAAATACGGAAAAGCTACCAGTACCAACTAAAGGGATAAAAAAATTGCAGAATACGGAAATTTCTAAAAGTCAATTAACACCACCAGTATAATCAGCCAATTGGGCAATAGTAGATAATTGAGACGAATTAAACCAAGTATTTGCACAAATTTCCGTATTTCTGCAATTTCCGTAACTTAAGTGGTGTTTTCTCTGTATTTTGGGAAAAGTTTTCATAATTTCGTAAATTTACGCATTTTTGTGTGATTCCTAGAACCGGCTATTACAGTTGGCTAGTGGCTATAAGAACTGAACAAAATCAAGATACAAAACAATAATGCAGTCACTCTAATCTTCGATATAAGCAGCACTGGGAGAAAACTGGCTATTTCAATTTCTTGATTGCATTCACGAGAGTGCATCCACTCAGTTCAATCTCTTGATTACATCAGCTCATTCATTTAAATTTTGACCTCATTATATGCCACTGGTAACTTTAGTTGCCTGCAACAAACTCACCCCTTCATTTTGTCATAAAAGACAACTATTCTATAAAAACAGGCTCGGATAAGAAGCAAGTATTTATCTTCCATAATTTGTTGCGATTTTATTATTTTAAACCTGTTTCATCTCATTCTGTCGTTTTGTAGTCACCCGACTAGACCACAGACGCAATAATTTCTTTTTTTTCAGGTTGCCTATTTTCATTCAGACATTTTAGAGTTTCCTCTAAATAATGATTTTGTTAAGATACTGTAACATTTTCTGCAAAAAATTAGCTTTTTGTTGCTATGAACGTTTGTAAAATATGACTAACAGTAGCAGAGCAATTGAAATTTTTCTGAGAGTGTTCTTTTTGGCATCAAAAGTAGCCAATGGCGTTTATAAAACGCGCAAATTGCTATTGTAACCTTTTTTGTCAAGAATTGATATTTATATGGTATCAGAAGAGTTAGAACCCGGACATTTACCCTCCAGTCCCTTGGGTTAAGGTTAGGGTAGGGGTAAGGGTTAGAGTTAGGGTTAGGGTAAGGGTTGGGGCTAGGGATGAAGTTAGGGTTAGGGTTAAGGTTACAGTGCTCAATCGTAACCCTTAATCGGATGTATGTAACCGGGGATAAGGGTACGCGGGGGTAAGTGTCCTAGAACCGTTTGTATGTATTAAGGTTCTTACACAGATAAAAAATATAGTTTGTTATCAAGCGGATTTGAGTAGTAGATAAATTTTCGCGATAGAAAGTTTGAGAAATTTATCAGTTTCCTCTGAAATTCAACACGCCAAAGAGAAAATAAATGAAGAAATATGAGCTAAACAAAACTGACTGAAAGCACCTATCAACACAAAAAGATTATGATGCGACATCATAGTTTAAAACTTCAACAAAAAACAACGGATTTGAGGTACCAAAACAATAGTCGAGTTTATCTGCGAGATATTTGCGTATGCAGCTACTGTATGTCCGTGGACGGCAGTACGTCGGTTTGTTAAAAATCCACAGGAGTACAATTACTACGTTCTCTATTTTTGAACAATAAATCTTTTTAGATAATTGGGTTGCAATTCAACATCACATTTCTCACAAAAGATGTTCCGTTACATCTATTGGCACAGAATGTTTTTCCCTTTCTTTTTAAGCCACTCATTCAAACCATCAATCCTAATTTCTAGACCCCCACGTTTGTGAGCATTAGCATCAGAAAAGTACGATACCAAAATATGTTTTAGTGTGTGTGCCGAAAGCATTTTCCATGTAAGGTAGGCCAATGCTTTATGAACACTCACTTCTTTAAATTTAAAACGTTGTACCGGTAGCATTTCCTTTAAACCTTGATCTTTCTTAAAGCTCGTTATATACCTCGTACTTACGTAAACTATTGTTTATCATAGATTCAAATGATTGAACATTAGCTGGAAAAACAGTTATCCTTCTTACTACTATAGAATAACATGCTACAAATGTTGACATGCCACTGCTCTAAAAAGAATGAACCAATTTTGCGAGTTTTTTCTCTCTGAAAGTTACTGTGGCGGATCCAGGAGGGATGGAAAGAGGGTAATTTGACCCCCCGTCCCACATGGTGGAGGAGTTAGTGCACTAAAATTTATTAACAATAACTTAGCCGAAAGTCGCCCAACTAATAAGTCTTTGCAAAAGTTGTCTGTAACTGTTTATATAATTGTTCTTATATCGGTTTAGCCTCATGGTAATATACTAAATTCATGGTTGTTTTGTTACCAAATATGGTTAAAATCTGCCCCCTGCCAAAAAATTTTTTTCGATTCGCCCCTGGAATTTTTGACTCATATTTCGTGCCTAGCTTCTGTAAAACTAAACCCTTTAACCGATAAGTGCAAACAGCTTGCGACTGCTGACGATCACGCAGGTTTGGGAACTAATTACATCGCAATTTATTAACCCTATTTTTATCTTTTCTAAAAGCCAAATGCGCCTCCACAAAACAGCAACTACAACCGCAATAAATCAACCTAGGTCGCAAAAACCTATTACCTAGCAAATAGAAGGGCAAGAGATAAAAGAGAATGCATGATCTGACGTCATAGACCAGTAAAAGCGTATTGTAACCGTAAAATTTGACGTACCTTCCTACTGCTAGGTAGGTTTAAACCGACGCTGGAAAAACTCGTGCAGCTTGAAAATAAACATCCTTAAAGATTAACTAATCAGCATAATATTAGTTTATATTTTAAAAGTCTATTTCAGTTTAAGAAATTAGTTGGTTGCCTATTCGTGACCCTTCAATAACAGGATATTTCTTAAATTTTAACTTTTTTTATTTTCTTGTTTAAATATTTGATATATAAAATGAGCTGAGACAACTTCAAAAAATAAGAGTTAAACCGGTGGAAAGGTTATTTGCAATGGCAAACCACAATAAATTAGCCTGGTAACATTTGTACGAAAGCAAAAATTGTGGTAAAAGTAAGCGCCAGTTGAAACCGACATGGAAAGATACGGGATCAAATTACCACAGCCTAATTGGGAATTTTTGTTTAAAGACGTGGGAATGCTCGTATGATAAAAGTGGTTACCCACATTGCCTCATAAAAAAATGCACTTAGAGGTTACAGTATCTATTAGTAATACAGGGTGGGCCATAAATAACGCACCAAAGCATATAAAACAATTCAGATAATAATAACAAACGTTTTGGGCTTGAAATTAAATTAAATTGAATTGAAATTAAATTTAACAGTTATAGTAACTGATATTGAAATTAAATTTAACAGATACCCAAAGAAAAGATATTTACATTATTTCACATCACAATTTATTTTAAATCTTTGGTGCGTTATTTACGGCCCACCCTGTATAATCTATGTTAGTCCCGAGCTTCTGACCAAAGTATTGATGTTGAAACCTTGATGTCTTAGTCCTGCTGCTTGCTCTTTAATTTTTCTTTTGGAGGATCTGCACACTCGAAACAAAAGTACTTCAAACAAAAGCTTTTTCGATGACAAAGCTTCTTTTGTCATAATCATGCCTTCAACGGTTAACAATAGACTCCATCTTCAAACACTAACACTGGCCATCTTCTACACAATATCTTGTACAGCAAAACCCCTTCCAAAAGGCTTAAATCTCGCAAACCTCTTCGCCCATTTCTGTAATCACTACAAGGCTATGACCCTCAGCAAGAACCAATACCGCATAAACTGCAACCACACATCCAAGACTGGTCAAACAAACCCCTAAGACAAGGCCACCCTTCAAAAGCCTGGGTCCAACTAAATCGACTGCGAACCGGAATAGGAAAATTTGGTGACTCAATGGTGAAATGGGGATTTGGTGATGACGATCTATGCCAATGTGGAGAACCCCAAACTGCATACCACATTGTAAATGACTGCAAATCAATAGGACTTCCCTACAACCTAACAGATGTTGACAACCCTATGTTCAAACGATATCTGATAAACTGCAACTTCTGATGAGATTGTTATACGAACGAACGAATAGACTCCCCACTTACTATTAAGTATTTTGACAACGCCAATGAGGGCATCAGGCGGCTATCTTTTTTTGGCACAACAATTCTACTTCCCTATCCTTTCTTCGTTGTTAGGCCAGGAGGCAACTAATCATGTTTTTTCGTATTAATCAGAGGGGAAATGCGTTTTTAAGTTTTGCTGGCAAATATTGCAAGCGTTTGCTCTCGTTTGCAGGCTGATATAACTGTCAGTTATTTCAAATTCTTTTTGAGTAAACAAAAGTGTTGGGTCAAAGCAGTGTTGACATTCAGATAAAAAAAAACACGGGATTCGCAAAAACGAAGACAGGAACTTTGAATGCACAAAACTGTTCACGCTAATGAGACATGAATTCGAACTAAATGAATGCAGTTTGCGTCAGTACCGGCTACTAATTCGGGCCAGCTAGCTTTGATAAAGTTATTTGTCAAATCATTGCAGATTTCAGCATGCTTATCGGCGCTGCACTGATTTAAAGATCCATTGTACTTTTATCCACATACTAGCCACACATTTTATTATAAATGCTAAGTATGCATTAGTCATTGCTCAATTTACGCACTGTTCATACAAAAACTGAGACCAGTAAAATATTCAAGTACTATACTTTGTTAAAACAGAGATGAAAAAATGGGTAGTACAACCAGTGCTCTAGCACCTCAACTTGGGATCCTTAAAAAGTGCTGGCAAGCGTCACCCGTTGTTGATTTAAAGTTTATGCTTAGCAACACAAATACAATGTCACAGTAAAAAATATCGGATAATAAAAATAATACTCAGATAAAAATAAAGTCACAAGTTGGCTGGTCATCCAAAAATAAAGTCACAAGTTGGCTGGTCATCCAAATTGCCTTGACTTTTTAGCTTGCAAATCGATTTACGGTGCTATCGTGATTTAGAGACCGTGGGCACAAACTTCCACATGACCACATTCAGAGACGTAGCAGCCGCCCCCCAAACCCCCCAATTGGGGGGGGCCCAGGCTTTGGGGGCCCAAGTTAGTCTGAAATTGCTTTTTGGCTACGTGACTATTTTCAGTTCAGCAGACTTGTTTACAACCGATTTAAACTGTAGGAAGAAATTGGCTTGTGACATCATAAGTGAATGCAACGTCATTTTATCTCGCAGAATCTAGAATATTTCGATTGATTTTCTGGTAGAATCTTGAATATTCGATTGACGTAACAATGCCGTTGTTACGCAACAATCATAGAATGGTCTGGAATTCTGTTTGGCTATAAATACCGGGACAATATATATACACTGCAGAGTGCAGATCAAGTATTTTATTGACATTGTATAGAATGAAACGTTCAAAAAGTGGTGCTCAAAAGAGAAAAGAAGCAGCCACTGCTCGAGATGCTGTAGCGAAATTGACCAAGATGACAGATTTTTTCAAGATTACTGAGCAGAGTAGACCTGGCACTAGTACCGAGAGGGATGAAGAAAACTATAGTGTACAAGAAAAAGAAGACTATGACGATCAGCATCAAAGTGATTGTGAATTTCCAGAAAATGTAAGTTGTGATTTACCTGCCAATACGCAACCTTCAATATCAAAAATAACTGAATCTCAATTTACCCCTATCCCTGATGACCCATGTAAATGGCCTGAAAGTATTTCTGATGCTCAACGATGTGATATAGTAAAGCGTGGACCACATCAACTAATAATGAATTTTCCATATAATAACACAACTCCAAGGCGACGTTTTTCCTCCAACCATTATAAACGTGTGTTACCTAATGGTGAAAGTGTTTCACGGTCGTGGCTAGTTTATTGTGGGGAATCAGATCAAGTTTTTTGCTTTTGTTGTAAGCTATTTGGAAAAACACTAAGCCCCTTTTGTAGTGGTATAAATACATGGGAGGGTTTTTCGAAAAAACTGAAAGACCATGAAAACGGCATTTCCCACCAACAATGCTGCAGTCAATGGATGTTGCTAGCTGAAGGGATAAGAAATTCATCCACTATCGACAAACGCGAGATGAATATTTTTTTCAATGAAAGACGTTTTTGGAGAAATGTTTTAGAGAGACTTATCGACATTGCCTTGTTTCTATCGGAAAGGAATCTTGCTTTTACAGGATCTAAAGAAGTCTTAGGATCTCCTCACAATGGAAATTTTCTGGGTATATTTGAGCTTTTGGCAAGAAGAGATCCGATCCTAAAAGAGCTTCAAGACAGAATCAAGAATAAAAACACTAAAGATCACTATTTGAGTCCTACCATACAAAATGAACTAATTGAATTGCTAGCGACAGAAGTTGAAAAAGAAAATTTACAGCAATTGAAATTGGCAAAATATTTTTCTATAATTTTGGACTGCACTCCAGATATGTGACATCATGAACAAATGTCTGTCATTCTCCGTTATGTACTATGTAATGAAGAAGCTGCTGTTGTTAAAGAAACATTTTTTGGCTACTTGAGAATAAGTGACAGTACTGGGAAAGGCTTGTTGGACGCTTTCTTAGAAAAAGCGACCGAACTGCAACTCGAATTGTCTGATTGTCGAGGTCAGTCATATGATAATGGTGCTAACATGAAAGGAAAACATTCTGGGGTCCAAGCAAGAATGCTAGACATCAATCCCAAAGCTGTTTACGTGCCCTGTGCAAACCATACCCTTAACTTAGTTGTTGTTGGCAGTGCTAATTCATCGACGGAAGCATTGACATTTTTTGGAGTACTTACAAGGTTGTATGTGCTGTTTTCTTCCTCTGCTCAGCGTTGGGAAATTTTGAAGAAACATGTGGAGCTGTCCATAAAGTCACAATCTGATACTCGTTGGGAAAGCAGAATTAAATGCATCAAACCTCTTCGATACAATTTAAAAGAGGTGCTGCTGGCACTGAAAGACTTGGAAGCCATTTCCATAGAAAGAAAAGATGGAAGAGCTGCCTCAGAAACAAAATCGTTGATAGCTCATTTATCAAAATGGAGTTTTCTTTTGTCGGTGTTTATTTGGTATGATATCCTATTCCAAGTCAATAAAGCAAGCAAGATTCTTCAATCGTATGGAGTCTCCCTTCATACAATGGAAACGGAAATCCAGGCAACTGAAAAGTTTTTGCAAAACTATCGCACAACAGGTTATGACAGTGCCGCAACATCTGCTGTTGAAATAGCACAGGAATTGGATATTGATCCTTCTTTTCCTCCGTCAAGAAGTGGAAAGAAAAGAAGATTGTTTGATTACCAAGGTGAAGAGGAACAACGAGCTACTCCTGAACTGAAATTTAAAAGCAACTTTTTCTATCCATTAGTAGACCAGGCTATTATGTCAATAAAGGAGCGCTTTAATTTGTTACGTGAGGTTTCTTCTGCCTTTTCGTTTTTGTACACACGAGACAAACTTTTGCTTGTGCAACAAGAAAATGCTCTTCTTACTTGCTGTAAAGAGTTCCAAAAAAAGTTCGGTGACATTGATTCTGATGAAATGAGCGCTGAGCCACAGCGGTTTGTTTTAATTTTACAAAAAAAACGCAATCTCAAAACGGCTCAAGACTTTCTGAACTATCTTCTAAAGACTCATTTATTTGAATTGTATCCGAATGTGTACATCGCACTTCGAATCTTACTAACTTGCCCCGTGACTGTTGCCAGCGCTGAAAGAAGCTTCAGCAAATTGAAACTGATCAAAACTTTTAATAGAACGTCTATGACAGACAGTAGACTATCTTCATTAGCCATGTTGTCAATCGAAAATGACTGCGCCCGATCTCTTGATTATGACAATGTCATAAGAGCATTTGCGAACAAAAAGGTTCGCTCCAGACTATTTAAATGATACTGTGTTTTTATAACTTTTTCATGTTTTTCAGTGTCATTGCTTTCGTTTCGCAGTGTCTGCATAAATGTCCTACTGAACTCTGGCATCGGTGCCGAATTTTTTATGACTTGCACCTTCGGTATCGGCATGCTTTATTCTGACATTAGCCTGTTTACTTATGTACAAATTGTGGTGTATTTTCTTAATGCAGCTTTTCAATTTCACACCTCTAAAGTGATATGACCTGTGCGCAGGGGCTCTTGCGCTTACTTTGGGGGGGGGGCCCGAAGTTGGAGTGCTACGGGACTGACCACATTACCATTGAATGCAGTCTATTAACTGCCATGCTGGTTCGTAACTGGCCTAAGAGTGTACGGCGTAAAGAGCGGGCAGAAGGACAATATCAAGTGTGAAATACCCTAAGTCGAGTGATCGCAAGCGCTGCACGAAGAATTTTTATACTGCCAAGATAATCATGCAAAAGAAGGCTCTGTCCGTTGCAGTAAAGACGATAGTGAAGACAGCAAGAGTTATCAGATAGCACAAGTTTTTCAGTAAATATTGGCAAGACTTACTTTCCAAGGTATTTTGATGAGGCAAGACGCCTACCGTTCAAAAGAAGAGATGAATGAATGAATGTGAGAAGTAAGATAATACTAAAAGAGGCTGTAAATGGTTGAAGCAGCGCACCATATCTGGCTAGTTCTTCGGCTATTTTTGTTATTTCTATCTGCTCATTTTGGTTGTTGTTGTTGTCACCCGACCCCTTCCGAGGGATGGGGGTATGGCGGAAGACCACCAGAGGTCGTAGAGAGAAAGAGAGTCACCGAAGAGCGAGCGGCGCAGAGATTCCGTAGCTGGACAGTCCAGAAAGAGATGAGAGGTGTCTTATTCGAGAAGTATTTGAAACATGAAAAGATACTTTGAAGATGTGCAACAATATTGTGGAAAATGGCACTGTAGATGAGCAATTGGTTGCTTTCTGGAAAAACTGTCTATTTAGGCAATACATCTCGAGCAAACCAGTAGAGTATGGCTTAAAATTTTGAGCTTATTGTGATAGTGAAACAGCTGACGTTTTTAATATTCAACCTTACACCAAGAAACGAGAAGGGGAACCTAGGGAGCAAAATCAGGGAACAAGAGTGGTGATGGATATGATGAAAAATTTAGAAAGAGTGACCCTAATGTAAGATATGACAACCTTTTCACATCGTTGAATTTTGGAAACTTTTTGAAACAGAAGAATTTGAAAGTGTAAAACTATAAAACATAAAAAAAATCGAAAGGAGATACCATGACAACTTTTGACTATAAAAGGACGTCAAAAAATATATCCCTTTTTGCTTTCAACGAAAAAGAAACTGTGGTCTCTTATGTTCCCAGAAAACGAAAAGTAGTGACCTTATTCAGTGAATTGCATGACCAACTTGAGATTGAGTACACCCAAAACGATAAGACACCCATAATGATTTTGGAATAAAACAAAACCAAATGGGGTGTGGATACCGCTAGTAAATAGTATTTATGTCAACGAATGAGCAGGTGATGCCATTATTATTTTTTACAATATGATTGACATCAGTGCCTTGAGCAGTCATATTACTTGTGTGCATGTAAATCCAAATTATGGTAAGAAATCAACACATAAAAGGGGAATCTTCTTGCGCGAGCTCGCTAATGAGCAGATACACGGACATGATGAGTCATTATCAAGAGGAATTTTTGATAACACTCCATTCACAAGTTCAACAGATAGAAGAAATGCAGAAGATGAAGAACCGCTGCAAAAAACGCTTTATAAGTGGTAATTAGCCAATAGTTTCAACATCTATTTTCAATAAAATAATTGTCAAATTTAGTATCAATGCTCTGAGTATTTTTTTGGCAATACTTTTGCTTGGTAAAGCCCCAGACAAAGTTTTCGTCACCGGCAAAAACAAAAAATTCTTATTTCGAAAGAAAAGATAAAAGTTGTTTTTCTTCTTTCCAGAAATTTTTGTTTTGTTTGCAAAAGTTGCTCTTTTATTATACATAACAATGGTATAGCACGCTGATATCACCAAGGCCAATTGCGTTTCACTTACGCTGCTAACCTCAAAGCCTTTAACTTTTTTGTTATGTCACAACGTTGTTATCAAAAATTTCATTTTATTTTGGGAATCATTGTTTTGATAAATCATCAGCCAGCAGAAAATTTATTTGGAGAAACTTCCCTTCTAATGGTTCGAACCTCCTTTAGAGATCAATGTACAAAAACAAACACATAAATTTGAATTTCAATATACTATTACTGTACAGTTGCTTCTATAACAGAGTTTCCAAAAGTTTCTCTCTCACTGCGTGATTAGAAATTTAAAACCCAAAAGCAAATTGGTAGGATAATGAGAATTTATTTTACACAACCCGCAAGACCGTTTCCAGATAATAATTGAGCTGTTTCTGTTTTGATGGTTGGTGGTATGATTATGGATGGTTTATGTTGAATCGAGCTCTTATTCTGAATAAGTGGGTCAACTCAACAAACGACGAACGGAGAATGATCGAAACTGCAAAATGATCTTCCGCATTTCAAGTCGGTACATACCAATTATTACCACTAAATAAAAAGCATACCCTACATTGGGGAAGAATTTGCAGTTACACCAGTTCGAGGGTTTTTGCGGCAAAGGCATAATTCCTAACTTTGGAAAAAAATACTCATAATTCAAAATTTCGTGATAATATTGCAAACACTTCTAAGAGTATTTGAAATTCAAAAGCTGAATTGCTCCTGCTAAGGCTAGTTCGAGAGCAAGTGGAGGTGGCACACATGCTGAGGCGATACATCTACGCTTTGCAAAGCGAATAATAAAACGTCAAATTTATTTTGTTCTTTTTACTTCTCCATGGGACTTAAATCAAAAACATACAAAAGACGTAAGTAGTTACAGCTATGAAAAACTCTTTTTTATAGCTACGTTTAAAATGGAAAATTTTACTCCATATTTATCGTTGAATAATTTAATTAGCAATCAAATACATAAATTTCAAACACAAAATGAAAAATATAAACGGCTGTATTCTCTCTTCTCAAAAGCTTGATATATTAAGTTTATGACTATTATTTTTTCTACTGTAGTATACAATTTAGTCAGATTATTCACCGAAATAACCACGCTTGATTTACACAACAAAATTGATGAATAGTCATAGATATATTTTATAGGGGGAGGGAGTAACAAGGTGAAACCAAAACATGTCCTTTCCTTATCAAAAATTGTTATGCCTCAGCATTCAAAGATTTGTAGAGTATTACTTTTATAACCCTTTTTAAAGAGCACCCCTCTCCTCGAACCAAAACTTTCACTGTGCTCTGACTACTTTTGTTATGAGAAAAACGGCTTGTTGATTGTCACTTTACGTTCTTTCTAGATATACAATAGAGGATAGATAAAAATAATTATTGCTTCGCACTAGAACTGGAAAAGAAAGATAAGGAAAATCTCACTAGTTTTCAATGCCTCTATAAAAACCGTTTTTGCATCAATTAAAACCAATTCTAAATCCCTCTTAACATTGCAAAACCCAATCCAATTTTTTTATTACCCCACAATAAAAACCTTGTCATAGGAGTCCTTAATCAATCTATATTTAGTCATAAATGCAAACTAGAAAACTTAAGGCTACTAAAGGGCATTGACGGATATCTCAGAATCGTCTTTCGCAAAGTGTAGGTAAATAGCTTTTGATGACGCTTTAATGTGATGAAATCGTCTTTATAAAAAATTGCATTCGCAAATGGATTTAGGATGTTGCCAGTTTATTAAATAAACCTGTAGTGGTCTGCTTAAGTTACATTTACATGTAATTGTGATTCAGTTTTCCTACTATGCTCTCCATATCAACCATTTCGATTTCTTAATGGGTGGATTGGGCTTTGTTTTCGGAGGAAGTCCCTTTTCTATACGTATTTGGTCTTTCTTGTTACGTCGTTGCTTTTTGACCATATCCATGTGATCTAGCCATGGTTTCTTTTGTGCCGTGTAAACAGCACGTATCCGGTTTAAAAGCAAGATAATAACAAAAATGTTTTTTCCAGTAAAAAAAATGTTCATGTGCGTGATAACGTTGTAATGAAAAAGAATTACCATTCTGACAATGAAAAATGGCCCATCTTGAAAAATGATGCTCATTGTCATGCCCCAAATCTCATTGTAACAGCAAAACCAGTCGAAGCATCTTCTGCCTTCTAGAAAGGCATCTACTTCTTCAGTAGCCCTCAATTCGTCGTGCATTTCTCCCAAATCTTGCGCATTTGACAGAGGAGATTCAACATTCATTTCTACAACGCAGCTTCCTGTGGAAGGGCACGGATCAACACCGTTTGAAGGAAGCGCTATTGTGCGCTTTGCTTCTCCACTTGTTTTTGCACTTTCGTTATGCGGTGAGCTGGCATTTATATTGCCATTAGAAGTGGGCCTGCTTTTCACTCTATCGCCTTCTACTGTAATTGCTTCGGTGTTTCCATCCAGCTGAGGGAATTCTTTGGCAGCTGTGAGAACAATAGTAAATTGTAGCAAACTCCAACTCCAAACCGCCATAATCATGTAAACGATTTCTCTGTTTTGTTGCACCTAAACAATGTATCATCAGAAACAGCTCAAAGCAACAAGATGTTAGTTTTGATATTAGAAGCTGTTTCTTTTAAAGCAAAATTACATTTTGTATAGTTAGTTTATGACCACCTTTTAGTGACTATATTAGTAGGGCAATTACATTTTTACCATCTTTTATGGCCATAGTCATATCACCTGAGAAATATGCCAGAAATAATAAATCAGTATTAATCTTTGATTTTTTAAAAATCTTTTCCAGCAAAACGAGTAAAATTGTTCGTAATTGTGTTAGTTTTCACGAGGAGTCACGATCCGAACAACGTTAGTACAGTAAAATGGGCGAGACCATCCCTCAAACATGGGTAATAAAGACGCATTATCATCACTGGGTCTCATGCCAAGTGTAAGATTCTCTACGTGGCTCCTGGTTAGCCCAATATCCTACATAGGACTGTAAATGAAACGCGCCGGTTCACCCTCAACCGTGCTATAAAGTTTATTGTGTGTGGCTTTCAAGTTATCGTGCAAGGGGCAGATGAACAAAAGCGATTTCTGAAAACATACACAAGATTCTAACCCAAACAATCCAACACAAAGCACAAGACTTACGTAACGTTTACTTTTCATAAATAGGGTGGAATATATAGTTCTATATACCGGAACACAAAGCTAATTTGCTTGCAATAAAAATATATTTTGAAATGTTACTTAGTTACAATACATCGCATAAAATAAGTGTTTGGTTTAATGTCATTGGGTTAGGGTTCTGTATGCCTTGCACCACTTTGATGGCTCGCTCAGCACAAATATTAGAGCGTTGGGAGTTAACAGCAGATTCTTCTTTTGAAAAATGCCTGTCAAAACATTCAGCAGCTTTCTTGCATTTTTTCACTGTATTTTTCAAATTTTTATAAATGTTTTGTTTGAATTTGTGGTCTTAAAACCATATGTCCATCCAGCATCCTGTTATAAATTCACACAGAGATAAAAGTGAGTTTCAGTATTTTAGATTTAAAATGAATTTAAGAAGGACCAATACTACTCTTGAATTCCATCTGGTACTACTCATGTTTGGTAGAGCCTTAAAATCAGTCACGGCAAACTGCCCGTTCTGTTTGTAGTAACTGAAAGCTTGTTTGAGTTCATAAAAATGCTGCATGCCATCATGCCACTTCTGATTAGTTTTCTTAATTCTGACATTGCTTTGTTGAAAATTTCTTTTTAAATCATCATAGCTTGGTAGCAGTTCTTCAATAAAATCGTATAAATCAGTGCGAGATGATGTTTTGGCAGCAAACTCTTGATTCATGAAATGTTTGAGAATTAAATCCAACACATGAGGCGGATACCCATTATATTGAGATACAGTAAGACCTAAATGTTTACAATGTTCTTGAAGTAAAGATGCAACCCTACTTTTCTTTCAAGTATTTACATTTGTTGCATCAATAACAGCTATTTCAAAAGAGCTCCAAAAGTTATATTATTTAAAACTTGCTTAGTAGTAAGAATATAGAACTCGATTTTCCATCTTCAAGAGACAAACAGACAATTTTACTTTTATTAGTTCATTTTTCGATACCACAACCTGAACTTCCTTTTTCCGATCATCTCGCCATCAAAATGTAATGTCCAGTCTTCTGTCTTCAGTATATTTTTCATTAATCTTCTCTACTTTTTCCATTGTAGCTTTGTAGATACCAAATTGGCTTGGTGTTGCAACTTCTAACCCCTCATTAGACAATTGTCCACATACTGTTTTTTTGCAGTTTTCTTGGTGCTCAAATCATCACCAAGTTTACAGCAGACTTTTAAACCATACTTTTTTCTTTTACTAAACCTGTAAGACGGTTCATATTCAAATTTTGGTGCTGAAAAGTCAGTTTGTGACAAGATTTTGTTTTGCTATTTGACAACAGAGCTAGGGCTTGGTTTAATAAGTTTTCTTTATTTTGGTAGAATGGATATCAACCTTTTTATTAGTACAAAAACCAACGCAAATGTGAAGGTTAAAACTTTTTGTGCTCATTGGAAATCCGTGTGCCTTTCTCATTTGTTATGTAAAATACGAAAACTCTGCAGATAACTTTTGGGTTGAAAATTTCAGAAATTTATCAAATTTCTAAATGAAAGATTTAAACTTGTCTGTTAACCGTCTTCAAAGAAATAGTTGGAAAGTTGAATTTGTTCTATAGCATAAATAGTTCACTAGATGTAATTGCAATTCTTATATATTCATTCTTCTCCGAATTAGCCAATCAATGAAACCTTCCTATAACGCCTGATGGTCTTGGTAGTTTTTTTAAAACGGCCTTCACTAACAGCTGGGAAACAACTTCTTTTTGTTTTTGATTTTTCAAAAGAAATTATATTTTTTCCATTTTTCATCATTTTATATCACAAAATCTTTACTTAGCTCAAAGGACATTGTCTCAACTATAAGAATATAAGTAACTAACTCTGTTTCATGATCAATGATATTGGGTTAGTCAAATATTCACTAATGACTTAATAGCTCTTTAAGTGCTGCAAAAACACTTTAGGCAAATTATATATGTTTTCACTGGCAAAGTGGCTATTTATAGATACTTAGAAATTAATTATTTTGTTTCTGCATACAATATAAGAGATCTAATTTTTTACAAATTTTACATCAAATAGCACATCTTCACTTAGATATCAGTGTCAAGATTATTGAGGCCCCGCCGCTGGGTGCAAAATATCGTGAACAAAATGTTTTTTCTGATCAATGTACAAAGATGTAACCTTGTAGACGTTGGTCTTTAGCTGCCTTGTATCACAAGAAGCAAACTTACAAAAGTTCACACAAAACGAATGTAATACAATTGAAACTATAAACTTCTACTCAAAACCACTCTAAGCTCTCCTGGTTTAACTAAATATCTCACAACAAGTAAGAAAAACAGCAAACTCTATACTGAATCTCCTCTACAAAGAAATGCCTAGTCTAGGGTTACCATATCTGATGAGACAAAATCGAGGACACACTTTTCGGTCATATTCACACTTATGTGTATTGGGAGTAGGTACTATTGCATTTGATCAATGGCATATGTTTTTACCTTGATTATCAATTTATCGTACCCAAAATGAATGTGTTCTCCAAAAAGAAATAAAAAAAGATCATCACCTGTTTTGCTGCCACCATTTGTGTTACTCAGGGTGAGCTCGACCGAATTCAAGTGGCCCATTTATACCAGTGGTTTTCAACCTTTTTCGTGCCGTGGCCCACTTCAAGGAGCCACAGATTTTTGTGGCCCACTTTCATAACATCTTTGATGTGATGATGACAATGTCGCTGGGATAAGTGTCAGATCTGCCGGCAGCGGAGGTGATCTCCAAAAAGAAAAAAGGTCTTTGCCTCCCTGGTGCCAAGAATGGCCTGTGCGCAGGTGGAATCTAAATTGATCTTCATAAGAAAATAAGGCCATTTCAGCTCCAATTAATGGGTGCTGATCCGTGTGGCTGTTCATGTAGACCAGTATTTCTCAACCTCACTCGGCATGCAAACCCATCTTTAAAGTACACAGCCGTCCGTGGCACATCCGACTTACGTGCTGTGGCCCACCGGTTGAGAACCAGTGGTTTAGCCAAAAAGGTCGGATTCGGCCAGCCAAGAACGAGCCACTTATGTCGACTGACACAAAAATCCATGACGTATGGCAACCCTAACCTAGTCTTTCGGAATCAGGAATGATAAACCACTCTAAAATTACCTTTTAGTCTTACGTAATTATCACTAACAACAACTAATGCAATGCAAATCTATTGAATTGAATTCTAACTAAATTAACTCAACTAATACAATGCATTGAATTCGTTAACTTTCAGAATTACTACAATAAGCAATCACATGTAAGCATCATTGTGACGTCATAGACAATAGCATCAGACAACATGTAATTAGACAGTAAATGGACTTACTACTATTTGTTACTTCACCTAATGAAAGTAGTATTAGTAGTAGTAGTAGTTGTAGTTATTTAGTTTTTATACAATGTTGTCCTCTTAACAGAAATGGCCAGATTCACCCCATTCCTTTTGCAATTGCTTGCACTCCGTTTTTCCACTTTGCTTGATTTAGGGCATTCTTCTTCTTTAAACCAATCTTCTCTACCTCCTACTCCACTTGCTTCTTCCAGGTCTTCTTCGGTCGTTCTCGCTTTCTCTTGCCACTCACTTCAAGATCCAGAGTAACCCTCAAAACACTATCATGATCCCTCCTCAGCACATGTGTGGAGGACTGCGGCCTCCCACAGCAAATTAATTTGATTATAGTCAAAACTTACCACCGAATTGTTGATACTTGATGAATAGCGGTCTATGGAATCCAATGACTATATGGAATTTCTTCGTATTTGACGTTCGGTTTCTAATTATCAGAAGTATTGCCTTTTAATAACGATTAGCTTTGCTGAAAAATACTTAATACACAACTATTCCTTTTTTTTGTCTCTCTTGTTTATCCCGTTTCTAACGTGGTCAGTGTTGCCACTTGATATTGAAAATATCTATTAGGTGATAGAGGGAACCTCTACACATGTCTATACCATCTAACTCCATTCGCTGTTGCCAACCGGTCTATAGTTTCTCTCGACCCCAACATGTCCATCTGTTCTTCAGTCGTCTTTCTGATGGCACATGGCTCTCACCATAGCTTTCTCCGTTTTCTCTATAATTGCTTTTTTGTTCTCATTTACACACCACGCCTCGCTTTCATAAAGTATTGCTGATCTTACGCAACAACGATAAACTTTATCTTTCATCTTCAGAGGAAACCTATTTCCAAGCAATATCTCTCCAAATTCCCTGAATCTTTCCCAACCGATTCTCACTCTTGCTGTAACTGCCGCTTCACAACCACCGCTAGAATTTGGTCTGTCTCCCAAATAACAAAATCCATTCACTGCCTCCACTACATCGCACAACTTCTCGATCGAATCCACCGTTTCTTCCATTATTCCTTTACATTTTGAGCAAATAAAATGCATTGCCAGCCTAGCGGTAACTTTCTTTATTTTTGCACATCTGCCATGCAACCAGTTTCCACATTTTATGCACAACACTGAATTGGCCATGACTCTCCTCTAACAAACTCCACATAGATCTATCTTGCTTTTGAACAGTTCTCCTTCCGATCCGCTTACCATCACATTTGCTTTTCTGGTGTTGATTTTTAAACCGTTACTTTCCAGTGCCTCCTTCCAATTTCAAAATTTTTTGAAGTGTTTCATGATTTCGCTCACGAGAACAAGGTCATCTGCATACAGTATTTCATTAACCACACCCCTTCTTGCATTCTCTGCAATAAAGTCCACAACAATTGCAAACAATAGTGGCGACAGCAAGGTTCCTTAATGTACACCAACTTTTACTTGGAATATCTCTGAATATGCAGATCCCACCTTCACTCTTGTCTTTGAACCATCATACAAGCTCATAACTGCCCGAACCATTACTTCTGATAGACCCTTCTTTCTCATGGCCGACTCCATCACTTTCTAGGTACTCTATCAAAAGCTTTTTCCATGTCAACAAAACAAATATACAACTTCTTGTTCTTTTTTTGATATTGCTCCAGCATTCTCCTCACAATGAATATTGCATTCACTGTTTCTTTTCCTGGCATAAATCCAAACTGCATTTCATTGAAATTGAGTAGTGTTCGTATTCGCCTCTCTAGTACCCTTTCAACCAATTTCACGGCATGTTCTAGCAGTTTCACTTCTCTGTATGATCCACAGCTCATCAAATCACCCTTTCCTTTAAAGATAGGCACAATCACACTAGTTTTCCACTCATCAGGCATTCCTCTACCATCCAATACACGCTGACACAGTTCAATCATCACTTTCACCCCGATTTCGCTACTTGCATCCTACTTGCATCCACACTTACTTCAGATGTTCCAGTTGCCTTTCCTGATTTCATCTTTTGCATTGCTTACACAATTTCATTACAAGCCACTTTTTCCACTCGTCCTTTTACTACATCAGTTTTCACCATGTGATCCCATTTGCTCTCTTCATTCATGATATTTTCCTTGTGTTTCTTCCAAATTTTTGTCCTATCTCCTTCAATAAAACCTAATCGTCCGTCTCTTCATCTTAAACACCTTCCTCCTTCCACATTCTTCCCTTCCTTTTTCATTCTTCAGAGGAAGTAGAAAACCCTGTTAGAATTCTAATATAAATCATTGAATTCCTGATTAGTTTCCATTTTCATAGCTCTAGCAACAATTTTTCTCGTTTGATTTCTTAAATATTTGTATTGAGTGTTATTTTCTCCTGATGGAAACCTGCAAAGCTTTTTAAATGCCGCCTTCTTTCTTGTTATGGTATCCATGACCTCTTCATTCCACCACCTGTCGCCTCGACCTCTCCTAGACTTTTTTTTCACCCACTTCATCATACGCCTTTAGAACACAATTCTTGAAAGTTTTCTACAAATTAGGCAAGTCTGTGCTTACTAATTCTTTTACTCTTTTTTCAAATCTTACTCTCGTTCGATTTTGATTCAACATCCAAATCTTTCTTCCTATGATATGTTGCTTTCTCAAAACCTTTTTTAGAACATTTTTATCCAGGTCAACGACCACCAGTCTCTGCTGAAGTTCCCATGGAGTCACTTTTACATCCCTTGTGTACTTTCTGTATTTTTCTCCCACAAGCACAAAATCAATTACTGTTTCCCATCCACCTGTGCTATAAGTGGTTTTCCTTTTGTCTGCCTCATGAATTCAAGTGTTTGCCATGCACAGCTTTTTTTCATCAAAGAATTCCAGCAATCTTCTTCCTTCTGCATTTCTTTTCCCACTACCATTCTCCCCACGTACACCTTCAAAACCCTCAGCACATTTTCCTAAATGTCCATTGAAATCCCCCAAAGAAACAATGATTTCACAAGAACTTTCCAAGTTCCATTCACTGGTCATTTTATTATAAAAACGAACTTTCTCTGTGTCTGGTCTTCCGCTTTGTGGCCCTTACGCACATATTATTCGCATCACTTCTCTATCTAAAGTTATCACAATTGTCATTACTCTGTCGCTTTTTCTTCTAACTTCCACAACGTTTCTAGATATTTCCTCTTTCACCAAAATTCCAACCCCTCCAAATCTTGCATCACTTCCAGACCACCACAGTTTATACCTTCTTCCCGCAGTATTTACAAAACGAGCTCCTTGGCCTTTCCATCTTACTTCCTGCATGCAGCACACATCAACTCTTCTCTTCCTAAGTTCTTCACACACACTTCTGTTTTCCTTCCTCAAAGACTTTCCACATTTAACGTACCAAATCTTATCCCATAACATTTAGATTTAAACCCGTAGATTCTTCGCACCTCCGGCCCATTTAAGAGCTTCCGGCGACAGGGGACCATTTGTTTACTTTTTCTGATCATGGAGATTTGTTTGAGCAAAATTCTTCTACGGAAAGCATGCCCTTGCTTACCCCTAACTTCACTTTTTTGGCATGAGTGATTCAACCAAGCAATTAAACTGGCAACCCCACCATTAACAGTCAGACTGCAATTGGTAGGTACCCGATAGTCGCCTCTTACGACATACTGGGTAAACAGCCTCACTATTCTTTAAAACCAGTGAACTTGGGCAAACTGTAGTATATTCTTAACCTTTCTACGTTACGTAATCTCGTAATCACTATGAAATATAGCAGTAGCTTGGGAACGAAGATTAACAACATCATGATATAAAAACAATAATAGTACAAATATAACCCGAATTCCATTTTTGTGACAATCCACTAGGTTCAAAGCTGGAATGTAGTTGTGAGAATTAGTATTTTTTTGGAATTTTTTTATTATATATTGCATTTTGAAATGAAAATTATTTATAAATTTATGGATATAACAATGATGCGAATCATGTTATGAAAATCTAAAGTCGGTTGCTGGGGAGTTTATTGAAACAGTTGAACAAAAAAAGATATAAGTTAGTGTTTTTATAATAAGCCTCAGGTTGTAGGACATAGCCATGTTGTTTTTTTGAAAAAAAGTGTCTAAAATCATACCCTTATTATACAGCAACCTTCTTGCCTTTTCTGCTAGGCTGCGGTGTTGTTATTTCATGTCCTACCATCAGTATAGGCAACTTTTAAGCTTGTCTAAGCAGAAACCATTTTAAGAATAAGCGTAACGGTTCTTTTATAACGGTAAATTAAAAATCTATGGGCCTACACTGAACTAAAACTGCATCAGCCCAGAATCATTGCAAAAATCGTTTTTATGGTGACGTAGATCATGCAAAACCGCCATATTTCAAAAAGTTTCTTCATTAAAGTGTCCGAGATTATGTTGTGTTTGCTTGTCTTTAATCACACTGAGCAGCCGTGACTCGTATATTTTTTGACCTACCATCAATCTGCCACATAAAAGTGAAGAAATACCGTTAATTGCCTTTCGAAAAGGCACAATAAATACTGTAGACTTTCTTTTCGTTTTTTCTTCTGCTTTGCTGACAGCCAGACGGAAAGTTGTAATTAACAATTTTAAGATATCTTATCAGTTATGACCAAATTGAGGTTTCAGCCTACGATCACATGCATTAGAGGTAAACACTTCATCCGTTACGCCACTAGGCAGAATAAACGTACCTGCTCTTCATTAAATGTTTCCATTAATTCAATGATATCAGCACCAGCTGCTATGTTGACAAGGAGTAGTTGTGAAAGCTCATCAAGACTCATTCCTCCTTTAGGAGCAATCCATTTCGCAAGTACAAGAGCAAAAATAAGAATCTGCTCTAAGGCTAACGTCCACTCCTCATCGCTAGCGTTAATTCCAATTACGCTCTGAAATTGATCGGGCATTTGCACTTGTTGTAATGAAATAAACTACAAAATTCCAAAGCACAACTAAGAGTTAATTACACAGTGGATCAAACAAATTTTGGCAATTCTACTGGCCAGTTGTATAACTCAAGAAGATATGTTTTTAGAGGAATTGTGCAAAGATTATTTGTGATTTACTTTAACTTTTTAATGAATTTAGAGAGACCTCGTTATTTAGATAACTTGTGCATGTGAATGCAGATGACTCTGAGGGTAAACGTTACTTTTAAATGCATAGTAAATAAAACATTACTAACTTATAGAGGTTGGTCGTGTCTATTTAAGGGAAGTAAAAATTTGATTTAAATGAAGAAAAAATCGTATACGATGCGTAGTAAATGTTGGTACTACAACTATTCGCGTGCCAAATTTGCTAATGCGTAGTTGCTTGTGCCTTCGAGCCTTGCAATCAGTTGAATTATCTGCGTTGTGCAAGCAATTAGCTTGCTGCAGTAACCATGGCTGTAGTGCAATGACAATCAGCTAATTAATTGTATTTACTAATCTTTAGTTTGATAAGCTATATTGTGGTTTCCTTATAACGTTTTATTTTACAGCTATTTTATACGTTTGTCAACTGTGATAAGTGCTTTATCAGTTGAATAAAGCCAGGTATCAATTTGTCGGCCTTGGTTCACAACACGATGTATGTCATAACATCTGCCGGTAACTATTCATTGGTCAGGGTGTTCTCATTGGAATTAACTTCCGACGCACAAATCGCTTGCATTAAATCAAAGGACACACTGCAAAGGTCGGTCACCAAATGAAAGGTTCTCAACACACGCTGCTCTTCAAAAAAGTCGTCAAGTGTGTAAGCCTACGACGCCCTTGCACTTCAAAACGACACCGCTCAAGTGCGTAGCGACGATCCATTCGAGGACCTCTGCTTTGGCCAATTAGATTTTTTTATGCGAGTAGTACTGCAATGCAATCTTTACAGAAAACGTTAGATGAAGCAACTGCATACAAACTTATTTTTTATTTTTCTTTATACAAAGTTGTGGATGCGAAATTTAAAGTGCTCTTGTTTCATACTTTGTAGTTATTAACTTTTATGTAACTCTAAAGTGCTATATTAAGTTTATGCCAGTCATTGGGCCAAAAATTCCGCGCAATTACTGGAGTACAGGACTAATTATTATTGATGATTTGCATTCAACAAACGATTACGAAGTATTGCTTAGGAACCAGATGCAAGGGTTTTCCGACAGAAGACCTCAGTTATACTTGCGGTGAGAAAGTACCTACATGTTTACTACATTTACCCACATTTTTACTTTTTACTGCAAAGGCTATTGTCATCACGGGAAATCTCTTACTGTAGTGGCTAGCGCTTTCTTAATCTTATTTATCATCATTTAAAATAACAATATCTTACGTTGATAGTTTGGCTAAGGGTGGAGTTGGAGTTCGGTATACCACTAAAAGCTGGATCGTTTTCATTCAGCCGGTCGTTCAGCAACTTAAGCTCCAAAAGCCAAATGCAAGGAATAGCGCATACAAGATAGAATAAGACGTTTGGAGTTATCCTAAAAAATATACCCAAAATCGTAAGGGAAATCTAACGTTTACTCTTAAATAATAGCGGTAACATCCACCATTACAGCAACTACGACAACCTGAAGCACTCTCTTCACTTTTAGCAATTTATTTCAAAAGTCTCCAACACAACACAATAAAAGCTCAAAGTACACTACGTTATTCTGTGCGAAAAGCCTTTATCTTTCATATTCAATTAGCTTTAATGATTTTAGAATTAAATTTATTTGATTTTTGACCTTGCTTATCCTTTTTAGGAACAAGTGCAAAATTTTCCCCAGTTAGTTATCAAGTTTGCGCTGGTCTTGAGATACCATGGTTGCAGGTTCGAATCTCAGCTGGCAGGGCATTAAAAGAAAGGCAGTGTACACTGAAGGGGCAGGCCCGGTACGTAAATGTACGGGGCAGTGTACACTGGAAGGGATAGTTCAGCCTGGCTCGATCGCCGGCGCTGAGATCAAGTGCATAAATTTCCCCACATGGGGAAATTTCTGCACTTGATCCCCTTTTTAATATAAAATCTTTGTTCCATCTCCAAAACTCACCATTTTAGCTGATTAGTAGTGCGTGACTTGAAAGCATGAAGCGTTTCTAAAGCGAGAGGAAGAAGGGTCAAAAGAAGAAACCAATAAGCGTCGTTTTGTAACGCTTGTGTAACTCTCCACACTGCTACAAAACAGTAGACTGCAAATACACATCTTGAAATAATTGCTTTGATGATTATCCAAATTCTTTTCAAAAAGTCATGAATTTTTGTCCCGTTTATTTCTCCACAAAAAGTCACCCATGATTTTCCTTTTAAATAATGTAAGCACATTGTTTTTATAGCCAAAAATACTTTTTTCTATGAAGTTGTCATGACGCAAACACCTTCCTTCCTGAAACTGTAAGCAAAAAAAGATTTGTAATCACAAACGGAGAAGAATAGCTGAAATTTTCGCGAAGAGTCGTCTGTTTTATGGCATGAATGAAACAACAAATTCTGATTTGTTATTTGGTTACAATTAAGTTTTTGTGTCATTAATTGTTTTTTCTTTTATTCTCAATACCAAAGCAATCTTTGCCAGGGCCGTATTTACTTCAAATGGCGCCCAGGTGAATCTTCATTAAAATTGACTTTCGGTAGTTTGATTGAAAATGGAAACCTCATTTTCCCTGATTCTTAAAATGTTTGTAAAAAAAGATAAAATGACTCACTTATAAGCAATGTACACCTTGCCTTTAGTCTTGTTTTAAAGTATTCAGTATTCATGAATATTTTTTATTTTATTTTTTCATGAATTATATTTTTTATATTTTTTTTATCATATTTTTTTTAAGATATATTTTTTTTATAATATTTTTTCAAGAAACACTGCACCCAAGCAAAGAAATTGCTGCAAAATACAATTCTTAAAAGCACGACAAGGGAGAATTCATGTGAATGTTAAAGCCATAGCCTAATCAGCAACTCACGAGATAGTAGTTCTAAGACTCATACCAAAGCGTTTGGCAAACAACAACTCCAACCACTTTTTTGCCTAGAGGAGCTCTAATCTGCGAACAAACTGCTCACAGTGACGGAATGCTCCAACTTTCTAAATTTTATTTTAGCATTTTTTTATACCATAGCTTGATCCTGAAGTCATCGTAATCGTTAGTAAGCTGGAATCAAATTGTTTCAACAAGGACAATTACGACTAAGATAATACATAAATTAAGCATCTGTTCTACAGAAACAATATATTTATCAACTTTCGATTGAAAACGAATAACTTAGTTGTCATTTTCCTCCTTGCTCACAGGGGTTGCCAACCACGAAAAGACACATAGGTCATATCCTTACAAACTCGATCCCATATTGAGCCGTTTTCGAGAAACACAAATGTGTTCAATTAGCTGAGTTTATTCTTGTTGTTGTGTTTCCGCACCCCTTCCAAGAGATGAGGGCATGGTGGAAGACCATGAAGTCCCAAAAACCAAAAAACTCCCCAGTGCCAGGACTAGAGGTTGTACAGAAAAGAGTCGTCAAAGAATGAAAGGTGCAAAAAATCCATAGCTGGAGAGAAAAGAATGAGACAAGAGATGTACTGGGTCGGATGACAGTCGGCACTGAATGAAGGATTCTTATTTGTGCCAATTCTAAAGACACAGGAGTTTAAACGAACGCTGTGCTCGTTTCAGCGTAGACGAGAGAAACACATCAAGCTTGACGAGAAAGCACAAGTTCTTCAGTGGACCCCGAGGAGACCTGTGTGTCAAAGAATTTAGATGAGACGGCGCGCCTCCAGTTTGAAAAGAGAGGTGAGTGGATACAAAAGGTAAGAGGAGAGAGACTATAAGGGACTGCAGAAGAGAGGAGTAGGCTTGCCAACTCATCAGCCGCGTTTTCTCGAGAAAAAATGAAAGCAAGTTGGACCCATTGTAGCCCGATAGCAATCGAGGAGAGAGAAGACAGTTTCTACCAGATCTGCCAGAGAATCTGAGGTAAAAAAGAAAGACGTAGGAGCGGACAGTATGGCGAAGACAGAGCGAGAGTGTGTGAAGAGGAAAGGAGAAATGGTTGACTTGTAGGTGCTGCCGAGACTAGTTGAGAGCTTGAAGAATGTCACAGGTTTCAGCAGAAAAGCTTGAACATACTGGGCCTGCCGGAACGAAAAAGGTAACCTCAGCGCCACAAAGTGAGCAGTTGGTAGAACGCTAGAGCCACCTTAGCCAAAAAGAAAAGGGACAGAGCCATCAATACAAATCACTAGATCGTGAAATGACAGAAAATCAAGGTGAGCGTAAGCCGCTTCTTTGCGAGAAGAAGAGGGTCAGAGTGGGAGCATGGAGTGAAAAGAGTCCGCTCCACTATGATAAAAGATGGCTCTAAGGAGGAGAGGGAAGGCAAGCAAAAATAATATTCCTATGTGAAGTAGGAGAAAGCATGAGAGGATCCGGGGATGCAAAAGCTCTCCAGGAAGATCTGAAAAGTTTTGGTTTCACTGGCCCAGCCTGAAATAGGAAAGGAGGATGGGAGAAAAGGCGCCCACTCATAGGACAAGTGAGAGCGACTCGAAAGAGAGGTAGTGAAGGCGCGACTAGCCGCTTGGTGAAGGCGTTCAAACTTGTTATTGTTGGTGACGCTAAGGAAAGGAAACTATCCGAGCGAAGCACAAATGAGGAGCCGAAGAAATGGCTTGTACAAAAAAGAGAGGATCTCCTTACAGGGCCCCCAAGAGGTAGCAGAGATACAGCTTTAAGGCTTTGAGACGAGAGAAAAACTTGGTCCTTAGCGAAGATGCATGTTTAGAAACGAAAAGAGTGCAGTCGAAGGGACCCCAAGAAAAGACAGATTTGTGTAGAAAAGGAGGGGAAATTGGCCTTACGTGTTCCAGGGTTTATAGGAAGAAATCAGAGCTTAAACCAGCGCTCCAGTCGGAACAGGGCTTCCTGTGTAACCTCCGTAATAATCGGACTCAAAAGAAGCAATTTTTGTGATTTTGAAAAATCATGCAAATGTCTGCCGAAAAAAAAATTGAGTCCAATGAGCAAAGTAAGGAGGGAAGTCAGCCGAAATCAGTTTATGAACAAGAACGGCTGGGATGCCAGACTGAGTAGAAAGCCTTAAAAAAGTTAATAATAGCAAGATTTTTTGAGGACCAGGTTTGGGTTTTTTAGACTCATATAAAAATGAACTGAGAAAATAAAGAATTTCATCGAGAGTATACCGTCCAGAGTGGAAACCGGCCAGGCGGGAAGATAGAATGGAGTGAGATCGCAGAATGAAGAGTAAACAAGTTAGAATAATGCGTTCAAAAAGCTTTGATACGCAGGAGAGTTTAAATGCTTTTGCACCTTGTGGATGGGAATATTAGCAGATGTATTTCAGATAGAAAGAAAGAAACCAAAAGATCAGGTAAGATTAAAAATGTGAAAAAGAAAATCGATGGCATAGCGAGAAAAGCGCTTTAGCAACGGATAGGCAACTTTATCTGGGTTACTAGTAATGGACTAGGAGAGGCTTTATGGCATCCGTGAGAAATATCATGGAAGAGAAGAAACAGCAGAAAAAGGAATAATGTTTCCTAAGAAAGGTGGGCGGACGGAGCTCGGAAATGTATTCTGTGACTCTGCTACATCAGGTCTTTGGCTGATAGACAGAAAATTATGATCTCAAGTAGTCGGCGTAGACCAATGCCAACTCCATGGAAGAATAGCACTTGGGAAAACTAGGAGATGTAAAGATGATGAAGAAGAACCAGCGACAGAACTGCAGAGAGAATAAACTAATTTGGGATCAAATTTAGGAGAAAGAGACACGCATGCTTTAGCCTTGGCTTGGGCAATTAAATACAAGTCACGTTACGAATCAGATTTGAAAGCCTGTCGATTTTCATCACTGCTATGAGCCACTGCAATAGCGTTAGATCTTCCTCTTGCCACTTCTTCCACTTCAGGAAACCACCAGAATTAAGTTTGGCCTTTGAAATCGCGAAAAAGAAAGGAATGGAGGATTTAACCGCATTCAATGACAGAGAAGTAAAGAGAGCAGTAGCAGAGAAAAGGGATAAGTATTTCTCTGCAAAAGGTCAATGAAGGTCAAAATAAAAACAAAGTTATCTCTGCGAGCTTTCTGAAAATTAAAGGAAAGGGACCATCGTTAGGCTAGAAGAACGGAGAACGTAGAGCAGCTAGTAGAAGTAGAAGATCTTCGGAGCCCAAGTTCTGAAGCACTTCCCAGGAGCACCAGAGGGAGGGGGAATAAGGAGCAAAGTAGATTTTAAGAAAGAAGCAATTTTCAGAGGAGCAATGGAGGAGGGTAAAAGCGTCGGGGTCATGTTGAGAGGAAGGAGGTCAAAAGAGGTGACCCCGATCAAATACTTTCTTCCCACGGATGTCAAAAAAAAGTTTTTGAGTTTCAGAGGAGGTTATGGCAATTGAAGCTCCCTAGAATGAAGAGATTTCTGGAGGAAGAAATTACAAAAGAAGGAAAGGAGTCGGTTCTGCTATTCGTCGAAGAAAAGCGAATTGAGGGAACACAGACGTTATAGGAAGAGAGTAAGCAAGAGGTATTTAAAGGAATTTTGATCCTTACAGAGTAAGAGTAGAGGTCAAGTAAAAACAGAAAAGAGATGGAGAGTTCAGAGAAGAATAGGCCCTGCCTGACGAAAATGATCACACCACCGCTGGCGTGTGGATCATCAGAAAAATAAATGCCAAACCGGGAATAAGTGCAATCAGATCGCAGAGTAGCGTATCCATGAATCCGGAAAGAGAAAGACGAGTTGAGGATGTTTCTTTGCTTCAGATAAGCTCTACAGAATAAACGAGATAAAGTAGAGAAATTTAACGTTTATTGCCGGAACATTTCCAAAATACCGTTGAAGAATCCTGAGCGAGTCAGGGAAGGAAGAGGAAGCGGGAGGTATACAAGTAGAGTTAGAAACCTAGAAGAGTGGGGAGGGAGCAATGAAAGGATTACGAAATGAGGGTAAGATATTTGTAGGCGGGTGTAAGGTGGTGCGCTGGCAGAAGAGGCCAGATTGAACGGTGGAGGTATACATGCTGGGCGGCTCTAAAGAAAAAGTTGCAGTGTTGAAACGTTTGGAATTCCCAGGAGAAGCAGGGACTTAGTAAGGAGACAGCTTCAAGAGTAAGAGATGCCAAGATCATTAAACTTGGAGCAGAAGAGTAGTAAGCAGCTGCGATAAACCAATTAAAAGCTGGTGCGGCATTGCACCAAAATACCCCTCCAGGTCACATTTTTAGCGCACTGTGAGCAGCAAAAAAACTGGCCCATGATCAATATGAGCGCTGCCGCTCATTAGAAAAAAAAAGGAGAAGGAAAATAATAATGTAGGGGAGAGATAGGCAGAAGATGAGAGGAAGAGACAGGCAACCGATTTCGAAAAGACTGAATGCTAAACATTTTTCCCGCTTAAGAAGCAGCACTGCAAAAAATGATTAAATGAGAGGAATGCCGGGGTTGACTGGGCTTCTCGGAAGTGCCAACAGCCATTTAGGCCCATCCCAAACAAGATGGGTGACCGCATTATCACGTTGTGGCGGCTGCTGGCTGGTGCAGGGTCGAGGCTGTCGGCAACGCGATTGAGTTGTTAAAGCGAGACCAACTGAGGAAAAGGAGGTTGTATTAGCGTAATTATTGCATTCTTATCTTCCAGGCTCACAGGAAAGCAAGAGTGAAGCTAAAGCGTATGTCTAGATCTGCTTCGAAATTTCAAAGTTTTTGACTTTTGCTTGCACTGCGTGGTATTGCTTGCAATAGCCTGCTTGTTAGGCTGCGTCCGACAGAGAACACCATCGTAAAGCGCAATTTTGAGCAGACCATCAACACAGTCGTCGTCAGGCTTGAGCTTCTGACCATTCGATTATTGTCGCCGCGACACGCTGTTTTACCAATTCTATCAAGAATTTAAATAATCAATTGTCAATAGCGTACAGACCGATAAGATTCTAAATTTATTAGAACTTAAAAAAATTGGATTTCAAAATGGCGTTAAAGGTCAAAATTTGGTTGCTTTAAATTAAAACCTCCAATACTAAACATTTTCAAAAAATTGATTATTTCTGACTGGTCTTAAGGCGCTTCACTTCTACTTCACGTTTCCTTACGCAAACAAAAAACTAACTGAGGACCTACATTTTCAAAGTAGATACTATCTTCTTGGACAGGCTTTTATACCCACTCCATTTAAAGGTCGAAATATCATGTTTTGCGGTTGGATAAGATCACTTCATTTACGGTTATATACTAATAATGTTCTTAAGCTTCTTAGCGATTGTCCCTTAAGTTTCATCTGTGCTTATGTTTAAATCCAGAATCTTGAGTGTGAAACGAATGATATACATGAATACTGTAGAAAGGACAAATCGCTATAATTCAACAGAATTTTAGATTGACCCATCAAACCTCTGTTTGTCGAAAATCTGTGAAGAACGACCAAATTGCATGCATGCACGCACATCTTCTAAGCCTCACTTTCGTCTTTGTTGAAACTTAGACTTATGGCAACAATTCTAGGGTTCTCAGCAGTTTAGCTGCTGCTGCTGCTAACTCAACTGGTTAAATAACCAATTTTTCGCTCATGTGTAGTTGACTCTAAAGTTAATGACTTTAGTTTTTAAGTTAATAGGTTTTAACGTTATTAAGTTTTCTCACCTAAAGTGAAGCCGAGGAGCTGATCTAGCATAAGCGAATAAACATTAAAATTTTGCAAATAAAATCAACTGAAACACTTGAATAACAACTGTAAAATCAATATAAACAAGCTAGCGGTTGCTAACTTGCGCAGCGACGATTTTTACGTTGCTCATTTCGCTTTTATTTTGATTTTGAAATCCATTATTTTCTCTTTAGAAAGCATCATGGTTTATTTGCAGATGTCTTATATCATACTGCGCCATCAATCATAAAGAATTTGAGTCTGTCGCTGAAATTAAATTGCTCAAACGTTTATCAAATTGTCATATCTCTTCTATAATGGACGGTTCAATAAACAAGGCAGAGCTTTAGTTGCAAGCTCTAACTTTAGGCCTACTGTAGTAAGCTTTCTATCGTTCAACCCAACTAGATACTTCTCCACAAGCTTTGGCCAAGTAGGATGGGCAAAGGTTTAAATTGGCTACCCATAGTGTATCGATACTATTTCAACAAGGTTTTCATGAGATACAAGTGAAGTGCTTTTCAAGCTACCCAATGAATTATTAAAATCACAATTCCGCAATACATTTTGCAAATTACCGTAATTTAGTGATTGAACCATTAGTTGCATACAGATTTAATGGAATTTTTAATTGTTTTGTACCAGCTTGTTCTGTAAGTGTACGCTGTGACAAAATGACTCATTTCTTTCGTTGTTAGGATACATTCGTAAATAGATCTAATGGCATATTTTCGCAAAATCAAAGAAAAACAATTTCTGAGTAAAAGGGGAGAGTCAATACATTGAATTGTGATGTTGGTTTTAATGAAGACAAGTGATTGACGTTACCATAGAAAAAAATCAGTAAAAGCAAACTTTTAGAAGGATGCAAGTCCATTATTTGTTGCATCTACAGTGAGGTAAGTATCCACTCTTTCGTTACCAGACGTTCCAATACAGTACACGCCAAGAACACACGGCTATTGCAGAACGCCAAAAAACTTTTTGCCGACAAGAACATTCTGGTAACTTCGCGAGTAACGGTACTTTGAAAGTAAAGGCTGCATACAGTAATTCCTTGGTTCTCACATTATGGGTCATTACCCCGGTTGAGATCGTCTGTCAATTCCTGGGAGTTACCGGCGGTTTTAAGGAACTTGATGTTGAAAAAATGGCTTTTCTATTGTTTAGGGCCAAATATAGCAAAAATGCTACTCAGAAAAAATCTCCGACAAAAAGGTCTTTACTTCGTGTTTGGAGAGGAAAATTGCAAAGCTTTTGCTCTGAGGACCTTGTTCTTCGAGAAATATGATCTTCAAGTTTGTTTTGGTACAATACACCCGTGTCCAGGCAGCAAATAGTTCCACACTTCAACTTTTGCTTAAAAGTAAAGTCGCATAAAACAAAGTTTTGGGACCATTTCAGTAGTTGGCTTTGGGTAAACGGAGCATGGCTTGATAGATAAGATGTTAGAAGCAAATTTCAGGTTTTTACGTTCTCAAGAGTTACTTATTTTGGAATTGAAACTACCTAATCTTTCCCTCGAATCTAAATCGAACTTGCTGGTTGTTAAGACGAATGAATATTACCGGATATAAAAATAGGGCATACAAATACAACGCATTTCAAGAGTTGCATGAAAAAGCCTAACAGTTTGTTAGGAATAGCTTAATAGTTTGTGACTTAACAGCTAGCTTTATCAAATGCTAGCAACAGCGAGCTATTAGCACACAAACTAACAAAGGAAAAACACAAAAAACTTTGAAAGTTGTTACTAGCCAACAGATTTAGCATCTCTATTCAATAAGGCGATTGTCAACTTGAATATTAATCCCAAACTTGTTTTTTTATCCGTAGCTTTTACTTTAAAGCCTCGGATTGAATTTCATCGACAATGAAACACAAAATGGAGGGGTTGTAACTTTACCATGAGAAGGAAGGGTGTCGCCTGGCTGATACTATTTTAAAACTCATGCTTTTACAAATCGTCAAAAACATAAACAATTTTCAGAAGTTTTCAGGTATACATGTATTTTTTGTAATTGCTGAAAGAAAATCTTGCGTAATTGGATACCGACAATATTTTAGGGAGTGGCATTCCAACAATCTTGTTTTGAAAAGTAATGTATTTACAAATGGTGTTTGGTGAAAACTGCGTATGCAAATGTGATTTAAAATTTTCTGTTCCACTGCAGGTATTACGGACTCTATTGAGTGAGCTGACAATGGTCCTTCTGCTCCGATAATCGACTACAGCTTCATATTTCATGCTTTAAATCATCCCTGGGCAACCTAAGGTCCCCAAGAATCATTGTTGTGGCCTGCCAGAATCTTTGAAAGAGTTGATCTCCAAATCAAAAATAAGATGTTTGTGTTTGTTTAGAGATCGAAATCGGCAAAATAAACACGATTTTGTGTACTTGATTTCCAGCTAAAATGTTAGCTATGCATGTTTATGACGAGACCAAAATAAGAAAAATGACCAGGTCAAAAAATTGAACAAAAGAAGGTCCTTATGTTTGTTACAAAATCATAACATCAAGAATTTCGGTGTGTGGCTCGTTAAAAAACTATTTTTTTATGCGGCCCTATTTTACTTTTGAGCCGTGTGGGCCTGCTGCTCTACATGGATGAATGCCAAACAATAAATTTGTATTCTTCTTCTTTGTCTTTCGGCTTATTCCCGATTAGGGGTCGCCACAGCAGATATCTGCATTTTTATTACATGGCATTTGTTTTACGGTCGGATGCCCTTCCTGCCACCAACCCTCTATTTGAAGAGAAAACTGGGCCACCTGTCTTCCACATAAAGGCGGGGGCGCCTCGTTAAGTGCCTTGCCCAAGGACACAACAAGCGAACTTGCAGGCTTGTTCAAACAATAAATTTGTATATTTAATCTAAAAAAATCTCTTAATATGATTTAACAAAGAACTTTAATCAGGGCTTCCGATAGAAAACCCGACTCTTTATCAACTACAGTACTGCCGTCACAAAAAAAGCGCACCAGAGCTGGATTTCTGACGACTAATGTTGCATTTTAAAAGCGCATTTTACAAAAATATATGAAATATTTACTAAGGTCTTTTATTATATCCGCCCCCAACTGTTACATTGCTTCAACTAGGGTCATTTAGAATTTCATTGCGGCTCCTTCTGATCGAGAGAACTACGGAAAACTTGCCCAGACTGAGTGTAAATGGGCTACCATGAAGGGTTTGGCTCTCACCATGCTTCACCGGGTTAGAATAGTGAAACTGCTCACTTAGCATATCTCAAGGGGCCAATTATGGGCATTGTTTGATGGCTGTGGCTTGAAAGTGTTCCGAAATCTACAATTTGTATTTGTCACTTGTTCAAAGTGGACAGTTGAATATCTTAAATTTAATTTGGTGTAAGGGATAAATCTAGATTATTCTTTCATGACGTACCTCCATAATAACAAGAGGAAGCTTAACCTCAAAAAATACTTCAGTTGTACGCCTACTCTCAGATGGTAACACTTATTCGAAAATTTCTCTGGAAGACAAATATTTTTGACACTTGTTTGGCTACTCGAGATCTTAGAAATGCTAAATAATTGTAGTTTTTACTTAAACTAACGATTTTCAAGGCTTTAATAGCTTTTTTAACTATAATTGAATTACATATTATTACTTATTACTTATTGTTACTTATTTCTTGTTATTCTACTTCACCCTAACATGGCCAACACAATTTGTTTTTCGCTATATCTTACTTCTAGCATGCACTTAGAAACTTCCATTATTTTTCGCTTATCTTAGTCTTGAAATGGAAAGTTAAAGCTCTTTGAAGCTTTCAAGTTCATTTATAAAATTTCTACCTCCAGCTGAGTATCTTAAGAAAAGAAAAAAGTGTAATACACAGCAACAATAGCGTGAGTGGTAACACTGTAATCACAACTTTTCTGTTGTCATTTTCACAAAACTGCTTCCGATAAAGATCTAGTCAAAGGGGTGATCTCAAGAGTTTTTTTTGTCTATAACAACAACTATAACGTCTTTGGCCATTCTCTGAAAGTCTTTAACATCTTACAGAAAAGCAATTTTCAACAGACAAAATATTCTTAAAAGTTTACTCTTTCAAACAATTTCCCATTCCAAGAATTCAAAGATATCTTTGGCAATATTATTTCACTGGTTTACTCCCTACGGTACTCCTCCCCCATTCCAGAAGTTTGCAGATACTAACAATGCAAACAACTTTTTGTTTAGTTATATTGAAAAAGATTTTGGTACTAGAAATGATAAGACACAATTAGAATCTATCTTACTACACTGAAACAAGATGAAAGAAAGTTTGAAAGGCTGTAAAATAGTTTTGTTGTTCATTAATTGACGAGTAAGAGCTAATGCTTTGTTTCCAAAATTTTTGTCCCGGTGGATCGCCACGATGGGCTGCTTGCCGCCTAAAGATGGAAATATTTCGTTGAGAATCTTTGTCCAAAGAGACACAAAGTTAAATTGTCGGCTTTTACTCTCCACTACAACTTTCTGCTGAGAGTCAAGCAGTGGTGCTGTGAAAAGTGCCTTCAAAGTCTCCGGTGTGACTCGGCAAAAGAACCAAACCCAATTCCGCCGGCTGCAATGCTAACGCTGTAAATCACTTCACCACACCTCTAGTTTTTACTGCCTTTGGGTTTCCATCTTTTTCTAGTTGTGATTATGGTCAGCGTCAGCTGTAGTTAAAACTCGCTACACGAACGTGAAAGCAAACGACGGTTCCATTCAGCCATGCTGCATGCAACGTAACCTCTGATCTCTCACGGTTCTGACGATAAGTTGGATTCTTATTTCATTTCGACAGCATGGAAGAAAGTGGTTGAGATTGTTAGCGCAACCTAGCGGTAAAAGAAGTTACTTTGTTCAAACTCTAGAAGCTGAATCGCTTCCTGGGGCATCGGTCAAACTTGGGAGAGACTTCTTTTAAGAATACTTTTTTAAGTTTTTGAGAACATATCCGACCAAATGAGAGTAAAGTCAATCTTGAAGTTTTTTATAGAATACTCTGGAAATTGGAAAAGTTTATTATATGACATTTTCCAGTTTTAGGGTTAACAATTGGCGAAGCCATCCCAAGTGTTACTAGCTTTTTGAAGCGATTGGAACCAAATAATTTGGGTTCACATTTGCCAAAAACCCTAGCTGTAAATCTATACAATATTAAACAATCAAAAAATGCTCTAGCCTACACTTGTAAGAGAGCAAGTTAATCAAGCTTGTTGTTTTTGTGTTTACGTGTTCATGCCATATTAGGTTCATTGCACTTACTTTCTTTTTTTAATCATGGCTAAATAAAGTCACTGTCACAATGATGGCAACTAAAGTATTTCATACATATCAGCTTTTGCTCTGTTTTACTGAGCCACCAAGTCGGGAAGATTACCTGGCCCTGCCACATATAGATGGAGGCATTCCGTTAAGTGCCTTGCCCAAGTACACAACTACCGAACTTGCCGGCTTGTTCATCACATTATGCCTTTTGTGCTGAGCGCCAAGCAGGGAAGCTATGAATACCATTGTTTGAGAGTTCTTTGGTATGACTCGCTGCGAAGCGGATGCTTAAATGATTACGCTTTTGCGTTTTTGAAGCTTCAAACTCAGAGAATAATAACGTTTATGCAAATTAAAGATGCAAATGCACTACGACTTCTAGCGGTAGAACTTACAAACTATTGATAATCGATCATATGTAACGTAATGTTGCTGGCTGAAAAAAATAACTACCACTACTTTGTTGCAGCAAGCTATTTAAGTCGACTTGAACAATCGAAAAGTCTTTAAGCTCAACACAGCAACTCTTTGCAAAACGAACTCGAAAAAACGGTTAATATCCACTCAGCGTGTAAACCGTGTTTTTGGTTTCTCAAAAAAACTTTTAAGTTCACTGCTTTATGATTTGATCTCAAACACGTGTGCTTCGTGTTTCTACTTTGTTTTGAGCTGTATGCCCTTGCCTAAGTCTTTTTTCTGCCAATAACGGAAAAGTCTCATCACGAAATTTAGCGGACATTCTTCTTTAAATAGACGGGCAGTTGGCACCCTCAATACGCGTGTCGTAACAATTTTTACGCGATTTTATCTTTAAGAGTCGGGCAAATTACAAATGAATCCACATCATGCAAAGGAATAATGCCAGCACAAACTTTCGGAGTATACTTTCGAACTTTGACACAGAGATTACTTTTTGTTGTGATAGAAATCCACTTCGCATACACTAGGGAACCAACTTCGAAGATGGTAGAAGTTGTATTGTCTAAACCCGAAAGTTTTTTAGTGGCGGAGCGTCTTACACCTTCAAAAAATTCAAAGTATTTGTCGGTCGATCGGTTTATTTGTCAATCGCAATAACACGTCGTTTTAGTTAAACTTACTAGCGAAAAACCACAAAAAAGAAAAATCAAGACAAGTATGAAGAATGACACATCAAAGCCTAGTCAAATAGCTTATCAGCAGCAACTTGAAGTAGCTCATTGCACCTATGATAAATAGAGATACCGCACTTGTGGGTGTCGAAGAGGTGTTCTGGATAACGAAGAACACCTTTCGGAAACCACTCGCGTGAAAAATGAATGAGAACTTATTTAACTCATTACACACAAAGAGAGTTTGGGAGAACGCAAAATGATCATTCGGTCTCCAAGCCAGCAGCAGTCGACGTAACTCTTACCATGAAAAACGTGAGCTTATATGCAAGTGGTGTTGGCCAGTGGAATCGCCATTTGCAAACCTGCAGTCCCGTGATGACAAGTCTCACACGGTCCACCGCTCTACAATGGCGACATTTCTCCAGAAAAGTGTCGGATATTTACAGACTCTCGTTTGTTAGTTCAAGCCTGTAGTCTGATGGAAAAGACATACGCCGCATCTGCGACCTTGTGCTCCCAAACTCCACTCACCATAAAATATGATTTGCCAGCTTATCGAAAAGCGGAAAAATATAATTTACGTTGTCAAAAAGCGGCAAAAATGGCCTACTGTGCAACTAATACACAAAGCAACAGAAGAGAAAAAATTTACTAATCACAACGGTTAGAAATTCGTCAGTTCCTAAGCCTTACCTTAATACACAACAAGCAAAATGACTAGGCACCAAACACTAAAATGAGGTCAACCGACAATACGATTAAGTGCTTTCTGCATAGAGAGTTACATAGAACAACATTCAATAAGAATTACAACCGAAGAGTCAAAAATAATTCAAGTTGTAAAAAATTTCTTGCTACCAAGCTTGCAAGTCTTCGAGGGCAAGTTGTTTTTTATGCAAAGGTTTTTAGATGCCTCTATAGGATTGAAAAAAGCAGTTCCCACCATTAAAAGCTACGTTGTTACAGATTTAGAGTAGAACCCCACTCTTTTTCGTATCGCAACAATGGCCTAGTTAAGCCACTGCAGAAATGAATGTTTAGCGTTAGCTATTTCTCTAAACGGAACGGTCAACCACCTATACATTCGTGAAGCAAACTATGACTTTCGACTACTGATGACCTAACACGATAACAAGTGTTTGTTCACCAACAGTCCAAAGGCGGTTTTCACTAGTGCACGCTACTGCTCTACAACTGAGTTTTGTAGAAACCTCTTATCAGTTAAGCTTGAAAATCGTTAATTTTACATCCGTTTCGTAGTGACAAATACCACTACCACAGCACATTTCTACAACAAACAGTGCAATCACGCGAGGAAACTACCGTGAAATGCCTTCTCATAAAGATATCTAAGTCACAGTGAGATTCTAAGGCAAGATCATTGCCATCATGCACGACGCTCCAACCCACTCGGCCACGTTTACGTCAGGAGCACTACTGCTCTTTCACGATTCCAGATCGACCGAGCAACGGCTAGCGAATTTTTAACAATAATAAGTGAAAATATTTCATCGCTCAGTTTAGCGTGCATACGAAACCAAGCTTAGAAATCGATTAGATGTCACACACGGCGCATCGTATGCACCCTATTATACCAAGCCTATATTGTTTTCAAGTCTTTGCAACGAGTAGCAGTACGAAAAAATAAAGAATAAGCTCATAAAAGTACTTTAAGAAAACACTGAAAAACAAAAATGCAATCTAAAAACACAATTAAAAAGAAATCCAAAATGGTGAAAATGAAATGCAGGAACTGAACTTTGATTTCGTTTTGGTACAAGTAGGCTAATTTTGGCTTGGCGACAAGCCAGGCGAAAGGCTGGTTTTTGTTAGCACGATATTTAAGCTTAAACAGAAACACTGTTTGTTTCAATATGTCTAAAATCGATCTTAGTGGGAGCGCGTACTTTGACAAAAAACAAAGCACGCTTCTGATCATGCTCATCATGAAAAAGCCTGGCCTACAATGAGGTCCAGCGCAGTCTAACTCTCGGTAAGTTATATTTTGACCAAGAGTTAAGCGAGACTTGGTTTTAGTATAAATCGGGCTCAATGGAAATTGGCCTTAAAATAAAATTTCCAGGACTTGTCAGCAGTCAAGCTCAAGCCAACCCTACGCCCGACTCAAAAAGTTAAACAAGGTTCCTGTATTTCATTGAGTAGAAATTGAAGTAATCCGACTAATGATAAAAACTTTCAAGTTGAAACAAATTCCGATCACGTTACTAAAACTGTACCTAAATAACTATGCAACGTGACGTTCCACAATATTCTGACGTGGTCGTTTCCCGGCATATCCAAGCCGCTAACCGCTGCTTTTTGCTGACCTTTCCATCGGAGACAAAAAGAGCTGCTCCATACATTCACGGTTCCGTCTCCGCTACCGTCAATCAAGGACGGAGAATCGTCCGGAAATAGATCTTCATCGTATACGAGAGCCTGCAGAAAGTTCGAAATTCTATAACACAAGCTAAAGCAGAGATTCTCAAACTGCAAGCCATTTTGAGGCCGCAGAAGCGTCGGCAAGCTTACATCTTGGCCAACTTTTTTATGAAAATAGCCGTGCTTGAGAATTTTTTATTATGTTTGCGTTGATGACCTTTTTTTGGGTCAATTTGGGTTGAAACCGTTTTAGTCCCTAAATTACACTTCATGCCTACGCAGTGCGTCGTTCGATTCTATGCATGGGATCAGAGAGTCCGCCGTTCATCGACCTTGGAACGCTCTGTGCAGGAGTAATTTTTATGTCCAAGTAGCGCAATAAATTGAACGTCAAACTTGCAGTCAGAAGTCTGCTGGTTGCGCGCCCGGAGCGTCAGGTTGAAAGCGAAATCGTCGTTTGCAACATCTAGCAGGAACTGCTTCGAAAACAGTAAGGCTATTGTGCAGCATCTCAAACTCTTCATTTAACTTCTGTACGGTGAAAAATGGCCTCCCGATTTGTTCTTAAATCCTGTTTCGTTTAAAAACGAGATCAACGTGCAACATGATGTCATGCCTACTATATGTCTTAATGTAATCAATCTTGTAGGTGGGGTAAAGGCAAATTTGTTGCCATTCTTTCAGATTCTAAAACTTTGAGGTAACCTTTAAATCGCCCGATTATTCCTCCTAGATTCTTTTGTTGAGTAAAAACATTGTTAAGCATTGTTAACATTGTTAAACACCTACGGCAAGAACAAAAAATGTTTGGCTAGCAAGTTAGTTCAGAAGCTACCTCTGGTAATGCAAGATTTTGTGGTGGTCATATATCAGCCAATTCAGCAACATGAAATTAGTCAAGCAATGCGTGAAAGCTGCACTGAGCAAGGCAACAGGCTGAGAGTCTAACTGTAGCTCACCATTTTGGAAAAAGAGGGAGATTACAAACCAGAATTCCGAAAAAACAAAACAGCTATGTGAAGCAGCTGCAAATTATCTTAAGTTTGTGCGGAAAAAGCATTTGCACGTAGCCCCAAGTTTCAATTTCTATCAATTGATTAGCTACATGCTTCACTGAAACATCATTCCAGTGTTTATACTGTCTGTCATTCCCATTAGTAAGGAAATACGTTCAAGAAGTCATCTACCTATGCAAAATAAAAATAATTCAAGTACCACGAAACTCCATTGTTTATGAGTAAGCACATTGAATGACGGGTTATTTTCACTTTGTTTCGATTAGCATGAATTAGGCACAAACAAATTTAATGATAAGCCAAGATAAGCTTACTTACGTCAAAATTTAATTACCAAACCAAAGTATCACTGGTCTTCACATCAGAAAAATGAAACTAGATTGACCTAAAGCCTAACTTTGCAAAGTAAACTATAAATATCAGGTGGAAACAAAAGTTCTGTCCCCTTTTAGATTTAATATTTTCATGAACGATTACACCTTGTGGGTATATTATACCATGAACGATTATAGCTTGTGGGGAGATGTAAAGAGGTCATTGATAAGAATGGTGATTATGCTGATGATTAAATAAAGTTGTATTTTGCTTAATCTTTATTTTCATTTAAAAACAACAAAAGGGACAGAACTTTAGTTCCCACCTGATAGAAACCTTTGAGGCTCCAAGAACTACAATTAAACGCTGCATATATTTTAAATAAAAAGTTGACTACAAAGCCATCTAAACCCAACTTTATAAATACCTCATCAAAAATGGATTGCTGTGAAACAAGTAGCTTTTAAATCTATGCAAAAAGCCAGCGATGCACTTTAAACGCATTGCATACAGTGATACTGCTTTGATCTATCAGATCTCATCAATACAGTGTAGTGACTGACAAGTGGCTCCAGGCTTTGACTGCACCCTGGGCCTAAAACCTCACTCACACTTGTGGAACCTAAACCGCAACTAGTTCACTGGCGAATTTTCACTACACGGGTCCTGGTTTAGGTCCAACAAGCGTCAGATTTTAGACTACTTATCTAAAGCCTTTACCCACTTGTTGGCCACCAAGCTGTACTGACGGGGTCTCGCAGGTTAAAACAGTGTCACTGGCTGCAGTTCGCTTAAACAGCTTTTTAATTTATATAAAAGACCAGTAATGGACTTAAAACGAACTGCCCACAGTGACATGACTTGACGTACCAGGTCTCAAATAGCTTTTGTTGAGATCAAATAGCTGCTGTTTAGTAACTAAATTAACACAATAAGCGTAGGAGATCTCAATTGCCAGAGCTTTATACGGCTAAAATAAAGACGCTGCGGGGCACTCGACCAGCACATCGTAAGATGCAATTTGTGGCACCCACCAAGGGCAGTCTGCTTGTTGGCGGTGGGGTTACGAGCATGCAAGTGGCTTTGAAAACTGTTTCGCAAGGGAGTGGCCCTTTTCCTGATGTCATCTTGATCGGGTTCACGGTGAGAACGTGGATGTCCACTCCCTGCACTGCCTTAGATTCAAAAGGAAAATAAATAACATTACGATGTAGAAGGACATTTACCTTAAACAATAAATTTAACAACAACAAACTTTCTATGTCTTTCATATCAAACTCACTTCAGTGGTAGGCATTTGAGATCCATATATACAGTGAACTGGAACCGAAGGAGGCTCAAGTGAGCCCATAGTCATCTCATTGTCCTTCCATATTTCCCAGCACCATTTGCATCCAATTCGGTCAAATAACGCTTGGTAGTCGTTTACAGTGTAATTTCGTTGTAATGTCACAACAAGAAGATCTTTTTGCTTAGGCCACATATCAGGCCTTGGAACAAGGAACATAAAGGCGGAGCCAGTTCGGACAACCTCCCTCACTTTTAATCTGGGAATAAATCGTGGATGTCCTTCAGTTTCACCTAAATAACAATTACTTAATTGAAACTGGTTGACAGCATCAAGACAACATTACAGACTTCTTTTCATAAAAAAATTCAATGAAAATGAGCAAGGAGCAAATTAGTACAATTCGCTTAAATCATAAACAAAAACTGAGCTAGTATAGTGGTTACTCAACCATTTCGTTTCAATTCAGTTGATTTAAAGTTACCGGATGCAGCATGATTTCACACAAAATGGTTGCGTAACTATTGCAGCTGTTGTTGTTGTTTACAAAGATGAGATAAGCTTAGTAAAAGAAATGGAATTGCCACACTAACACAACAGCTAACACTCTGTGCTGACCAAGTACACTTTCAAACTGCAACCAAAAAAAATTAAAAATTGCGGTTACGTTCTTTTCAAATGGTAACGTAAGGCATAAAGTATGCAAGCATTTAACATCCTATCACTTGTTAGAGCCATAGCACCATATTTTTACCTGATAATATTGCCTTAAGTGACTTCACAGCACCGATATAAGGTCCACTGATAGACACAAATGAATCAATGTAAATTTCTTTCCACTTTTCAGTTTGACTTTGTAAAAAATAGTAAGTAAAGAGACAACCCAAACTGTGAGCAATAAGCGTTACTTTTTGATTGTTGTTGGTATGATAAGTGTCTTCAATAAGAGCTGTAAGATTGTTTAAAAACTCTTTTTGCTGATCTGAAAATGATTGTAATCAATCAAATTGTAACCAAATGCAGTAGAAAGCTCACAATGGCTAGTCTATATAATATTGTATCGTTTGCACTGCTGAGTACACGATATAAAATCTTTCGACAGCCCATGGCACAGGGTTGTCATAGCTATCTTTTTGCTTGTATCTATTTAGCAAATATCAATGCTTTCATAACCCACAAAAAACACTAAGTTTACTCAAATGCCCTTTATTTTATTTTTATCATTTTGCTGAACCAGCATATATTTTCAACCGCATGAAATTGTAATACTATTCAATTCGATTTTGTAGCTGCTTTCTGAATGCAATAAAATGATGTGTAATATCTATTAAACACGTATAAAAGTCTTTGTGTAAAGAGCAGTTGTTGATACAGCAAAAATTAGTTTCTTTTAGCGCACGTCAAACAAACGAAGACGCGTCTTGCCACAACACTGCACAGAGTGGTAACACGGCTGATAGCAATATAAGAATACAAGTTCAAGGCCAATGTAGTTTCTACATTTTCGTGCCCGCTTCTAAAACATTTGCAACGAGTTCGCCAGCTTGATTACACTGTTCGTGAGAGAAACGAATTGCCCTAGCACGCAGCAGCACTTCCAAGCAGGATTGGGCACAAGTCGTTCTACATGTAAGTGTAATGCTATTCTTGTGACTGAAAAACAAAAGTTGATGCTTCAAACGTACATGGTGCAAGCCGCCAATCAAATGGAGCTCCTCTCAGATCCTTTTTTCGAGTATATCCGAGATTGCAGACAAGATAATCAACAAGCGGTCCAAAATATTTGCTTCCTAGAAAACAAAAACCTTATCTCATAACTGAAATTTATTTAAATCTCTGGGTAAATTTCAACCCACTTAATACTAGATGAAATAAGTCATTCAAAGTCATCAGCTTGGAAAGATGAGTGATGCTGCATTCAGCATACCAATGCCTACACAGATCATTCGTTATTTTGCTTAGGCAAACAACCTGACTTTAATTTTTTCAGCTAGTTGCAGTGTTAGTGGCAGGAACGGACTGGATCAAGACTATTGGTTTCCAAATTTCGGTCAAGAAGTTTTAGCCTTTTGTAAGCAATGGTAGATACTCGTATAAAATTTTTGATATAGGGACCACAAACTATTAAAATAATTGCAGGGGGGTCTGTCGAGCAATATCTGTTAAAAAGTTTGGGACTTACTGATCTAAACTGTAAATGCTACACTGATTGGAAAGATAGTACCGATGAAAAGGTAGAAGCGGAATTTTAGCACACAGCTACTGACAAAATGGACAGAACAAGATTCCAAAACAAAAAATCACAACTTCTTTGTAATTACGTAATTTATCGAAGACTTAAAAAACTTAAATAAGTTACATACCAGAGTTACAAGAGGTAACCTTCTTAATGAAGATTTGTAGCTATGTATTGTAAATAATTAGAGCCACTTACAAAGCAAAAGTAAAAATTGCTGAAACGGTGGAAAACTCCGGTGGAATTCAAACCCACAGCCTCCTGGTTGCCCGTCAAAAGCTTTACTATGTAAGTCGTGGAACACCGGGCCTTCTTACTGCTAGTCTGTCCTTATAAGCTTGACATCCAGTAATTCCGTTTATGACATTATAGAAGTGACATCAAGTCACTAATTAACAGTTTAGTAACCAACACCCACATCACTATCTTTGTGGCAAACATCTAGGTGCTAAGCTTATAACGGCAAATAATAGAGTAAAAGCTTGGTATTTGATAGCTTAAATGGTCGATCATCTGGCTGGTAATCAGGAGACTGTGGGTTCAAATTCGACTAAAATAGTTTTTAGTCTTTTGCCATGCTTTATGGTAAGTGACCCCCAATTAATAACTTTAAACGAATTAGCAAATTATACTACTAACACTCAACATTAACAAATGCCTACCTGGAGCAAAGAAATCTTGATCCAGATATTCAAACCCAGTAGTTCCACCAAAGAATGGGGCTCGTACATCAACTCCAGGGCCATTTTTCAATTTTCTTGTAACATTATCATACTCCATTCTGCATAAAGATTAGCAGAACTTGGTCGGTTAGACTGTCATAACATCTCTAATTTCAACAACAAAAATACTATTGAAAAACAACAAACACCTGCTAACAGCAAACCTACTACTAAGATCAAATGACTCTTAAAATTAGTTGCAATAGCATAAGATTTTACTTTAACGTAATATAAAAAGTTTTCAAAGAACCATGGTATATCTACATTCTTTGTTATGCTAAAAAGTTAATAAAAGCTTTGAACTGTTTTCTAAAAAGCCCATGTCATGTATTAATTGCTACAAAAATTACAATCTTTCTTTACAACTTAAAAACAAGTATATAAAACCCACTTTAAATCAGCAACCCAACAGTCTACCATAAAAGGCAACAAATATTCAAGATTTAGCCACAATTGTGTCCAGTCTGACTGTTTTTTGCATGGAAATGGAGCCACAGTTCGATTCACTTTAGCTTCAAGTCGTGAGCCAAGTATACCTGGAACTAATAGCAAAATTCAACCATAAATAGTTAGCATGAAATGCTTGTTGTCAGCTGTGGATTGAGCATCAAGCATTAAATTTGTAATAGGTCTGTGAGTTCAGCACTTAGTGTCATGGTGCACACTGCATAATTAAATAGAATAACCAATCAACTTGCAGCAAAGTGCAAGAGAATGTGTGCCAGACTTGGTATTGAAAGACTGTAGGTTGAGTGACCAGAGCATTAAGTGACATGTGGTGTGGCTAAGCAGAACGAGCACTTACATAAAAGATCACAATTTGAATACTAGTTTATGGCTTGAGCTAACTGCCACAACATGTAAGAGTGGGTTCTGGCTGAAGACCATAAAGTCACTTCACAGTTGTGCCAACATCATACATACATATCCCTCCCTACATCATACGTTCAATAAGTTGAATAACTATTTGCTTTGAACTCATGGTATAGGTTCGCTCTAAGGCTTGCTCAATCCACAAACACATGCAGGGGCGACTGCTGTCTTCAAGTGGAAAGATACCACTGATCACCCTAGACGGAAGCAACGCTCAAAGTGATGAACTGCTGGCTTGCAATAGAAACACTGTAATTATGAGCTTTCTGTTGATGTGCTCCGGTAAAAACACTTTGCAGCACTTTCCCTTACCTGGTTGTAGACTTAAGAAAAAACACTCAGTGCCAGCAATTCTGATAATCCAAAGAAGATCTGAACACAAGTTGTTCTATGACTGACTGCACAAGTTTTCCTGTGACCAAAGAAGAAGCATATAATAGCAATACAAAATTTTAGGTCACTAAGATAAAAATAAAATCTGTGATCATATTTCTATAAGCAGATATCGCAAAGAAAAGCAACAATTTATGCACACAGCAAACCACTAGTAACCAACAAATAACTTACTAATTACAACAGGCTTTTTTTTAAAAGTATCTGGCTTTACACATTTTGTAGAATTTGACCGTATATTTTTATGCAAAGTCGATTTGGATTCTAAGCGAGGTAAAATCAGACTACAAAGTAAGATACCAAATGCTTGTATTAAGCTAAATTTCATTATCTCAAATAGTGGATCCTATAAACAACAAAAGTATTGTTAATATTAATCATTTAGTTCAGATAACCAAATACCAAAACACGGAAAAATCTAATTAAACTTGTACACTGTTAAGGATCTATTACTTGTGATTAAGTATCACGGGCCCGAAGCCATATAACACTGTAACAGGTGAGATTTGAATGGCTTATCCAAGCACTCAGTCTAATAAATATTCTTCAACAGGGTTGCAAAAGATAAATACAGTAGTACAAAATAATAAAAAAGCAGTATATCTTTTTGTTTATAACGAGAAGTCAGTAAAAAGATCGCCAAAGTCAGTTGCCTGATAGCTTTAAATTGCAAGTTTCAAAACCAAGTAAAACTGCAGCAGAAAACAAGACCTATCCAGCAAACAGTCTCGCTTACTCAACGACTTTGGGTACTTGTGGGTTATCTGTCACCACTTTTTTTCATTAAATTAGGGTTAGGGTTCCTAGCAGAGTTCATGTGGAGGAGTAAGTTACCGTTCGGATGCGATCCATTCGACATCATCCTAGAGGACATCTCCAAGTTCATGCCTCCACAATAAATACACTGCTGTTGTTTACTTTAGGTTTATTAGGTTAGGTTAGGTTTATTAAATTAAAAGAAAGTGGTGACAGATAACCCATAAGTACCTGCTAGGTAGCTCTCTGCTAGGAACCCTAACCCTAACCCTAACCCCAACCCTAACCCTAATTTAATGAAAAAAAGTGGTGACAGATAACCCACAAGTACCCGACTTTGTACTCATAAACCTATATCTAATGGCAAAGGTACAAACTCAGTAACCACATACAAACTGAATTAGAGCTTTTGTCCACTATGTATGAACTAATCTGAGCAGTTGACAGCTGCACAAAAACAAGTATAAAATCTACAAACAGGCCTATATTGTACAAATCAAGGTGTATCAATTACTGTCTCTGACGCTTCCAACCTTGAAAACTTTACTTAACCTAACCGCTGTGAATGTGCAGCAAGATGAAACAAAGAATCAAACACATGACTCGATGAATGAAGACTTGTTGGGTTACTACAGGTCATCTTAAATAAAGTCGAGTGTGCATGGTGTAGTCACGGTTCAGTTGGTATGACCGATAGTAACCTCAAAAGTATTTCTAGCATTTTTACTTAACGTGATTTTTTGTAAGCCTTTTTTTGCACAATGCCGCAAGCAAAATTACTGCTTCGTAAAGTCGTTTGCATGTGGTGATAAAATCTTACGTTGTTGACATACTGTAGGTAACTACGTGGAAGCTGTTTCCATCTCTCCTGGGCCGTTGACACACTGACGTTGTTCGGTATCTAAGCAGAGTTACTTGCTTACCTCTTTTTTAATTGGGTTTATCAATTGAATGTTCTTTTTTTTCTCTCTAACGGTGAAGATTTTTTTTTGGAGACGACTTTTTCAAAAGCGATTGTTTTTTCGTGGGCCTCGAACCGAAATCACACCCGAACCGAAAATCGGAAGCAACCGTTTATTATTTCAGAACCCGAACCGAACCTGAACCACAGACCACAATTTTCAAATTTTTTCAAACCTGAACTGAAACTTTATTGTTTAAACAGTTTCCTTTGTTCCGGAGATTTATTCAGAAAAGTGGCCTCCCTAATCGCATGTCGAGTTGTATGGACTTTGTCTGATACCCGAAAGTACGATTTCAAAAGAAAAAATAAGTAACCAATACTTTGTTTCAGGAGAGTGCATGAAAGTAAAGTAAAATCGAAATTTTTCCTCAGAGTTATTGTTTCCATGTAATTTGTTTGTTTTAAATCTTTTAACTTCTTTCCTGAATTCATTCTTGAAACTGCAACGGGTCTATTTATGATACCCGATTTTTTCACCATTAGTTCTAGCTTTTCTATGTAGGCCTAGCCCATAGGTCGGCAATCTGCGGCTCTTTGATCCATTTGTTGCGGCTATTCGTGACTATTAGAAAATATAGGGTAACTTACCCTGAAAATTGCCCTTAAGGATAAAACTATTAAAAATTTATTGCTGCTTTAGAAAGCGCTTAATTAAGTTTGTCATTCATCCTTTCTGCTGTTTTATTTCTTCTTTTTAGTCGATAAAATTTGATAGTGATGCCGCTCGAAATAAATTCAGCTAATTGCCGAAAACTCAAAAAAGCCATTATTATGCCCTGATAATTAATTAGTGGATGAACAAGTCTGCTAACGTAGTTTCTAGCAGCGGTTAGAGAAGACGCACGCTTCAAAACTTCGCTGTGAATAAATGTAACAAAGATAGCAACTATTAAACTTTTTTCATACCGAATTAGTCAATTTAAAACTATTTTTTAGGTTGCTAGTTTTAGGAAGATAATTTTACAATAGCCAACCAACTATGAGCAAATCTAAGAAAAGAAAAGTGTCTGAAGGACACAGAATGTTCAATGCTTCGTGGACAAATTTATTTGCTTTTATAGCTTAAAAGACCGGTTTACCAGTGTGCTTAATATGTAACGAGAAATTTGCAAACAACAAAAAGTCAAATGTTGAAAAACATTTTGAAATAGGCATTTATCTCTTGCTTAAAAATATTCAGAAGGCGATGCGAGAAAAAAAGCTGTTTTAGAACTAATGCGGAACGTTGATCGAAGCAAACATTAATTGAATAAGTGGATCACGTCAGCAAATTCAATCACGTATGCCAGTTTTGTTGCCGCTCAGGAAATAGTCAAGCATGGTAAGCCATTCGCTGATGGAGAATATATAAAAAAAAGTTCATTCTTAAGATATCGGCACATTTATTCACAGAATTTAAAAACAAAAGTGAAATCGTGCAAAAAAATCTGTGACATGGCACTTTCTGCAAAAACTGTTTTAAAGACAGAACCTCCAGAATGGCAGAAGACTTCACCAAACAGCAAATTAAAGATATAAATTCCGCAGTAGCGTATTCTATTGCCTGTGATGAGTCCAAAGACAAAAGTGATATTGAACAAATATCGATATTTTATTGAAATGTAAACTCCGCTAGACCGCAAGAAAAAATAATTGAGTTGCTACCACTGAAAGACCAAACGCGTTGGGAAGACATCTCTGAGGCTTTCTTGGAATGTTTAAGAGCAAAAGGCATAAATACAACTCACCTGGTGTCAGTAGCTACTGATGGGGCACCTAGCATGGCAGGTACGCAAAAGGGTTTTGTAGCTTTACTGCAAAAGTCTTTGGACAGAAAGCTGCCGACTTTTCATTGCATCTTACATCAAAATGCACTGTGTGCTCAAATGTTTCCCCAGAATGCACGCGGGTAACAAATGTTGTCATTGAAGTTATCAATAAAATAACGGCAAAAGCTTTGAATCGCCGTCAGTTCCACATGTTGTTGGACGAGGTGAATAGCATGTACTCTGATTTCTTGTGCAATAAAGTACAGTGGCTGTCCAGAGGGGAAGTGTTGACACGCTTTGTCGTATGCTTGAAAGAAGTGAGAACCTTTTTCGGACAGCGAAGAGCTTAATTATCCTAAACTGGAAGAGGCAGAATGGCTGGAAAAGCTACACTTTATAGTAGACGTGACAGGCGCACCTGAACAGGATGAACACAGTTCTTGAAAGGAGAGGACGTGCAACCTTGCACATGCTGGAAAGATGTTTTGGCATTCGAGCGAAAGTTCACTGTTATTGCCAGAGATTTACAGAGGATACATTAGCTCTCTTCCCTTGTTTGAGAGAGTTCAAACAAGCACGCACTGACATTACAATAAATTTGGAATCTTTGCAATCTGCAATTATAGCAATGCAAAATTCATATGGGAGACGCTTCTGTGAGTTCAGAAAAGAAAAGAAAACTTTATTCTTTCCTGATTCTCCCTCATCATCGATCCGTCCGAACTAAATATAATTGCATTGGAAGGTGTGAGTCAACCTGATTTTGCCGACATAGCCGTCAAAGACATATGGATATCCAAGTTTAGCCTGACAGCTGATCTTGAAGACGTAGCCCGTCAAAAGGCCGATCTTATTCAGAGTCACAATCGGAGTAAAATTAAAAACCTCCCAAAGCCGGACCGATTGATCTTCAAAACGTGGAATGCTCTCGCCAATGTGTATGAAAACATGAAAAAGTATGCACTTGGAATCCGGTCGATCTTTGGATCCACATACGTACGTGAGCAACTTTTCTCCAACATAACTACATTAAAAACAGACATCGCACACGTCTCACAGATGACAGCTTACAATACTGTGTGAAGACGAAGGTGACATCCTACAGCCCTGATCTGCAGATGCTTTATCCTTGAGATACAAGAGCAAAAATCACATCAACTAAGTGTGATTGCACTAACTGGTTTTATAAATGCGACGCATGACAGTTTTTTCAATCAAAACCAAAAAAATAAAAATAATGCGCAGTGTTGTTTTCTTTTTATTGTGAAAATAGTTTTGCCGCGACCAGTGGTTTTTATTTTATGGAATATGAGTTAAAATAGCTCATTAAGTGAAAAAGGTTACCGACCCCTGACCTCGCCTTTAGCGTACGGTTGCTTGCTCTGTATACGCTTCTGTCCTGTTTCGTCCGGTTTGAAATATTTCGTCTGGTATGGTGAGTTTTTTGATCTCAAGCATTTTGTACAAAAATTTTTTCATCCGTTAGGATATTTATATTGCGTTATGTAGCAGCCAATACTTTGTTTTGTGAACAAACGGTTATGTCGACAAAAACTGTTTCTCCGTTTTGTCTGCGTAAACGCGTAGCCTACGTTGCGTGCAAAATCCCATATGCAAACAACAACAACACATACTCTAAAGCAGTGGTTCTCAACCGGGGTCCACATGGACCCCTAGGGTCCATGTAATATTATTCACTAGGGGTCCACCCATCAGTCAGTGGCAAGAACAAGCGAAGGTGATTGTTCTTATGTCCAATAGCTATAAAGGGGTCCACCAAGAAAAAAAGAAGGGTAAAGAGGTCCATGGGTAAAAAAAGGTTGAGAACCACTGCTCTAAAGCATCATACAAATTTTGCAAAAACTCTAAGGAAAATTTTGCGAGAAAAATTTTCATTAAAAATCGTATGAAATCAAAAAACGTACCAAACCGGACAAAAATGTGTAGTTTAACTGTGTACAGCGATTTGAAGTTGTATAAGTCTTTGTGAAAAGATGGACTTTTATACAAGTCTACATAATCCATTTCTTGTTTGTAGGTCTAGTTAATTTGGTGCTAGGAAGTTTTCTGTGTTTTGATTAAAATCACTTAAAACCACTGCTCTATTTCTATACCTATAATAGGCCTATTAGGGCCAGCAAGAGTTGTTAAAGTCGTAGCCTATTGCTTTTGGTGATACACAAAGTCGTCAAGCCTACAACAGTGAAAAAACTGCATTGTTAGGGGGTTTTTTTTAAAAATCATATTTTCTGTTGTAGGATATAAACTATGACTCTTCGTAATTTTTAATGCAGAGATTAAACACTAGCACCTTGTTAGATGCAGTTCAAAGAGTTTCAGTAAGCATCAGAATTTGTTAATCTGTGAATGAGCGAGGCAGTGAGAGCTCTCATGCCGGGTTTCACGAAGCATCAAAAGCAACATTTCTATTGTTTTCTGTAGCCAAACAGCGCTTGCTCATTGATGTCAATCTTGCGTTAATTGTGACATCGCTTGACAAATTATTTCGCAACGCAGAATTCTGTATTTGAACATGATAAAAATTGCTGTACATCAGTCTTTGCTGAAATATTAAAACCCAAGAGTACTTTTGGAGCTCAAAGCTTGGACTCTTATTGCTTAGTAGCTGGAAATCACCAGTGCTTTGTCCAAGTTGAAATTTTGCAAAGGCAAACAATGTATACCGTGTAAAATTGCACACAAATGCCTATTAATTTCATGCATTGGATTTTTGCAGCTATTTTTACGAGAAACAGAATTGTTTTGTTCGTTGTTCGAGTGTGATGTTACTAAACTACATGTAAAATCATACCTACGAGTATTACATTACGATGATAAGCATAAATCTAATGATTTAAATATAAAGTCATATATTTCAAAACATAAAATCATATTTTCAAAATTTTTAGGTCGAATTTAATGTATTCAATATCCTACTTTTTAATATCTATTTAATTATCACTAAATATCCTTTCTTGGCGGTTATCATCTCAGTCAAACTTCACTTGAGTTCAGTTTCACTTGATTTTTTCAGCCAACAAAATTCATTGCAAAGTTCCTATTTAAATTCGAGGTGCAAAAAAAGGATGTTCATCGTACTTGTGCCTCGGGAAGCACAACACCTCATTTGAGGGAATGATAACCAAAGTTGACTCATGTAAGCGTAGTGCTTGGTGCAGGCTATACGTTAAAGCAAAGGTGGTTGTACACCTTGGCGCCAACGCGTTGCATCTGGGATGGCAAAAAATTTAGTTGGAAGCGCGATCGTTTCCAATCTCAAAACAATACAATTTTTCCACAGGCCAAAGTGTTAAATGCATTTTCTTTTGCAGAACTGCTTTGGTTTGAAAAACACAACGAGTCATTTTGGGGGAGAGGGAATGCCCCAGGTTGACCTGTTGCAGCGTCGAGACCGAAGCTACATATGAAATCTACAACTTTTATCATGGTTTATTAGGAATAAAAAACAAAAAAAAGCTTTAACACTAGCCTACTGTGTTGCTGCTCAGCAAAAAGCAATATAGATTACTGTTTAAAAAGACCACTAGCAAATTTTGGAAGTATTCAGCCTCCTTTGGCTACTTGGTAGCATGGCCCTGGAATTTAGAGTAAAATAAGTATCATTTAAGAACACAGAAAGAAAATTTGCACAAAAATCCTATCACTTTGCAGTACCATGTCACAGTTTTGTATTCGCAAATTTCCGTTTATTACTCTTTTCCATCACTCGCTTGACACTTTGCAAGGTTTTTCCTTTTTTATTAAACGGAAGGAAGTTCGTTACTTGTTTGACGCCTCTTACAGCAAAGCCATTTGTTCCAACCACGTTTTGAATTTTTCTGTAGCAGCATTCTGATCGTTATCTTGTTTTCAATGGTTCGAACTCGTTTTAACTTTTAAGAAAACCAGCTGCAGCTTCAACATGGTTGAAGTAATAGAAGAGTTAGAACCAAACAAGCTAGATAAGGACATAGCCTATTGCGGTATGTAAGAAAAAATTGGTTTGTCTTTTCCTTTACACTTTTGTTATTTGTAATTCTGGTATATAGCATTGAAGGATAGCAGTAGCAATGTACCCATACTCTTTCTTTGATGGTGCTTTATCATTAAACAGGACCAGGAGAATCATTTTTTTTGGCTGGATATCACAAATGTAATTCGAATTTTTTCAGCACATATTCTGCTGCAACTACACCAACTTGTGAAAAATCAAATAAAGTTTAGATTAGTTGCAAATCACGGTAAGGGTAACGAGTTGAAGAATGTCACTTAACCCACCCAGAACCATACGTGGACAAGCTCCATCTATCGTCCGTTACCTTGATGTGGAACTAATTAAAAGTTTGCTTGGCTTCGATCAGTTGATTTATTTCAAAAAAGCTGCTTCTTTAATTCTGTCAAAGTGCCCCGAAAAAAGTGGTTCTATTCATGGCTATGTTCTGTTCTTTATCTTCATCAATGATCTCACCGCTTCAGTTCTTTTTTCTTTAGCTGCTCTCCCTATATAGACCATCTGGTCAAATGATGCTCTTCTCCGTCTGCACCTGCTTCTGTAAAGGTCAAATAAGAAAACCTTGCGGGCTAAAGGGCTCGTGTAGTTCTGCTTTTGTCCTGTAAATGATATTGAACTGCAAGCAATGATAATGCCATTGATCGGGGCTTCCGTAGTTTTGGAAAACATGGAGCTGCCCTTTATTTGTCATTATTCACAGGCAGAGACGTAGCAGCCGCCCCCCAAACCCCCCAATTGGGGGGGGCCCAGGCCAACTTTGGGGGCCCAAGTTAGTCTGAAATTGTTTTTTGGCTACGTGACTATTTTCAGTTCAGCAGACTTGTTTACAACCGATTTAAACTGTAGGAAGAAATTGGCTTGTGACATCATAAGTGAATGCAACGTCATTTTATCTCGCAGAATCTAGAATATTTCGATTGATTTTCTGGTAGAATCTTGAATATTCGATTGACGTAACAATGCCGTTGTTACGCAACAATCATAGAATGGTCTGGAATTCTGTTTGGCTATAAATACCGGGACAATATATATATACACTGCAGAGTGCAGATAAAGTATTTTATTGACATTGTATAGAATGAAACGTTCAAAAAGTGGTGCTCAAAAGAGAAAAGAAGCAGCCACTGCTCGAGATGCTGTAGCGAAATTGCCCAAGATGACAGATTTTTTCAAGATTACTGAGCAGAGTAGACCTGGCACTAGTACCGAGAGGGATGAAGAAAACTATAGTGTACAAGAAAAAGAAGACTATGACGATCAGCATCAAAGTGATTGTGAATTTCCAGAAAATGTAAGTTGTGATTTACCTGCCAATACGCAACCTTCAATATCAAAAATAACTGAATCTCAATTTACCCCTATCCCTGATGACCCATGTAAATGGCCTGAAAGTATTTCTGATGCTCAACGATGTGATATAGTAAAGCGTGGACCACATCAACTAATAATGAATTTTCCATATAATAACACAACTCCAAGGCGACGTTTTTCCTCCAACCATTATAAACGTGTGATACCTAATGGTGAAAGTGTTTCACGGTCGTGGCTAGTTTATTCTGGGGAATCAGATCAATTTTTTTGCTTTTGTTGTAAGCTATTTGGAAAAACACTAAGCCCCTTTTGTAGTGGTATAAATACATGGGAGGGTTTTTCGAAAAAACTGAAAGACCATGAAAACGGCATTTCCCACCAAGAATGCTGCAGTCAATGGATGTTGCTAGCTGAAGGGATAAGAAATTCATCCACTATCGACAAACGCGAGATGAATATTTTTTTCAATGAAAGACGTTTTTGGAGAAATGTTTTAGAGAGACTTATCGACATTGCCTTGTTTCTATCGGAAAGGAATCTTGCTTTTAGAGGATCTAAAGAAGTCTTAGGATCTCCTCACAATGAAAATTTTCTGGGTATATTTGAGCATTTGGCAAGAAGAGATCCGATCCTAAAAGAGCTTCAAGACAGAATCAAGAATAAAAACACTAAAGATCACTATTTGAGTCCTACCATACAAAATGAACTAATTGAATTGCTAGCGACAGAAGTTGAAAAAGAAAATTTACAGCAATTGAAATTGGCAAAATATTTTTCTATAATTTTGGACTGCACTCCAGATATGTCACATCATGAACAAATGTCTGTCATTCTCCGTTATGTACTATGTAATGAAGAAGCTGCTGTTGTTAAAGAAACATTTTTTGGCTACTTGAGAATAAGTGACAGTACTGGGAAAGGCTTGTTGGACGCTTTCTTAGAAAAAGCGACCGAACTGCAACTCGAATTGTCTGATTGTCGAGGTCAGTCATATGATAATGGTGCTAACATGAAAGGAAAACATTCTGGGGTCCAAGCAAGAATGCTAGACATCAATCCCAAAGCTGTTTACGTGCCCTGTGCAAACCATACCCTTAACTTAGTTGTTGTTGACAGTGCTAATTCATCGACGGAAGCATTGACATTTTTTGGAGTACTTACAAGGTTGTATGTGCTGTTTTCTTCCTCTGCTCAGCGTTGGGAAATTTTGAAGAAACATGTGGAGCTGTCCATAAAGTCACAATCTGATACTCGTTGGGAAAGCAGAATTAAATGCATCAAACCTCTTCGACACAATTTAAAAGAGGTGTTGCTGGCACTGAAAGACTTGGAAGCCATTTCCATAGAAAGAAAAGATGGAAGAGCTGCCTCAGAAACAAAATAGTTGACAGCTCATTTATGAAAATGGAGTTTTCTTTTGTCGGTGTTTATTTGGTATGATATCCTATTCCAAGTCAATAAAGCAAGCAAGATTCTTCAATCGTATGGAGTCTCCCTTCATACAATGGAAACGGAAATCCAGGCAACTGAAAAGTTTTTGCAAAACTATCGCACAACGGGTTATGACAGTGCCGCAACATCTGCTGTTGAAATAGCACAGGAATTGGATATTGATCCTTCTTTTCCTCCGTCAAGAAGTGGAAAGAAAAGAAGATTGTTTGATTACCAAGGTGAAGAGGAACAACGAGCTACTCCTGAACTGAAATTTAAAAGCAACTTTTTCTATCCATTAGTAGACCAGGCTATTATGTCAATAAAGGAGCGCTTTAATTTGTTACGTGAGGTTTCTTCCGCCTTTTCGTTTTTGTACACACGAGACAAACTTTTGCTTGTGCAACAAGAAAATGCTCTTCTTACTTGCTGTAAAGAGTTCCAAAAAAAGTTCGGTGACATTGATTCTGATGAAATGAGCGCTGAGCTACAGCGGTTTGTTTTAATTTTACAAAAAAAAAGCAATCTCAAAACGGCTCAAGACTTTCTGAACTATCTTCTAAAGACTCATTTATTTGAATTGTATCCGAATGTGTACATCGCACTTCGAATCTTACTAACTTGCCCCGTGACTGTTGCCAGCGCTGAAAGAAGCTTCAGCAAATTGAAACTGATCAAAACTTTTAATAGAACGTCTATGACAGACAGTAGACTATCTTCATTAGCCATGTTGTCAATCGAAAATGACTGCGCCCGATCTCTTGATTATGACAATGTCATAACAGCATTTGCGAACAAAAAGGTTCGCTCCAGACTATTTAAATGATACTGTGTTTTTATGACTTTTTCATGTTTTTCAGTGTCATTGCTTTCGTTTTGCAGTGTCTGCATAAATGTCCTACTGAACTCTGGCATCGGTGCCGAATTTTTTATGACTTGCACCTTCGGTATCGGCATGCTTTATTCTGACATTAGCCTGTTTACTTATGTACAAATTGTGGTGTATTTTCTTAATGCAGCTTTTCAATTTTACACCTCTAAAGTGATATGACCTGTGCGCAGGGGCTCTTGCGCTTACTTTGGGGGGGGCCCGAAGTTGGAGTGCTACGGGACTGCTCACAGGACTACTATGATGCAGAGCAGTAGCACCTGTAAAGTTTTCAACTATGGGTCAAATAGTGAAGCTCTGGCAAAAGATGATGGATTTCCTATCTGGGCATCTACGTATGTTGGTATTGTTGTTGCCATTGTAAGCAGGTTTCTTGTAAGATTTTGCTGGCACTACGGAGCAGTCACTCTAAAGTCGAAAACCCTTCTGTCTCTCGATGAAGTAGGCAATGGCAATGATTCAATGGATGGAAATAGTACCCGAGTAATGCTCTTCTCACTATTTTACACAAGCACAGGTCTATGTCATTCTCCACACGAGTGACAGCCAAGTGATGATAATGATGATTTACGTGCAGCAGACATTACGTTAAAAATTTCGGAAATATATCTGTGATATTCAGCCGAGGAAATTATTTTCCGCGCTGTTTAGTACTCGTAAAGAAAAATTATGGGTGCATTGCTTTTGCTATCCTTTAATATGTTTTGATCTAGCTTGGTTGGTTCTGACCCTTATTGTTGCTTCTAACATGATGAGCTATGGCTGGCTTTGTGAAAACGAAGACAAGCCAGTGAAAGCAAGAAAACTATTACAAATCAACTACAAAAAAATTCAAGACGTAGTTGCAACAAATCGCTTTGCTGATAGAGGCGTCAAACAAGTAACGTATTTTCTTTTTTTCAAAAAAACAAAAACCTTGAAAATTTTCGCGCTAGGGTGACATACCGTACTACACATTATAACCAAGTGCAGAAATTTTGTTAAGTTTTTCTTCCTGTATTTTTAGAAATACTTACTTGAGCTTAAATTTGATCCAGGTGTAGCGGTTTCAAACCCGGATTTTTTGTCGACAGTGCTTTTGACCTAAGTTGCTTCTATCACCTTATCTTTTCGGCGCTTTTGGTTAATTTTTTGTTTGCACAAATTAGTTAATTAGGGCACATTTTAAGTTTCTGATTTTGCTTCAAACATATTTTGAATTGGTTAAAATTATTTGGCTCTGCTTTAACTGTGTTTTTTTATTCAGTTCAGTTGGTTCCGTTTTGTTTAGTTTCATGTAGTTCGATATGTTCTGTTCAATTTGTAAAATAAATGGACCCATTCTTTTGTTAAATATTTTGGTCAATGAGAAGTAGCAGCAAAGATTTACACTTTAACGTACTGTCGCCAGCCATGAAAACTGGTGGTCGCTACAACTAGGATGGGAATTAGTTCGACAAGTTGCGCTCTGTGCCTGTTCATACTTGTGAATGTAGCTGTTTGAAAGTGGAGTGGAAAGGTAGACACCTGGGCATGACGGTACGGAATCTTTCAACGGCAGATACCGTATGTTCGATGTACTTGTAGTAAAGGTGGAACAAGAATAAGTGCTCTTATTGTTATAAGCGCAGGACAAAAAAGGCAATGATGAGTGTTGGACAGGTGTCAGGGGTCGAGCAAAGTTATCTTCTGGGATGTGGAATTTATCTGCAGACGTTGAGGGAAGACGAGAAAATGTTGGCAGAAGAAGGTCCAATGATTGTGCGCACCACAAAAAGCAAAAACTTGTCCAGCGTTGAAGACAGCAACAACACCGAATGCGTGGTTCTTCTTTGACTACGTCGGCTGACGTAGCTTCTTCTCGGGGTCACCAGTTGTAGCGACCACCAGTTTTGATGACAGGTGATCGTACGTTAAACTGCAAACCTTTGCTGCTACTTCTCATTGATCAAAATATTAAACAAAAGAATGGATCCAGTTATTTTACAAATTGAACAGAACATATCGAACTATATGAAACTAAAACAAAACGGAACCAACTGAACTGAGCTGAACTGAATAAAAAAAACACAGTTAAAGCAGAGCCAAACAATTTTAATCAATTCCAAATATGCCTAAAGCAAAATCAAAACGGAACCAACTGAACTGAACTGAATTGAACTGAATAAAAAAAACACAGTTAAAGCAGAGCCAAATAATTTTAACCAATTCAAAATATGTTTGAAGCAAAATCAGAAACTTAAAATGTGCCCTAATCAACTAATTTGTGCAAACAAAGAAATTAACAAAAAGCGCCGAAAAGATTAGGTTAGAATAGACACAACTTAGGTCAAAAGCACTGTTAACACAAAATGCGAGTTCAAAACCGCTACACAGTGGTATTTTTTATACGCATTAAAATTTTTGAACGACATAAAAGTTTGACCTTGTTTTTGTTTTAAATGATTGTGTTGCTATGAATTTGATATTCAACAACCAAGGCCTTGGAACAGGCCGGTTATTAATTTTGCTCCAGCTCCGAAACTTTTTGGTATCAAGAGCTCTTACAGTGGCACCAAGTTTTGTTATTAATAACAGATAAAGTCGTTTTTTTGACAATTTATTGTAAAAACTTGACGTTTCGCTCCCCGTAGTAACCGGGGAGCTTCCTTCAGAAAACGTGAGACGCTGCAATCAGTGTAACATAAAAGTATATAATTTATAAGCTCCCCGATTACTAATGAGAGGGAAAAAGTTTTAACTATAAATTGTCGAAAGAATGATTTCATCTGTTTAAAATATCAATACACTCGACAAACGAAAAACACCCGCTGTATTTAATCCAAGTTTTGTTTCAACTACTAAACTACCCTTTAAAAAACTTAAGACTAAGCTATCGTGTCGAGATACTGCGCAATCCAATAGTCTACTTGTGCAATCACACTGCAAAATGCTTTGTAGTGGGTGTGTTTGCGAGTAGCGTGATTGCGTAATTTTAGTCTGATTATAGAATCGTGAGTTAAGTTGTAACACATGACTGCACAGCGCACGTGTTTGAGTGAGTGCGCTGACTGAAAATTTATTGCGACCGAATAGCAAAGGCAGCTCCGCAAAAAGTTGGAGGCGGAGCTGCCTTTAAAGATCTGCCTTGGAATACAATTCTGGATCCTTCAAAAACTCCCTGTTCCTTGGCTCCGGCTTCGAAGTTCAACCAACAACACACGCCAATTTCAAATGGCTACTGAGTTTGCGAGTAATCGTTATGAAAATCCGCTAATTTTTGAAGAACTCCGTGGGAGAGTAAAAGCCATTGAGCCCTGATGCTGAAATTTGTTTAGATTTATTTTTACAAACTAAACACAGAAAATGAATAAAATAGATGAAAATTCAAAAATAGGAAAAGAAGACTCATCCTGCTCTTGACACCCTGTCATCGTAGCTGAATCAAAATACCACACTACAGAATTCACATTTTTTTGTTCAAATTTTCCGGTTATAAGATTTATCGCTCTTAATTCTTCTCCATTAGTTAACCACAGCAGATTACCGGTACCATGCGCCGTCGACATTTAAACGTAGAGTCTTGCACTTTTAAGCCAAATTGCCAATTGATAAATAAGTAAGCGGCATTATTTTCTTACGCTGCTCAAGTTAGCATCAAAGCAGGGCCAATCGCGCTATCTTGCAAATAATAAACAAGAGGTTAGTTGATTAGTCTCTGCTAAGCATTTATATCAAAGCATGTACACTCAAACTCAAAGATTTTGCTGAACTCAAACTCGACTTTAATTGCACATTATAAAAAAGCTTTGTACGCCTCGAACTGAAACTTGAATAAAACCGATCTAGTCGCAGCTCTGATACAGGAAAAGAGTAACGGTAAGTCTTCGCCCCATGCAACAGCTAAAGTGTCCAAAAATCGGACAAGGTGAAAGTTTTCGGACAAAGTGAAAGTGTCCAAAGTGAAAGTTTTCGGACTTCAGTTTGCTTAGTTATTAGATAATCTACGGTTTTATGTGTTTTGTAAACTTTTGTTGCGTGATACTAGTTGCTTTGTGAGTCAAAAAAACATCTAAACTTTGGAAGTACACTTCTTTGCATTTGTAAAATTTGCTGATACAGTAAAGATCAAAACAATTTCTTTAAGGAGGGCTAAATGAAATGCCGAAAATCTTTAGATTTTTAATAAATATGCTAATAATTTTATCTGCGCTTTGCTACGCTATGGTTTAAGAATATACTGTACAGTGTTCCCTCGCTACTTCGCGACTTCAGTGCATCGTGGTATTTTTAAAAAAAGCTTCATTACTGTGCCTACTTTATTACTGCAAATAATCGTTTCAATTACTGTAAATAATATACGGTATCGGATTGTGTTTAGAATAAACAAAACAGAAAACATTTCTAATTTTCCGTGTTCCTTATCCTTCAGTTTTTAGAAGAGTAAGGGTTCATGAATACTGATGTGCACGAAAATGTGTCGAAAAGTAAACGTTCATATACTGTATACCTGCATTAGCTTAAAGGAGCCGGGAATTCTATACTACCGCCAGTTTGCGGTTTTTCACTTATCGCAGTGGGGTCTGGAACGCATTAATCGTGATAAATGAGGGAACATTGTAGATACTTTAGCCTGAAAGAAAATCTTTAATTTTTTACAAGTGAAAAATTTATTAAAACATTTCATGTTGCAGTGTAGGTCAACATTGTGAGAGTCCATAAAATTTGAGTTTTGACCGAATTTTTAACACTTTGGCGTCATCAAACATCTTTATGCAATTCTTAGGAGCGTATAGCCTCCGTAATCAAGGACTTTAGCTCGCTTTCCAACTTCCGTCTGTCCTTCGGGGCCACTAAGTTAAGACTTTTTTATGGTAGCCTAATCAAGCAACAGACAACACAATCTAGATATTTTATTTTTTATTATTAGCTATAGACATACATTGATATAACGTTTTGCCAGAGTCCTAACCACCGTAAAAAAATTTTCATTTGACCTCTTGGCATTCATAAAGTTTAATTGTTGCCTGCATGAAATATTTTTATTGACAGCAATTTTTGCATCATGCCGCTTTGGCATCTCTGTATGAAAAATATTACAAATCGAAAGCCTGCATTATGTTACAAATGTAAGGATTCGTAGAGTAGGTCTATCAAGCTTTCAAAAAATAAAGACAAAGCAACGAATAGTGATATAGGCCTAGTCGTTTTATTTTGTTGTAGTGCCAGTAAATTTGAGATGAACGACAATAAAAACATTGTGTTCGGATAATTTATTCCGTTTTTGTAAACAGTTCTTTTGTTTGATTAAGATGCGTGATTTGACAATTTTGAATGGCACCTTGAAGAGGCGGATTTTTGACAGCGTTTTAAAACACCACATTATGCTGAATGAAACAAATTGAGGAAACACTAATAATTAGGCCTTTGGAACATTAGTAAGTACTTGCTAATTAGAAGATTTATTTATAAATTCAATTTGAGGTTGGTAAGCGTACAATAAATACCGACAAAGACGATATGATTTGTTATCACAATATAGGAACTCACTCAAGTCTTCGTAAATCATTCATGAAAATATACCATCAATTCTTAACATTAAGCTCAATCAGAACTGCTTTTCACAGGTAAATGAGTTTGGCTTGCCCCTCTCAGTTTCCAGGTAGCCTATAAGAATGTAGGGACGCGGTTAAGTTGCAAGCTGCTTAAGACATGAGATGAAAAAACCAAGCTACTTACCGTAAAATAATCTCAAAATCAAAACACCGAACCCGATCCAAAAAACCGGTATTGATTGTTTATCTTTGTGTAACCCGAACCAAATCCGAACCTCTAAAATTTGACTCTGGTGAAACCAAGCGGATTCTGAACCAAAGTTTTACTACATCATTGAACTTTAACGTAAACTGACTCGATAAAAATAAATTTTGCTGAAACTAAAGCCGGGCGTTATTATTTAAACGTTTCCACTTGTTCTGCAGATCTATGAAGAAAGCTGGCAATCCTAATTGCATATGCAGTTGTTTCCTAATTGCATACGCAGTTGTCGGACTTTGCTTGATATCCAAAAGTACGATTTCGAACACAAAGAAAAAATGTCATTTTGGGCCAGCGCAGGCCAGCAAAATAAAAGTTGAAATTTTGATGTTGAGACTTTTTTGATATCTATCCCAAAGGGTGGTGACGTTACCAAATATTTTGTTTCCTTTAAGTCTTATGATAGAAACCAGGGCTTGTCCACTTTTGCTGCCCGGCCTTCCTCAATTCATTCTTGCGCTTCTACGTTCAACGCAAGATGCCTGTATCTTCGTAAAATATTGACTTCTACAGGAGCGTAGACAATAAACTTCTCGTTAGTAGTTTTAAGTAAATTTTCTGCAATTTAAATAAAACTATTTAAAATTACTGCCATATTCTAAACTGTTGGTAGGTCATTTAAGTGATATTTTTTCGGTGGTAGCCAAAGTTTTCAAACCTATAACAGTGAAAAAGCTGTAATGTTATTAGGTTATTTCGAAAGTTATAAAGTCATATTTTCTGTTTCAGATTATAAAATGCGACTTTTCTTTCTTAGTTTAAGATGACAAATAAATTCCACAGGTATTGAATTCAGGTAATACGTGAATGAGGGAAGCAAGGATAGTTTTCATGTCAAATTTTATGAAGCATTCAGATTAAAAAAGCAATCATTTCATTATTTTCTGTAGTCCAACCGCTTTTGCTGTTTGATGTCAATTTCATATCGTGGCATCGTCTTCACACATCATTTTGCAGCACATAATTTGGTCTTTAAATATTACAAACACTTGAAGCAGGACAGCTTGTGTTGATATATTTAGAGCCAAGAGTACTTTTGCAGCTTAGAGATTTGATTCTTACTACTTCATAGCCAGAAATGGCTAGAAAAGTAGTTCTTAACCTGTGAGTAATTACCTCCAACGGGATAATTGGATAATTTTTGGAAGTGATGTTGATTATCGCTTGCGTTGATATACAACAAGGACAATTACTACTAAAACCGCATTCTTTGTGCATCTGTTTGATCAGCTTTTTTCTGATTGAGATAACGCGCGCACATACACGATTGTAGTCGCTCCGTTCCAGCCAATGTAAATCGTGACATCGCTGTTCAGTTGATTTATCATCAATTGATTGCGCGCTATGATTTCTTGCTGTTTGACGTCGAAATTAGTTAGGTTTTTGATATTGAAATCAATTAAATCAATGAGAGGTAAATAAAGTCAATTAGGTTTTTCTTAGGGGAAATAATATTGAAAAGATTAATAACCAGTGGACTTCTGCTTCGTCCTAAAATATTTTGCAGACAAAACACTAAACACATCACGGAATATTACTCAAATGCCCATTGATTTGGTGCATAAAAAATTGGTAGCAATTTCATCTGAAACTAATTATTCGTTGTAGCAGCATTTTATAGTGAAACGGAATTGCTTGTTTGGTGTTTGAGTGCGATATTACTCAAAATAGCTGTAAAACCTCTCATAGAATTTGCTAATTACGGACATCAGCATAAACTTGATGCTCAAAAATATAGTCGTATATTTCTAAGAATAAAATTACAGCTTTCGATTTATTAAGTCATTAAAAATGGTCTTATTTTTGAAGGTGATTAACTGACAATCTTTAGTTAAATTTGGTTCCTTTGTTATCACTTGTTGAATTTTTCTGGCCAACTGCAAATTTTTTTTAATACAAGGTGAAAAAAATGCAACAAAAATCTTTGAAAATTACATTAAAATCAGGCGAAAAAAATTGACCTAAAAACCGATTTTATATTGTAATTATTCTTAAACCCGATCAAAACCAAAACAAACTCGAATTTCTAAAATTTGATACTAATTAGCCAGAGTTGAGCCTGAATCACATATTTTTAAAGCGATGAACCTAAACCGGAAAACAGCCGATAAAAATAAATATTGTTGAACCCAAACCAGAACCAGAGCAATAGTGTAATTGATTCGAACTCTTGATCAAAAGCGTTCCAAAACGCGAAGTATAGGTCTACTGTAAAATAAAATGAAATATTGAGAATTCATTCAACTCAATTGTATCCTGGAGTGACACCATTTTTGGTGGCGACACTACAGCTGCTCTAGCCAAACAGTTTCATCTTTGAAAAAGGTTAAGTCTAGCTGTAATCGATAATTGATAAAAATTGGAGGCGATCTTTTTCGTGTCCCCTGGGCGTACCCGAAAATAAGCACCCTCAATTTTCACCTACCTGATCGACTACCTGATCATGCAAGATCACTAGCAACATGGTGCAATTGGCTAGAAGAATCCGGTCGTAAAAATGATTGAATGTCACACGCGCGACGACCATGACGACGTTCGTGTCCTACCTCCATCCCTAGGAAGAGGAGGGTAATTACAACAACAATACAACCGCGACGACGGGGATTGAATTGACACCATTGAACGCAGGTTGATATTAACACTTTGAGCATTCTGCTTGCAAACTTTTGATCACAAGTGTGACTCTCAGTGCATCGGACCTCACCGGCGACAAGTTCCAGATACCGGTATCTAGAAAGTCACTCCACTGTTGCAATACATTTTTGTATTGCAAGGCAGTTAAAAATACAACAGACACAGTGACGGAAAAAAGTGTTTACTCAATGGCGAAACTTGGATATTGGCTTCAGGATTAAGGGATAACGTGACTAGACCGTTAGAAAAGGCTTCGTTTTTTAAAAATAGGTAGTTACATGCCTCTGAGAGTAGGTGAACATAATAAAGGCAGTTTGTCTCAAAAAAGCCACATTCAAACTATTGGTAGAGTTTATGGAGCTTGAACTGTGCTACATTTTAGCAAAGTTTATCATACTATTGCTACAAGCGTACTTCATAGAGGAAGAGAAATCTCCTTGAATACTTCAATCAAAGAGGATGTACTTTAAAGAAGGAGAGAAAAAAATGGAACATAATCTCAAAAAATGAGCAAAAAAGCTACCATCAAAAGAAAGGTTATCATCTTCCACCAAACTGCAAATCGGTGATTTTCCTGAGTTCGAAAATTCTCCGTTTGTCACTGGGGCAATTCATTGTGTTAAAGGGAGTTAGAGAAATAAAGCAGTGCGGGGAGATGGACGTGATCACGGATGTCGAACGTTTGAGTCACTGCTTTTCATTTTTACTTGTGAATAATGTTTGATTAGTTAGTTGGAGATCCACGGACACGTTATTTTCACGGAGCTGCTTCGATTTTTGGCCTCTAACTTTTTGAACCGCAAAATTGCGAGCTATTGTAGTTTGAAAGAGGCAGTGCGTAAAAATGTAAAAACGGTAGGCATATTTATGGTCTATCGCCTTGAAAGAATAGGACCTACAACCCCTAGAGCTACTGGTGTTGAACAAGGGCCCAAAGGACAGTCAAAAAGGTCAGGCCCAGAATATTTTAGGGAACCAGGATAAATTTAGAATTCATAGGAATTTGCTCTTTTGCTTCCCTCCGCAAAACCGACAATAGGCTACTCTTTAAAAATGTTTTAATTAAAAAAGATTTTTCACCAAAAAAGGTCGCCACAAATCCCCTTCCCTTCTTGGTGGTGCATATTTACTTACACTACTGCTTCTGACTGAAAAAAATCTCCGTTTCGGGCACTAAGTCAGTTCCTACGGCCCTGTCTAAAGCATAAGAATATTTAAAAGGGAGCTCACCGTATACGATGGTGCCACATTTGTCTCACTTTGGTTTCAATAGCAAAGCGGCATGATGCAAAAATTAAGACTTAAAACTTTTTTGGCAGGTGAGTTGGGAAACTAGCCGTCATGACAACAAATACTTTACTAAGAAAAATTGCAAACATTTGTTTGTCATGACAACCCACACCCAGTCTTGCAAAAAAATCATACAAAAATTGTCATAAAATTTTCAAAGAAAAATTTGACTCGTGATACGGCTTATTTCTTCATTGAGTGATTGGGCTACCGTAGAAATGTCAACTTTCAGAGCGGAATTCGGAGAAGATGGAGCTGAAGTTTTCGCTCAAGCAAATATTGATTTTAACTATGTAACCCCAACTTTTATATTCATACAGCATTCAATTCAGATTTCAATCAGACTTAGGCCTAGCAGTAAATCTAAAATCAATCCCTAAATAATGATTGGTTTCATTGAATTGCTGAGAAAGCAAAAATAAAATTTCATTGTTCAACTTTGAGTTTGTTTCTTGACTTTGTTGGTTGTTTAGGTCTTCCATGTGGTCAGTGTTAGCCTACCATGTTCAAACAAAGAATCTTGGCAAGTTATAGAAACATGGAAAAAGGATAAAATAAGTATTAAATACTAACTGCAGCAATGTAAAGAGTGACAAAGTTTTAACTTCTTTTTTGAGTTAAAGATTTACGAATAAATCTATTTAGCTGAATAGATGGAAGAAAATCACAACCAACAATGTTCTGAGCTTGAAGGTTCACACCAGGGTCATCCATTAACTAACCTTGCATACCGTCATCTAATGTTCTGAGCATTTTAATACGCCCAAATCTAACCGTAATAAAAACACTTTGAAAGATCGCACGTTTTTCAATTTTTATAGCATAAAATAACCTATTTTAATTGTAACTGATCAAATTAATCCCATAAAGTAGTAACCAAAAAAAATAGCTCAAAAATTGTTAATTGAAAAAGATTTTTGACTAATTAGGCGTTTATCAGTTTAATTCTTTTAAAGCAGGGGTTCTCAACCTTTATTCTCTCATTTACCCCGTGGCAAATTATAAAGTTAAATTTACTTCCCAAATTTTTTTATTTTTACTACTGCAAATGCCTATTGTAGTAGGTAAAAGTGTAAATATATTTTGCAAACAAAATTTATCCCCAAGGAGTAAATTTATCCCTGGTTGTGAACCCCTGTTTTAACAAATCAGTGCGGGCAATTAAAAGTGTTACACTTAAAATTCAGATCCACATAAATTTACGTTATAAAGTACCATATGTTTGGTGCAAAACCATGTAGAAACAAAAGAAAAATAAAATCTCATCAGTTTGGTGCAAGAATCGCTGTTTGCCGGATACATTTACGTAGTTCTACGTTACAAAAGCCTAAAGCGTAAAAAAGAGAAACGTTTCTCGTTTCTTTTGTTGTCTTCTGGTGAACAATCAAGAGCTCATAAAAGGTTTCTTTTTCCGGAAAAACATGTCGCATGGAAAGGGTTAAGAACAGGTTCTATGAAAAAAGCACAGAAACAATGAATAATCATAATAATCCCGTACAAGAATCATTATTTTGCAATACAAGTTTGTATAGAAGTGCAGAAAGTAAGAGTACCAAAATCACGAGCAAATGAGCTGCACCAACCAACAGCCGTCTCAACGTGGTGGTGCAGTCCCCGACTCCGTTTGGGTTGGGTCAAAATAGCTGTTTGCGTTCCCGAGGGTCCAAGTTACCCCGGGCACTCCCTTCACACAAACCATTTTTTCGCTCCCTGAACGACCGCAGAAGGGCAGCATGCAGCCTCCTTGAAATCGGTCGTTTGTCTTCTCTCTTCTCCTGCCTTTCTCCTGCCCGTGTTCGCCTTCTCCTAATGAGTGGTAACGTTCATTCTAACCCTGGCCCCGTCTTTCCCTGTTCAGTGTGCGCAAAAAGCGTGACCTGGCGGGTTAGGTCAGTGCAATGCTTTACCTGCTCCAAATGGGTCCATTTAAAGTGCTTACTACTCTTTTTTCTGGATTCAGAACTCTTGGCAACTCTCACTCCTGAAGCTGTCCTCTCCCCCTTTCGCTACGTCCCTGCTTCTTTTGGAGATCCCACACCTAATAACGCTGTGACTTCTTTTTCGGATTCCTCCAGCATGTATACCTTCACTGTTTAACGTGGCCCCTCTTCTGCTAATGCAGCACTACCGCCTCATCCTCGCCTTCAAACCAGTTATTCCCCTTCTGCCCACTTCGTATCTTCTCCCTCTGCTCCCTCAGCACCGCCCTATGCTCCTGGCTGTTTCTCTGCGCCTCCTGCTTCCTCTTCCCCCCTGAATCCATCACGGTTCTTTAATGGAATGCTAGGGGTCTCCGAGGCAGAAGCACTGAACTACTTCACTTTATCTCGTCTCATCTTGTTGATCTTATTTGTATCCAGGAATCTAACCTTAATTCGTCTTCCTCTTTCCAGATCCCTACATTTTCTGCTCTGCGATTCAATCGCACCCACTCCCGTTCTGGCGTTCTCTCTCCCAATGCCACACACACACTAGTGGCAGCGTCATTATTTTTGTCAGAAAGGACTTATCTTTCTCTGAACTTTCTACCTCCTATCTTTCTTCGCTTGACCCCTACTCCAAGTAAGTAGGGGTCAATATCTCTTAAAGCAAATTCTCCTTGCTCTCATTTCTTAATGTTCATGCTCCTCCATTTGCTCTTCTCCGACGGTTAGCAGAACCGACTCCTTTTCCCCCTCCGTGCTTCCCTTTTCCAGAAACCTCTTTATTCTGGGAGACTTCAATTGCCATCACCTTCTATGGGACTCAGAAGGTACCTCCAACTCCCATGGGGAGGAAGTATCCGATTGAGTCATCTCCTCTGACCTCCTCCGCCTCAAATGACCCTGATATATCTACTCTTCTCCATCGCTCTTCTGGCAGTCACTCCTCCCCTGACATCTCTTTTGCTCCCTTCTCTCTGGCCCGATCGTGCTCCTAGGAGATGCTTCAGAACCTGGATTCTGATCATCTACCAATTTTACAAACTATCATTTCTTCTACGGTCTTTCGCCCCAACGAACATTACCCTTCCTTCTATTTTCAGAAAGCTCGCTGGGATGACTTTGCTTCTTACTTTGACTCCCACTGTCCTTCTGCAGAGAAATATTGGCCTCTTTCTATTTCCTCTTCTGCTGCTTTCTTTACTTCTCTGACACTGAATGCGGCCAAATCTTCCATTCCTTTCGGTCGCATCAAACGCCATCCTAAAACGTGGTGGTCCGCTGAAGTGAAAAAAGCGGTTAGTGAAAGACGCAAGGCTTTCGCTGCTGCTCACAGAAGCGATGAAGATTGTCAGGCTTACATCGCCACTTCCCGACGTGCTTCGTCTGTCATCGCCAAAGCTAAGGCATGGCAAGCGACTTGCTCTTCTCTCTCGCCCAAATCTAACTCTAAATCTGTGTACTATCTTCTTCGCTCTGTCGCTGGCTCTTCTTTCTCATCTTCCGCCTCTCCTAATTTCCCCAACTGTACCTCTCCCAGGGAGTCGGCTTCGGTCTGCGCCGATTACCTGAGATCCCACTTGTCCTTCCAGCCAAAGACCTTGCGTAGCAGAGCCAGAAGCCATCTTACGGAGCTTGCCGAGCCACGTTCCCTAAGGAGTCTCACTTATCTTTTTGCTCCTTCTTCTCCCCCGCTGAAATTCTTGCGGCTGCCTCTAACCTCCCCTCGTTCACTGTCTCTGACTGAGACAAAGTTGCCTATTCCATGCTAAAACATCTTCCTTTCTCTGGCATGAATCTTCTCCAATACATTTTCAATCTTTCCTGGTCTTTGCATTCCTTTCCTTCCATCTGGAAGACATCTTCCTCTATTCCCATCCACAAGATGGGAAAGCCTCTCAACTCTCCTGCTTCCTTCTGGTCTATCTCTCCCACCTTCTGTATCTCAAAGTTTTTTGAACGCATTATTCTATCACTTCTACTTTTTTTCTGAAATCTAATTCCATTCTCTCTCCCCGCCAGGCCGGTTTCCGCTCTGGACGGTATACCTTAGATCAAATTCTGTTTCTTTCTCAGTCCATTTTGGATGGGTTTAATAAATCCAAGCCTGCCTCTCGGACGATTCTCGCCCGTATTGATTTCGCGAAAGCTTTTGACTCCGTCTAGCATCCCACCCTTTTCCACAAGCTTATTTCGACTGGCCTACCTCCTAGCTTTGTTCGTTGGACTCAATCTTTCCTTTCTGATAAGCGCGCTTGCGTGGTTATCACAAAAGTCGTTTCTTTTGAGTCCAACGAGGTGTTCCGCGAGTATCCGTTCTTGGCCCTGTACTTTTCTCTCTTTTTATCAATGATCTCCTAGCTTCTTTGTGTTCTTCCGTCAGCTGCTCTCTTTATGCTGACAATCTGGCCATTTGGTCCTCCTCCCCATCGGTTCCTCCTGCGGTGGAGGCCATACAAGCATATCTGATTTGATTCGAGCGTTGGTCTGAGTACTGGTGACTTCCTCTCAATCCGAGCAAATGTGAGGTCTCCTTTTTAGTGGATCCCCACCAAGCTTACCTCCAGCCCCACCTCCTCTTATTCAACTCTCCCCTCCGTTTCAACCCCACTCCAACTTTTTTGGGGTCATCTTCAACCGCAGCTTTTCCTTTTCTAAACATGTTTTTTTCCTAAAGACCAAGTTTTTCCCTCGTTTTAAGACCTTTCGCTGTATCTCTGCTTCCTCACGGGGCCTTTCTAAGGAGTCCCTCTCTCTTCTGTATAAAGTTTTTCTTCGGTCCTTTCTCACTTATGCTTCACACGGATAGTTTTCTTTCTTAAGCGTTACCAATATTACCGAATTGGAGCACCTCCATCGAGAAGCTAATCGCGCTATCTCCGTCTCCCTCTCTTCCTCCACTATCCCACTTCTTCTCTCTGAGGCTTCTCTACCTACCCTACGAGTCACCCTGACTCATTTCACTCTGTCATCTTATTAGCGGGCTCTTTTTCGCTCAAACGTCTTTCCCGTTTTAGATTTGGCCAGACTTGGAGTGAAACCGAGACTCTGCAGATCTTCCTGGAGAGCTTTCGCGTCCACTCATCACCTCATGCTTCTTTCTACTAGGGAGGCTCTGCTTCCTTGCCTTTCCTTTGTTTTTTCTCCTTGGAACCTGCCTTCCTTCACTGGGGGTCCACCCTTTCGTCTCCATGCTCTCGCTTTGATCTCCCTCTCTCCCGCTAAGGTGCGGCTCTCGCTCACCTTGACTCTCTCTCACCTCACGATCTGTTACTTTGGACATACGGCTCTGTTCCTTTTCAGCAGGCCCAGTATGCTCAAGTTTCTCCGCAAAAGCTTGTGTCATTCTGCAAGCTCTTCGCTGGTCTCGGCAGCACCAACAAGTCTGCCACTTCTCTTCTCTTTTTGTCTGTCCTCACCAACCTGTCCTCCCCTACATCTTTCCTTCTACCTCAATCTCTCTGAAAAATCTGGCAGGAACTGTCTTCTTTCTTATCCTGTTCTATCAGACTACAATGGGCCCCTGGACATTCATTTCTACCGGGAAACAACGCGGCTGATGAGCTGGCCAGACGGGGAGCGCTACTCGCTCCCTCTGTAATCCCTTGTAGTATTTCTTCCTCATGTCTCTCGTATCCACTCTTCTCTTTTCTGGGAATGGAGGCGTACTCTCTCATAGAAATTTTTCGACAAGCAGGTTCCCTCCATTTCCACCGATAAACTTGTGCTTACTCGTCACGTTTGCCGTGTTCTCTCCCGTCTTCGCTGCAACGGACACAGCCTACCATTACGCTCTTATCTTTCTAGGAATGTCAGAATCGAGAATCCTCCCTGCAACGTCTGCGGACATCCGTCCTAGGACACCTTTCATCTCATGTTGCCCTCTCTAGCCGCGGGCTCTCTGCGCCGTTCGCTCTTTGGCGACTCTTTGTCTCTCTACGACCTCTGGTCCAGGCCCTGGAAAATTGCCCGGCTTCTGGAGCTTGATGGTCTTCCACCATGCCCCCATTCCTCTCAAGGCGTCGGGTAACAACGACAACAACAACAACGACAGCGTATGAACTGCAGGCCAAATTTTTCAGGGGATTTTTCTGGCGCTGGTCAAGAGTATATCAGCAGAAACTCTTTATAAAGTTACATTCAAATAAATAAGTTTTAGTGCCTATATAAACCACTTTTAGAATAATTTTTGCATCAATTTATTTCTTTGATATATTTTTGAGAAAGCATTAATATTTTGAATGACCATTTTCAAAGGCTCATAAAATTTTACGAACCGCTGAAAATCGGAATGCAACCATTGCAACAAATTGTAGAAAACAGTTGACAAAATTGGGCCTTAGAAAATATCGTCGTTTGAAAGAAATGTCTTGCAAGAAATTTGAAGAACTCCTAGGCCAAAGAGTACATTTTTGCCTCCTTTTTTCCTTCAAAATTTGTTTTCGGCTGAGGTAATATCACCATCTCGAAGAAGAGATAGATGAACATATAAGCATGCTAATAGTAAGCTATTTCATTTCTGAGGAAACTGATGTTGATCCACATTTAGAACTAGGTTTTACTGATTAAAGTTTCTATGAGATTTTAATCTAAATGGTACATTCTCTTTTTATTACAATCATTTTGATTACTGAAATTTTTCGTTTAAAAAAATCATTTGAAATCGCTTATCTGCTAGATCTCAAAAAACAAGCATCTAGTTTGAGGTAGGTCATTCCGGTATGCTGAGATGTATATTAATTACATATTGCTAACATCAGATTTTGCTTGAAAAAGCTGTTAACTGGTGTAAATACAGAGCACTACATAGCTCCATATAAATATTCAAAGAATGACGCATAAAGACATTTGGACACAACTTTTGCTAACTCATGTGATTACTTAAATTGGCAGATATGTATCTCAACTTTCGACAATTCCAGCCTAAAGCTGATTGTCATATTTATCACCTCAACAGGCTTACTAATCTACCGGGATTATTATGGTCTCAAAAAACAACAATTTTCCTTTTTCTTATATCGCTTTTAGTAAAAAAATTATTTTTACGATATTGTTCCTGTTTTAGGGAGAACACAACTGTATATGAAATCACATTACAGGGGCTTATAATATATGGGGATTGCAATAATATGTTTCTAAATAAATATATAGAACATATTTTCTGTGAAATACAAATACAACCAAATCATAGAAATTTTAAGTTTTCAAGTTTGGAAGCAGTTTTCTAGTTTAAATAAAATATTTTATTTAATGAATTGGGTTATAGTCAAAACCTAAAAATCTTTTTTGAAGTCAAAAACAGTCCACGTTTACAAGAAAAGCTAATTCTTTGCAAATAAAAAAGACTCTTACATACATCAGAAAAAAGAAAAATCTCCGCTCGATAGTTTCTTTGTCAGAGGCATTATAAAGGATTTTGATTTGAAGATCTTTATTTTTGTACATCAACTTCTGAAAAGCTTCTTTTGTATCACTTTTCGGGCTAAACGCCTTTTTGGAGGATCATTCGTGTTTTGGAAAAAATAGGGGACTGGACAGAAAAGATGGGAACTTGAGTGCTTAGTCTATTGCGTAAGTGGTAGTTCATTCTAAACCTGAAATAACGCCCATATGTTTCTTCTTTCAAAGTGATTTAATTCACAAAACCATGCTTACGAAGAACTGAGTTTTGATTATTATCGGTCATCATTTGCCAGTGCAGTGACTGACAAAAATAATTACTCGCACGTTACATTTCCCAATAATGTTACAAATGAACCACTAGAAACTTTTTACAATTTTAAGATACCGTCGAGATTTAAGTGAGTATATTTCATTACTTAGATACAATTAGAGTCAAAGATCATCAAATAAGTTTGGTTTATTACACTCAGAGCAATAAGTCCGCGGAAAAATTTCCTGCCTGCTACCTTTTATCAGCACTTTAGATCAGTAATTCAGCACCTTTTCATAGCGACTCAAATTTTCTAAAAAGTCAATTTTGAAAAATCTCGTGACTCGAGGATATGTTGAAACAAGCTAACCAAAAAGCACGTGATGAATTTTTTGTGAGAACAAAAGCGGATGCTGATACGTTTTTACGTCGTGATAGGTCTACTTTCCACTAATGCAATAATTTATTCCCAACAAAACAAAGTTTGTTAGTAGTCTTTTTGATGTTTTAAGAAATAGGTCAAGCAAAATACCATACTCTAATTCAGTGGCTCTCAACCTTTTTAAGTTATTAAGCGGTAAAATTTCAAAATAAATTTTGCGGACAGGTGGACCTTAAAAATCAACCAAAAATCTCATAAACACAAAAACAAGGTACGCAATTAAATAGCCCACAAGTATGAATCAATTAATGAGAAATCTGTTGCTGCCTTTTGATGTTAGAACTTAGAAGTGATAAACGCGGTTGTATTGAAGTTTCTAAAAGACGAAGCAGAGCGTTAATTTCCGCACGATTTCTCTGTTTGGTCTTGATGAGAGATAAAGATGAAAAGCTTTTCTTACATAAGTAAATTGTAGAAGAAATCAGCAGAATTTGATTGCTTTGTCACTCAGCTCAGTATATTCGGTTGTAAGCAATGACCAAAACTGTGACAGTGGTAAATCTTTATGCTTGGACATCAACTTGGTATCGCAGGAAAGTTCCATCAGCGATTCTTTCTCAACAGTTTTAAGATTGCAAGAATTAATATCTTCTGCAAAAGGATTAACAATCCAAAAGTTTCCCTTTCGAGAATCTGCAGTATCTGGAAAATATTGGCCAAAACTAATGGTTAACTATTGCAAGTGTTGACTTATAAGAGCAAATAACTCTCCTGTGTTAAAAGGAGCATTTGCCACGACATCTTGCAAACATGAAAACATATCGGTATCGCATTTCTGCACATTGCTTTTCCAAACCACCAAGTTTCTTATCGAAAGCATCAGTTTAGTTACGCAATGTAAATATATTGGTATGATTACCTTGCAGAGACCAGTTAAGATTGTTCAAGTGGCTGAAGATGTTCGCTAAGTATGCTAATTTAGGCTGTACACATCTCATCTGATAAGAGTTCTTTTAGTGGAAAGTTTTTTCACGAAAAAACCGCTCTACTTCTTCTCTCAATTCAAAGAGACGAGTGAGAACGCGTCCTCTCGAAAGTCACCTAACTTTAGCATGAAATAAGAGATGATGATGTTGTGAACTTATGCTATCACCCACAGCCTCAAAGAGCTTCGAGTGCAATGCTCGGCCACGTATGTCATTTACGACTTCGTTGCGCCGTCAAACCGTCATTTAATTCAGGAGACAGTTTTTTGGCAGATAAATTTTTCCGGTGAAGAATACAGTGTGTAATGAGCAGTTCTTTGTTTGCCACATCTCTTATTTTTGCAGTTCCACCCGAGTGACATTCCATCTTGTTAGCAGCGCCGTCAGTGCAAATCCTGCCACATTTACCCCAATCTAAATCTTGCTCTTGCACACAGTTATTAAGAGACTTAAAAATTTCTGAACTGGTCGTCCGTCCAGGTGGTTTGAGACTGCAAAGAACATCTTCCATGATACTTCCTTCATTTTCATTCCGAACAAAGCATACCAGAATAGCACAGTTGCTCAAATTTGTTGATTCGTCAAGCTGTACAGCCAAATATTTCGATTTCTGTAGTTGTTTAATAAGTTGCTCTTCAACACCAATTGTTACATCCTTTATTCTCCTTTGAACTGTGTCATTTGAAATTGGTATCGCTTGAAATTTGTTAGCTGCATCCGGACCTAAAACCTCTGCAGTAGATGCTAACATGCACGGTTTTATTAAATCTTTTCCAATTGCATGAGGTTTTATAGTTTTGCCAATTTGAAGCGAAATTAAATAAGAAGATTTGAGAAGGCTGTATCAGTCGTTGTCATCTTTTGCATGTCAATTCTTTGCCTCTATGTTTCACTCAGTAGTCTTTTGAAATATGCAAGAGGCCTGCCAACAAGGTTGATATGCTGCGAGTGAAGATGCCGAACAAGCTTTAAGGGTGTCATTGCGTCATTCGAAAGAATTTTGGCGCAGACTAAGCTCATAGAAAGCGGCAATTTTTCACTGCTGGGAGCAATGGTGAAAACCAAGCTCTAAGTACTTCTTATCACACTACCTAACAAAGTCTCGTTTTCGCTTTTTGCTTGTCTCTGCATAATTCATATCACTATCACATGATCGTTTTCCGCCATGTGGTACATTTGAAGTAGTAGGCCTATCTTCTTCCTCTTTCTTGGTAACACTATTAACTTGATTTTCACTGTTGGGTGTCTTTTGAAAGAAGTGGAAAATACTTAGCTGTTTGCTTATTTCCATTTTACTATCAGATTTCGTTAAATTATTCTGTTAAATTTTGTTTAAATATATTTTCAGCTTTCACATACTGTTACGACAACCTGTCTCAAATAAGTTGTTGTGCGCACCTCGTGCGAAGTTCTCAATCAAGTTAATTAACCACTTGCTTCATGCGCTTTGTCTCACCTCCCGCGTTGATTTTTTAGATAAAAAAGCAAAAGTAAATGAATTGGCAGAGCCCATACACTCATCTGCCGGCTATTGGAGAAAATTATTGTTCGCGGAAATTAAGCGTTTGTTCAGACTGCCTTGGTCTGACGCCCGCAAGTGTTTAATATTGGTTCAGCCTCAAGCATTTTCCAATTGAGATATAAAATTGGAATATATTTGGCGGACTGGCAGGAAATTAGATGCGGATCGGCATTTGAGAAACATTGCTCTTATCTGCGTGTGTCAAGACCTTTTAGAAAATTTTGTGTTTTTTTTAGTGGTATAGTTGCTTGAAACGACTTTGCAACTTGTATTTTAATGGTTTTACGCAGACTGCCAAAAAATTGCTAAAATTCCCACAACATTTCTCGTTGCTTTTTTGCTTGTTATTCACTCAAAGCTGCACAATGAGGTAATAAAAAAATTTAACGCAATAATAATTGGATTGATAATATGTTTGCAGTGTGCAAAAATCTAAATACCTCAATCTCAAAGTTATGTTATTAGTAGGGTTACCATATTTTGAAAAGCAAAAATCGGGACGTTGGATGACGAATTTTCACGAGACGAAATTTAAGGCACCTCCAACGTTTTTTTTGTCAAAAGCGGGACGGTAAGATGTGGTTGCAGGCTTGATTGTCGAGGAAAGGGTGCAAATCTGCAAACTAAGACGAAAATTGGGGTGATCTCCAAAAAAAAAAAAAAAGGTCATCGCCTGTTAGTTCCACGTTTTGTGACATTTTCAAACCCAAAAGTGGATAAATTTTGTAACCGAAAAGGCGTTGACCTTTTTTTTTTTTTTTATTTTTGGAGATCACCCCAATTTTCCTCTTTGTTTTCAGATGTGCACCCTTGCCTCGACAATCAAGCCTGCAACCGCATCTCACCGTCCCGCTTTTGTTGGAGAATTAATTGAAATGTCCATATATTTGGTTAAATCCGTTCTGTTCCACTGAAGCAAAAAGCGGGATTTTCGATCAAAAAAGCGGGACAAGGCCTCAAAAAGCGGGACTGTCCCGCCTAAAGCGGGACGTATGGTAACCCTAGTTATTAGCCTTTACGTAAAATTTAGTGGCCTAAACATTTCATCCCGCAAGTCTACAATAGCAAATATAGGAAAAAGTGTTGAAAGTCAAAGCTATAGAAAAATAGAAATTTAAAAATGCTTTGATGAAAAGTTTTGGTTATTTCGCTTTAATACTGGGATTCAAAAAAGTTTGATGGGTTCGCGGTCCTTTTTTGACTCATTTCCCCTGCCTACGCCTATGTGCAACAGTTATACTTTATAAAAGATAATAATAAAAAAGCAATGCTTTTCTTACAAAAGCAAGCCACCCAAAAGACGACTCAATTTTTTGGTGGTCGCATTCACGTTGCGCACCACTAATTTAAATTATTGTTGTAATAATTATAATGTTAGTTGTACTGATAAGATTCATTTTTCTTAAAAAAAAGTCTTCAATAGATGGTTTTGTTTTAAAAATTTGTGGGGTATACTGAAAAAATTTTAGGGCGAGGATTTGGGCAAATTATGCTGCCGTGATGATGATGCCACTACTTTTATCACTGATTATTGCGTTATTGTTTTTGGAATGTACTGTGGAAAACATTAATGATTACGAGAGTGCAACTTCATGCTTTTAGCACGGCCACAATAAAATCTGAGATAACATGTCTGCTTTCCTACGAAACCAGGAAGAGCCACGGATGCTCTTGCTCCACTGACAAAATATCATCAAAGATATAATGCTTCATTCATCTTTAGATTAGCACAAAAACGATTTTGACATCTAATACGATTAAAATATCGCTGTTTTAATGATTAATAGAAATTTTACAAACTGTGATTAGCAGTTCGCCTTGTCACTAAATAAGACAAAAAAATATCAACTTAATTAGCGGTGTTATAATCCTTGAAGCAGCAGTTAATTTTTCAAAAACAGCTATAACGATCAAGAAATAATAGTTATACACATCAATTTTATCTTAGAATAGAATACTGTTCAAGGGGTGAATAAAGCCTTTTCTGAAGAGCAGCAGGCCCGTGGTGCACGTCCCCAGCAATCCTGTCTCTTAAACAATTAGGTAGCTAAAAATAAGAGAAATCTTTCGAGAAAACGTTGCTGTTATAAAAGAGTAAGTTTGATGAAACTTATGATATTTAATTTTATTTCAAAATTTTTGATTGAATTTCTTATCTTCTGTTCATAATATGCGTTGAGTGCAATTTCAGCGGATTTTATGACATTAAATTAAGAACAAGTCAAGGCTGGTTAATGTCTTAAAGCATACTCATAAAAAAACAGTATTTCACTTTACAAACAATTTTCTATTTTACTCAAACGTTGTTCTCGTTCAGGGGTGGGAAAACTACGGCCCGCCAGAGCATTTCGTGCGGCCCGCCAAAACTTGTAGAAACTTCCACATATCTAATTTAATATGATGATGGGAATGTAGCAACTTCAGCAACTTCAACTGCAAATCTGAAAAATCGCCAACAACACCTGGCTTTATATATGGATCGCTATCTACGTTCAGTAGCTGTCATGATAGAAGTGACTAGTTGACACATGGAGTGCACTCGTTTCAATCAGGATAACAGTCGGATACCTGCCGTTGCGCGACAGGAAGAACACTTGCCGTATTAAAGAGCCAGAAACTTTAGAAGCCATCATCAAAAGAGCCGCAACGCAATTCTTAGTTTGAACTGACGCATTTTCTGTCCAAATAAAGGGTGATGACCTTTTTGCTTTTATATTGTTTTTTGGACACCATCATTTTCAAAGCCATGTAATACGACATTGCAAGAAGTTATCGCAAGATTTTTTAAGCTAATGCGAGCTCTTGCATTGTATACAGCTATTAGAAGATTTTAAGCACTGGCCCTCGGCGACTTTTGAATGGTTAATGCGGCCCTCGGCCAACTCTTGAATGGTCAATACGGCCCTCGAACTAAAAGGTTTGCCCACCCCTGGTCTAGTGAACTTGGGTTGAGTGGTACACTTTTGGTGAGGCCATTCCCCTTCAGACTGCGGCTTATTTCCTTTATGATATACTTGAAGTAAGCTGCAGACTATAGCATTTTTGAAAAATATTAATGACCATCTTTAAATTTCAATATCTCAAAATCGATCAGCAACTATTGGACAAGCAATTTAGAGCAATTGATAACTGACAGAGCAAATTTAGAGAAAACAACAAAAGCATAATAAGCTGCTTCAAAGACAAATACTGAGACGAGCACAACAAAAATCCTTTTTGAAGTGGTGCCTTTATATATTACTTAATATTCGTTACCAACATCAGATACAGGACAATGTATCAAGTTGAAGCACTAGGTCAAAAGTGCACAGGAGGTGGGCGCAAACTGATGGTCTGCCAGAGAAATTTTTGCTACAGCTGCCATGCCATAATTTCCGTGAGTTGCTGAGCGATCTTAAAACTTTGAAAAGCAAAAATTGTCTGTTTTCTCACAAGAAATTGGTATGGAAAGTGCATCAAACGTAGTAATAACAAAAGTTTTGTTGAAAAATTCTAAATGGTATTTCAGGCAGTGTTTGTAGCTTTCGGTTATTAGTGGTTTGGATCTTGACTTTCTTTTTAAGATGTCTTTTTTCGTAGAACAAATTAAATTTTTCTTTGCTGAGATATCTGAAACAAGTCTGTCTTCCAAACTTGCTTTGACGTAGTACAGTTTTACAGTAGAATTTTCCAAATTCTTCACCTGAAACAGATTTTTAAACAGTGACGATTTAGGCAAAGTGGCGAAATATGCAAACAGGTGTAATCTTTATTACAGTAGCTCGCTTATTTTACCATAATAATTCGTATACATAGTGCTTTTATTTGCAGTAAAGTACAAGTTTAGGACGTTATGGTTAAATACAATAATATACACAGAACACAAATCATGCAATACCGGTGCACAGACAACATCAAACAAAGTTGGTGCAAGTAAAATTGCAAATTTGGAAAAACTTTAATAGCGATGTGGCATCTTTGACTCCTAATTCGCAAAAACGTGGGTAATTTTGGTATGTTTTGTCTTAACGGGTTCTCTTGCCAGATGTCTTGCTGCATTTCGGACACATTGCGTAACATCGTGCTGCTGCTATCTCATCGTCTGTCAACTCGATGTCGACTCCTGGTGATTTCATGAACGACCTATCTCCATGCGTTGCTATTTGTGGCAAGTTTTACAGTACTTTCAAGGTTGAGTCCCAGTTTCTCCGTGATTTCACCGAGCCATCTCCTTCTTGGTCTTCCCCTTCTTCTTATCCCTTCCACCTTTCTCTGCATAATCACTTTTTCCAAGCTGTTTCCAGTTCTCAAAATGTGTCCGCAATACTTTAGTTTAGTCCGCAATACTTGGTCAATCAATGATATTGAGGAGTGGCATGTGGGGTTGTATCTGCGCTAAAACCCAACCATTCGTTTTTTTTGGCAGTCCATGGAATCCTTAGTAGCCGTCTCCAAGTCCACATTTCGAATGAATTTAGTCTCGGCTGGTCCGCCTTACTTAGTGTCCAACTTTCGCTGTCATATGTCACTACTGGGAACACAAGGGAATAAACCAGTTTTGTTTTTGTGGCTACAGATATGTCCTTATCTTTCATTTTTTTGCCAGTTTAGTCATGATAAATGCTGTTATCTGCTTTCTGAAATAGCGATCTAATGTGTTCTCTCAACGGAGAGTCAAGTCTCGCTTATCTAGACTCTTCAATTTACACCCTTGTGCAAATTAATTGAATCACTTGAAAAAATACAAAAAAACGTGTTTTTTATTTATTTTTAAAACATAAACAAAACAAGCTAGAACTTTGTGATAACGGATGTAACCACCACGACTAGTTAGAACCGATTTCACTCGTTTGGGCATCGACTCTATCAATTTTTTTCAGTTTTCTTGGATTTGAGGGTTACGATGTCTATGACGTCAGAGCCTAAATAAACAAAAAGTTTATGACGTCACAATTGATCCCATTAAGACAAAACTAATCAGAAGCCAATTCTTTCGTGGCAAATGCATTAAAACATGGATGTTACTCCTAGAAAGCGTGCGAAAGTATTGGCTTTGCATCAGCACACAAAGAAGTCGCAAAGAGAGATAGCTAAATGTGTAGGAGTTAGTTAACCAACTGTGCATAGGTTTATTAAAAAATTTCAAATTGAGAAAGATTTGACTCCTGACAGAAAAGGTAATTGCGGAAGAAAGAAAAAGACGACGCCCAGAACGGATGCTTACTTGCTTAGGGAGAGTAAATTCAACCCAAGAAAAACAAGTTTTCAATTACAACAAGATTTGGCTTCTGTTGGAGTGATGGCTGATTCCTCAACTGTGCGCGAGCGACTTCTAGCTGTTGGCCGGGAAGCAAGACGACCAATAAAAAACAGCTCTTGACCATCAAGATAAAAAAGAAACGTTTCATTTGGGCCAAAAAATATAAAGACTGGACACGTGAACAATGGCGTCAAATTTTATTTTCTGATGAGAGTCACTTTTTAGTCCAGAGAGTGAGGAGTCAGCATGTCCGAATATCAAAAGGAGAGCCCCTAAAAGAAAGTCACATTGATCAAGCTGTCAAACACCCCCAAAAAATGTTTTGGGGTTGTTTCAGCTATTATGGGGTTGGACCACTCAAGCCAGTTGAAGGCATGATGAATTCTGAAAAATACCTTGATGTTCTGACAAAGAAAGTAATACCAGAAATGGCAAGAAAATTCTCAGAAGATTCAGGGATTTTTCAGCAAGATTTGGCACCATGCCATACCAGTCGAAAAGTCAAAAATTTTGTCAAGTTGAACAATATTTAGGTATTGGATTGGCTGGGAAACTCTCCAGATTTAAATCCGATTGAAAATCTTTGAACTACAATAAAACTACGTCTGCGAAGAAGAGATTGTACCACCATGGTGAAGCTGATCGAAGCCGTAATGACTGCCGGTATCTTGACCCACAAATCCAAGAAAACTGCAAAAAATTGATAGATTCGATGCCCAAACGAGTGAAATCGGTTCTAACTAGTTGTGGTGGTTACATCCGTTATTAAAAACTGTGCTTTGACTTGCTTGTTTTGTTTATGTTTTAAAAATAAATAAAAAACACGTTTTTTTTTGTATTTTTTCAAGTGATTCCATTAATTTGCACAAGGGTGCAACACTTTAGTTACCAGAGTTCACCACATGATGATTTTTTCAAAACTTGAAGTTCAGTTTACTTAAAAACTGTTTCAACCGACTTTCCAAGTTCATTTTAAAAAATTGAAGAGTTTTTCCAGGCAGGTCTTACTACAGTATATGACCTGTAACTAAATCAATGGTAAAGCGTAGAAGCTGTATTAAAGCAAATACAGAAGAATTTGTCTAATTTGTCATCGTTTTATTTGTCAATTCGCTCAATCTGTCACATTTTTATCGGTCCCCGTGAAATTCTTATCTTTTATGTGTATTTCAGTTTGTCTAATTTTAAATTCGTCAATTTGCTGAATTCTTCATCTTTTTCTATCCCTGAGAAGCGTTTTGCTTGGCTAATATGTGTCATTTTCCGTTTTGCTTTTGATGTTTTAGCAGTTAGTTTAACACTTAAAGGAATTCAAACAAATTAAGGGTATTTACGTGAGATTTCTTGCCCCTCACAATTTGTTTATCGAACTTATACACTTGGTGCAAAGCGCGACCAGACTCCCCATTGATACAACGCATATCGACTTTAAAAGTTTATTACCGATTTAAAAAGTGTTAGATTAATGCTTCCAAGGCTCTTTTGAGTTTAGTTTACGGTGGATATTTTAGTTGATAGGAATTTTACTATGCTCATAATCTTCTTAAAACCTTGAAGAAATAAAAGTTTTGGTACACGCAGCTGCTTTTACCAATTTAATATTGTGCAATATTGCAAGTTTCATAATCTACCGCGTACGTCAAGCGTAAATTTGTTTCATTTTTTCATATCTTTGATTTATTGTATCTTTTTGATACATGCAATAAAGTTATTCATTTTCACCTATGTGCTAATGCACCGTTTATTAGTCTTTATTCAGACTGGATTATCATGACGAGTGTCCTGCTAGGCCCTGCCACCTAACAAAGGGTTATTTTGGGATATACTTTTCCATAGGCACAACAGAGCATTTAAAAGGCTTTTACTCCACACTATGCAGTTTGTACTGAGCACTAAGAGGAAAGGCTGTGAATGCCATTTAGAAGTGTGTTTGGTGTCAACAGGTCTAGATTTGAACTGAAAACCTTTTGAGGTTTTTTTGAGGTTTTGAGAATATCTGAGTCCTAAACGAAATTATTAAATTCGTTGACTGCTTCTTATAAATTCAAGTTTCACTAGCAAACCCACCTGTCAATTACTAACATGGATTTGGTAAATATTACGCAAAACAAAGCAAAGTTCAGACAGTGACACTGTTTCGACCTATTAGGTCTCTTCAGTCTCTTCAGTGCAGTTGGTGACCAATAAGAAGCTAGAGGCTTTTAATAAAGCATAGCTTAGACCGTCACACTTGTGGGACCTAATACTGGGTCCACTGTAGTGGATGGTCTGTCAACCTCTGCGAAGCGGTATCACTCGTGAATGAGTGGCGGTTGTCGCAGGTGCACTAAGTCTAGCAATTGCTAGAACAATAGAGCTGCAAGTCTTTCGTCAGACTGGGCCACTACTTGGTTCAACCACCTGTTTGTCACATAAAGATGAAGGCACCCCGTTAAGTGCCTTGCCCATCGACACAACAAGCAAGCTTACGGTACCGGTACCAGTGGTAAAGATCAGATAATGTTGTTTTTGCTAATGTACCGACGATCATCAAATTGGTATAGGGTTATTCTTAACTGAGGAGCAAATGGTATTTAGATAGACCTACCAAACGTCCCAGTTTAGCCGGGACAGTCCTGGTTTTTCAGGCCTTGCCCCGGTCAGCTGAGCGAAGGTCCCGGTTTTTCATGCAGCCAGCCAGCGTAGCTGGAACTACGGTATTGAAATGATTGCCCATGCAAGCAGAGGCAATTTGAAAAGTAACTCAAAGTAGCCGAAAACTTGGACCGCAAGAGACAGAAAAAAAGGCAGGAAAACAAGTGATGACCTTTTTTTTTGGAGAGTACCTCCATTTTGGGGTTGGATAAGACAATTTGGGCCAGAATAGACACACATTTGGTAGCAAAGGAATTGGTGACCTTTTTTTTATTCCTCATTTAGAGGACACCTTCATTTACTGTAAAATATTGTCCGCGCTGCACCTGGTTAGCTATAACAAAACTCATTGATCAGGCCTGTTGTTCTGAAGCGTCCCAATTTTTCATTGCAAAAATATGGTAAGTCTATATTTAGATGGCACTTCTCTTAGAGGCAATTTTTTTTAATTGGCACACAGTACTAAGTTTAGACTAGCCAACTGAAAGACCTAATTTTAACCAAATTTCTTTTCGTCAAATTTTTTTGTTTCCGAGGATCCAACTAGCAGTAATTCATTCCAATATTTAATTAATTTCTCATTAGTTTTCGAAATAACCCCAAAAGTTGGTGTTCGCTCTATACCTTTTCAGCATAAATTACAGCTTTTGGTCAGCCACTTTTTTTGGCGCCAAATGTGTGAGGTCATATGCAACCTCCCTATAGGAAGGTTTGTTATTACAGTTTATTATCATTCCTATTCCAATAAAACTTGCAAACAGAGCATGAGCTCATACGCATGAATAAATGAACCGGTACCATAAGTTTTTAAATTACCCTTGGTTCAGCAGCCTAAGCAATAGCCAAAAACTTGTTTAAGGAGTAGTTGAGATCACAAAATTACATCTGATATATCAATACAACTGATCTGCAAGCACTATTGACACAAAAGTCCAAAAAATTACTGATTTTATCCATTAATATCTAAACCCAAGATAGGACAATTGGTACAGAAGTCTGGCTTGTCGTTTAAGCTACAGAGGTTGACAGACCATCCACTACAGTGGACCCAGTATTAGGTCCCACAAGTGTGACGGTCTAAGCTATGCTTTATTAAAAGCCTCTAGCTTCTTATTGGTCACCAACTGCACTGAAGAGACTGAAGAGACCTGATAGGTCGAAACAGTGTCACTGTCTGCAGTTTGCTAAAAGCAAAGTTCTTTGATAAATTTATCTCGGTAACATAATGCAAACATTTTAGCATGTTATTATAATAGTTTCTCATCATAACATGACTTTTTTAAAAGAATGAGCGAGGGTAAATTTTTTTTCAATATATTAAAAACTTCAAACAAACTCCAAATGTCTTCTATTTCTCACTCCAATAACCGCAGCCGCGAGGAACCCAGAAAATTGCCCCTAAATGATAATCACAGTCAAAACAGGAAGGATTTACATCTAGGAGCATAAGGAAAATAATTTTTTGACTTAGTATAAAAATAAATATAAAAATTAATTCTTTGCTAGTTACGATGACGTCATCTTCTAACTACACAAGATGTTTTGAACATATTGGTTGGCGGTAAGTATTTGTATTTTATTGTACGCGCAAGATTTAGAATGGTATGACGACCACATCAAAAATAATTTATTTAATTTCTAACTGAATTTTCTCGGAATTGATTTGTTTTGACGTGGGGAGAATTAATATTACCCTCCATTTGAACATAACAACGCACTAATTCAAACAAAACAAAAGTTGAGAGAAAAAGTTTGTTCAAAAATCCATCGCTTCACTTTAGACTCTAACTGCAGACAGTACCCACAGCTCCAAGCTATTAGTCTTTTTAGTGGCATCTCTTTAACCTCTTTTTTCTTGAGCAATCGCTGGGACGATTGTCCTGACTGAATCTTTCCAGTAAGTCTCACAGTTTTCAGTTACATAAGCTGCATTGACTGGATCAATTTCAAACTCGAACCATGCCAAGACCTTGATGTACATTACCCGCATAATTTTCAGCCGTCAAACTTTCTTATTGTAGTTGGCGTTAGTAAGTTCTTATTTGCAGTATTTTAGGTCAAACGCACTTTTCGGGTCATCGCTCTCCAGGCCAATCTTATGAATGTGCTACATAAATTATAAAGAATGTAAAACACCATGGTGGCTGGCAAAAATACTTATAACATAAAAAAAAATAAAATTGCCGCTCTGCATCAGTCGGTGCTGTCGGCGAAAGAAACGACGGCACTGAAAGTGTCAAATTAACAGACAGCTATTAAAATGGATTGTAATCCTCAGTGTGTTAAGCTCGCAACTTTTTGACCTTAGCCTTGTCATCCAGTCCATTGGGTCACCCTGTCGACAAATACACAAAATCACCATTACATCTATAGTCCCTACAAGTATGCTACACTTGCGACATTTTATAAGAAATACAGGTAAGTAAATGGTGCGGCAGCAGCAGGTTTCAACTCTTTGATTACCGCGCCAAGCACACCGCGGTTGATTAGCACTGAACCAGTAGAGTTGCTTTGTAGAGCTAGTAATATTAGCTCTAAGGATCCTTTCTGCTTCGTCAAACAAAAACAGGAAACGGTTGAAGCTTTCTTGTAGTTTTTTATTTACAAATATGCGCAGCTCCGCCCAGCGTGCGCAGAACGAATGTTCACGGCGATAAAGGCAACCACACAGCCTTAATAACAATCAAGCAGTGGAACCAACACTCAGGCCCAAACGGAAATCCGAAGCATAATCAGATCGAAACGAAAATTTACTACTCGTTTCTCCACGTTGACGTTTTGACAAGAATAGCGAGAATACACGTGGTCATTACATATATATAATTATATGAGCAGATGCACCTGTTATACATGTAAATATGAGTCAAACATGTGGCCTTATTTAATCACGGGGCAAAGACGAAAGAAAGACAATACAACAAAGGAAAGGCTTTCGAAGTAGTCCGTAGGAAGCCCGGTTATAACGTCTACTACTTCTCACTTGGGGCTAATTGTTCGGTTTGCTGTGGGGGTCTAATTTGAAGCTATATTTACTCAAACTCCCAACAAAACAACACGAGATCACTTAATTTATCACAATATCAATGAATTTTGAAGGAAATTGCTTATGAAGTCTTTGCGTCACAATCTCAAAAGACTACGCTGTGTAAAGTCAAATAGCTGAGAAAAAACTACGTGGCGATTGGCGGAACAGTAAGTAGTGTTAACCTGTCAACACTATGAGTAACTGCCTTTAAAACCACACAATGAAAAAACAAGGAAATTGTGCTGCATGAAATACTAGCATGATTCATATGTAGAAAAGAAAAGTTCCTGTTTATAAATTGTACTGTAGTAATCTTGACAGCATAAAGTACATAGCATTTAAGTTAACTTTACACTCTTGCTACTTTCAACTGTAAAGCAAGGAAAAAGTTTTTAACAGAGGGTATAATGGATGAATAGCATGTATTGTTACAATTGAACTACCCAGGCATATTTTGCAGCATAATAGCTGCCAAAAATGTCCACTGTTTTGGATCAAGTAACTCCGCTAGTACTCAAACAAAGTTAAGACGAAAAGTTTTCATAATCAAGTTTGTTATACCTAATGCCAGTTGAGACGCAGTGACAGAGAATAATGGGCGGACTGGACAGAAAGATTAAACATTTTTCCGCCTGCCACGGGTGGGCAGAAGAACGCTGTCTTTATTTTAGAATGCGTGATCGAGCAATAGGAAGATTTTAAATAAGGTTGAAGCTAGTGCGCAACCCTGTTTCACACTACGTCTTATCCGTTAAGATTGGAATTGTATCAGTTGAACTGTGCAATTGCCTGCATGTCGTTGGTCATGAAAAGCACCAACGATAAAGATTGAAGTTTGAGGGCATCCAAGACGTTGCAGCACGTAAAAAAAGATTCGAGCCACTAACAAGATCAAAAGCCTTTGTGAGGTTAACAAAAACAATTTATTGTGGTTTAAAATCTTCCACACTTTTCTAGTGAAGTTGTCAATGCCAGAACATTATATCAACAGTTGATATGGCTGAGCGAAAACCACACTGATTCCAAAAAAATCCTGTCTGCAATTATTTGCACTCTGGGAAGTAGCGTACGGGAGAAAGCCATGCTATATTCTATAGCAGGGCTACTCAATTGTCGGACCACGGTCCGAATCCGGACCTTTTGAATATTGAAACGGGACCTCAAGCTCCAGGATGATTAACAGTAGGTGCAACCACAGATTGCGAAAAAGCCCATACCAATTTTACCAAACTTTGTTGACTTATTCTCAGTACTAAGTTATTTTCAAAAAAAAGGGCAAAAATTTTCGCGCCTTCGGCGCAACTGCTCATACTTAGCATTGACAAACGGCACCTTTAAAAGGATTAACAATCAATACGATCAGCACGAAAAACAGGAGAAAACTTATTTCCCAATGCTGAAGATCTGTTATACATCTCTCTTTCGTCCACTGAATTTGCCTCTGTAATAAACTGATCAAGTGTGGTAAAGCTCAGAGCCCAGGCTATATCCTGTTAGATTTATTCTGAACCACAGCAGCCCCCAAAAGTGTTACATGGCTTCAATAAAAGCCTGCATGACCAACCAAACAATCCCCACAATATGGCGATCTGCCACAGTTATCTCGATACCGAAACCAGGCAAAGCAGCTGATGACTGAGCTTCCAGCCCATATCGCTGTTGAGCGTTTCTTACAAGCTTTTCGAGCGGTTACTCTTGAGTCGTCTAGAACCGTTTTCTGACCCCCAACTTCCTGACAAACAAGCTGGCTTCATGCATATTCAATGCATAACCGATCGAGTGTTTAAACTAATCTATAACGTTGAACACCGCTTTGAAGAGAATAAATCAGGCATGGTATTGGCAGATCTTATTGCCGCACACTATAGCCTAATGTATGGTACCAGGGCCAAACCCCCAGCACCGCCTCTGATTTGCTGTTACTTCTACAAACCAAGTTTTAGGAACTGGCTAAAAATAATAAAGGCACTTTTTTTACAAAATCAGCAGAATGAATTACAATAAGTTTATTTTATTTTTGATTTCGATGATATAGAGACTAAGAGAAAATCCAACAATTTTTCTATATTTACTGATAACGATAGTTTTGTTTTTGTCATTGTAAGTCAAAACTTTACTAGACCTTTGAAAATACAAAACTTATCAAACTGAATCTTCGTTAAAATTAGTTGATTAGCTCTGTTCTATAGTCAGCAAGGAAAACATCCAAACATTTGTCATAATCTTGCAAGGAAATACCTCTTACAAGTATTTGTGGTAATTTTGCCTGCTTCCATTGTTTTTGCAAAGGGTAATAATGTTAGCACCCTTGAAAATTAGAAAAATCCAACAATTTTTTTCAGGAACTTGTAAAAACTTGATGCAATGACGCTAGTATTGTTTTTCTTTCCTTAGTGCTTTGGGGGTATATTATCGTGTCCAGAAAATTAGTGGTTTTTAAGTCCTTTAATCGCGGCCTTTAGGTCTGTTACAGAAAAAGGGAACTCCAGTTTATAAAGAGTTGGTAACGTAGGAAGAGTTGATATGCACCTGGGCATACGTCCTTGTTTTTACCATAAATGCAATTGCAATAATCAACGCAGGAATTTAGCGAAAAAGAAGAGTCGAACAACAGCTCACTTTTTGATGACAGCACATTAGGCCTAATAATGGTAGGACCACTTGCATACATGATGCCACTGTTAAAACCCCGAAGATTGCCAAAATCAGCGGACTGCTGGGAGCGCTTACTTAAATCATCCCAGCGACGTCTAACTGCTAAGCATATGAGGTGCTGTAGATTGCTTTTAGCAACACACAGTTCTTTCTTTGTAGATCTACTGTTTTTTACTCAAACTTTCACTGTGGCAGAGCGCTCAGCTTGAAAAGCAGGGAATAGAATATCAATGCTCACACGGAGAAGGTCAAGTTGAGTCATTGTACAACTACGCAAGCAGAAAGCGCACCGCATGTTATAGTGCCACGTGATTTCTGCCATGATTTGATAAGATTCGTATAAAGATGATCAGAATTAATATAACAAGAAAATTTGCTGCGGAAATTTTTGACACATGTAGAGTCACGGTAGACGTATTATCTATTTTAAAGGTAGGTTTTGTTAGGGCGCAATTGAATCTTGACTTTGCTACGTTCCAACGCGTGATCTAAACCTTAATCTTCAGTACATGCTGCGATACTGGTTGAAGCCACAAAGCTCTATTCTCCAAGTCATGACATGGTTTCAGCGACGCCAACGTTGAGACCGAGGATGCATCCAAGTAATTTTCGTTATTGAAAAGTCTTTGAGATAGGTGTTTGTAATGTATAAACTATGACTTGCGCAGAGTTCGACTTATGCGTTGTCCATTGTCTTTCATCTTGCCTTTTGCATGAGGTTTCATGACAATTTTCCACGACGAGTTGTCCGAACGAATTCGTGCTTTCAAGCTGTTTATTAGAGCAATATCATTGCTAGGAACAATGCTGTGTGTTAAATTGCTAGGAACAATGCTGTGTATTAAAGAGCTGAATTGTTGTTAGAAGCTGTCTGTTGCTTGCAAAGTAGCAATTGGTGTTGGGGCGTAGACTGTCAGATAACCGCATTTAGTGCGAACACTTAAGGTCATGAAACGACCCGAGACATAAACTGGCTGGTTGTTGCAGGAAAGCCCGAGTAATCGACGGCAAACTTCATACCATGTTTCGGTCTATTATCATCAATGCTGCCATTTCAAAAAATTGTATAATTGGTCTGTTTGATGGATGTAGAACTCGTCATTCAACTCTCGTTTAGGGCTGCCATGCGGATGCCCAGACGGCTAAGATCCATATCTACGACTGTAAGTTTTCCTAAAAGATGATCAAAAGTAGCTTATCAGAAAAGATGCCAAGGGAACACACGTTCCTGCAGGCATATGTAAGAGAGTCAGTAGTAGCCTGACGACCCGGTTTGCGCCGCCTTGAACGCAAATCTAGTGGAGCAAAGGAAATATCCAAAGCGGATTGTACCCATTTTGCCCTTGTCTGAGATGTACAAAGTAGTGAATTTTCTACTAAGTCTGCCTAAATGCCAGGGAAGGGGTAAAAAAGCAACAGTTTGTTCAGGACAGTAGCTCTCTTTTGAGCCTAATCTTCATCTAGTAAAGCCGATTGCAAAAGCATGACAGATGGTGTACACGGAGGCTTCCACGATGTAGCTCACTCAACTGAACTTATTGATTTCCGATTTCTGGGAAATCTACCGCAGTAAACAAAGTAGAAGGTTGGTTGGAAGGTTATCTTTGCATAACGTTATCTAAGTAGAAGGTGCCTGCCCGTAACTTGGTTTTACTTTGACTACCAGTTCCTGCTGCCAATCTGATATTTGGTGGATTACCTTTAGTTTGACGCTAACCTCTGACCAACCTGGCATGGGAAATTCTACCTGGAGCCAAAGCGCCTACCAAGGTACTTCCGACGGTCATTGAGGTACTCAAACTTTGCCATTTCGATAAGATAGCAGCCCGTGAGAAAACAATAATAACAACATCAATAATAAATAATAAGGTTGGGCCATAAGCTTTCTCTCTGTTTGCCGTCTCGCGTTACTTCATCTTCTTGCTGAACTAGCAATGATGTCCTATTCTTAACAATATAATGCACATGCCAACAACTGTCAATGAAAGCTTTACATTCGGGACTATCTTTTGAGTAGCTGAGCACCTAACTAAAAAGCTGCTGGTTTTTATCTCAACGTCGTTAATTTGATTAATCCTGGAGTGGACACTCTGCAGCCGCTCACAAGGCACATGTGGTACACTTAGACTGCGTTTGCCCATGGCGGTTTTCGAAACCAGGAATAAAACTTCTTATCAATATTCAGAGTAGGAGAGAAGTAGGATACGTGGGAAAAAGGACAATGGAGATGGCGGTGCCAGGTATAAGGAAAAGAGAAAGGCCAAGAAGAAGGTGGATTGATTTGGCGAGAGAAGACTTGAAAAGCATTGGAGCTAAGGAGGGAGACGAAGTCGATCGGGTCAAATGGAGAATACTTTCGCGCCGTGGCGAACCCGAATAGGGAAATGCCGAAAGAAGAAGATCAACATTCAGAGTAGGTACTGAGACGAGGTTTCGCTGTTTAATACTGAATGCGAAGAGAGAAGAAGAGAGCGTCGCACTGTTTGCACTCAATATCAAGCAGCAAAACCTAATCGGCATCATTTGTAAAAATAACAGCATAAAAATGAAAAGCAAATTCTATTTATTTAGGAATTGTACTGTTCCACCAGATTTAGCTCTTTTCCCACCTTACAAAAATATTTTGTTGTGCATCTATCAACAAGACAAGTTGCCTATAAAAGATTACACAAATGCAAAATCTTTAAACAGATTTTTTTGTGCTGTGCGTTTTTCTTTTTAATAGGCCACACAACTGATAAAAATACATTGTGCAATGATAAAAGTGAGTCTTGTATCGATCGCTACTGTGTTTTCATTTGCAAACGGTCAAAATTGGTCACAATGGTCAAGTTGTTCTGGAAGCGATAGCTCTGCTACTTTCACCTGCTATTATTTTCAGATTTGTGTGTGGCCAGGCATTATGATGTTGCAAATAGATTGTTTCCTTCTACAGTACTTTGTCTTGATACAGGCAATTTGTTCCTTGAGTTTGATCAACGTTTTAATGTTTTGTTTTCACCATCGCTCCCGGTTCCAAAAAGTCCCAGAGGATGATGTCATTTTTCATCTCAGAAAACTGTGTACATCACTTTGCCTACCTAGCATTGCGACATGAAAAGCTTAATACTGAGGAAAGAAAGTGGTGCTATTTCATTGCCTGTTGTCTAGAATCCCGCTAGAAACAGGCAAAACAACTTTATAACCTTATAAGCTTAGTAGTAGCCTTGATAACTCCAGTGGCAATTTGGTCTAGAAATGCATCTCCTTCGGCCTCGAGTCGATAAGCAACTCCTGACTGACAGTCATCCAATGGACTTTTGGCTTCTGGATGAACATCCGTGAAACACTTTTACTTATATTTTGCGGTACCCAAGAGAGAATATCTTTTTTTCCACTACATCAGCCTTCAGGTCTAACTCTGCACACAGTTTATGCACTGTTATCAGCCGACGTTAATTAGGAAGCTCTTAATTTTTTCATGGGTGGCTGGGCTAAAACGGCAGGAGTAAGGTTTATTTCTCTCGTATTAAAGATATTCTCACTATACTGACAATTAGTGCCTCACCGACATAAACAGTCACCAAATTATTGTGGATGCCATTTGGTTGCATTTGTTCTGCTTCAAAAAATTCCACGACACATTTCTGTTTCTGACGGACAGATATTGTAACAGAATAGCTTTTTTAAGATTGTTTTACTGCCAAAACTATAAATAAGGCTTGGAATTACGAATACTGAAACATCACAAAAACTGTGAGAAAAACAAATTTCTTAGGGGACAATTAAATTTTGCAGAGTTTGCCTTAACCCTAGGATTTCTGAAAAGATTGCTTACCCCTGCTTTACAGGATTTTGTAACAAGATTGTGGTTCTGGTACATGATGATGAACTATTTGTTTTACAATTTCAGTATGGTAGTAGCCTTTATAACAGCTTGGAAAATAATAGCTTTGTGAGACGTAATATACATAGTTATGTTGGAAGGCCAAGGTTGTCGTTGATAATTATAGCTCAGTGAGAAAAGCCATCAAGTGTCATGGAAGACTTTTGAGTTAAAACTCTCGTCCGTTCTGCGTAATTGCATCGTTAAAAAACACACTTAACAGCAATATCCTCTGCTTTGAGCAGTGATTGAGTTAAAAATATACTCTTCCGATTGCCCAGGTTTTAACTACCGTTATTTAAAATATTACATAAAACTTTACACTGGGAATTGGCGTTGGGCAAACTCGAGTCGTTGCAAAAAAAAAATACTTGACTTGACTCAAATGATCCGCGCAAAATGACTTGACTCGATATTAGTGACCAGTAATTCTAGATATGACTTTACCCAACTCGCATTCAATTCTGAAACAGCTTATTTTATACAAACAGTACAGTTTGCTTTAGCCCAGGGGCGGGCAAACTAAGGCCCACCAGAGCATTTTGTACGGTCCGCTGACACTTGTAAAAACTTACATATATCTAATTTGATATGACAGGGGTAGCAACACTTGCCGTATTAAAAAGCCAAAAACAATATAAACCATCATTGAAAAAGCCTCTACGCAATTCTTAGTTTGAATTGACGCATTTTCTGTCCAAATAGAGGATAATGCCTTTTTTTTTATTTCGGAGACCATCGTTTTTAAAGCCCAAAATTAGGCATTTGCACCCTTCCACGGGCCACCGGCATTATATACAGCCATTGCAAGATTTTCACTACTGGCCCACGGCCAACTCTTAAATGGTCAATGCGGCCCTCCGGCTAAAATGTTTGCCTACTCCTGCTTTAGCCTATACTAAGCTATGAACAGATGCTGAATCAAACTGTCTAATTTTATTAATATATTCATGTGATTCCATATCACACATGCATGAAATTGTGAAACAAGCAAAACAAAAATCAGTCGCCAGGTTTTTCGTAAAATTGTGTTTAAAGGTATTTTGTTTGTTCTACGACTGCATTAGCAACCGAAAAATAAAAACAAAGTTTTATTTTGCTTATTTCATCATTTTAGATAGATATCTCACTTCTATGGTTTTTATATTTTATGCAACGGAGTTTAATTCTTGTATTCACACTCCTAACAGTTGCAACTTTATGTTTACAATCTATGTTATGTAGCAATCAATTTTTGAGAGGTGAGAAAATATTAAAAAACAACTGCATCCTACTTACCCGCCGTGGTTAAAACTGACTTTGCAGCTCTCATTCCGTAGTCATAATGATGCTGCGAGGATAACTGTTCAGAGCATAACCTACAGGTTGCAGCAATCTTTGCTGTCAAATTTCTGGCATCCACAAAGCCCATTGAATACAAAGAAATTTCAGCAATCAAAGCATAGTCTGGTATCATTATTGCAACCGTTCGAAAGAGCACTTTTAAATTGTCGGGTAACTCAGCTCGTCCTAATAAATAAAGCATTATTGGTTTGCGTTGCTTAGTTCAGGACTTGTACTACTGCATGTCAATAAATTTAAACAAGAAAATTAATTAACCTCGTTACCACTTCGATAATTTAACCCGATTTCAAGACCAAACAAAAATTTTTTCGCCCTACCGCACGTACAAAAACTGTATCACACCCGCTTATGCGAATTCATCAAACGTCAAAATAAATTCAGTATAATATTTTTATTGGCTGGTTTATACCTGCATATCCAGGATTCATTGCAATGAAAATAATGCATAATGGATCAAGTGTTATTTCTGTTCCTTCGAAAACAAATGTATCTACTTGGTCAGCCACTCCACGTTGTATTGTTTGAATTTGTTGAGCAACAACAGAAAAAACCTAAACACATATTTTACGTGATAATTTACACTCTCTTTAATAAATTAGGTCAAAATGTGCTGCAATGCAAATGGATAGAAAGCAGCGAAAACGATTTTTAGTTGGAAGGGGGTCTACAGCGTGTGAACTCTTTTTTGAAACCAAGTCACATTTTGGGGGCACTACCACATCATGATTGTGCGAAAACTTTCTTGAGATCATTCAACTTTCCGCGTGAACGCTGCAGCCTGTCCCTGGCGCGTAGAAATGAAATCTTTTCGATGCTCTGTCTCCTTAAATTTTAATTACACCACACATGATACATATGTTCAATCTTTATTGTACACAACGCAACAGCTGACTTCCAGTAGAGAGTAACAGATTTGTTTGTTATTCTCCAGCTCTGAAGATTTTCGGTTATTTATACAAGAACCAGAACATTCTTTTTTTAACGATCACAGATAAGCACAATCACCACAATGACATAAGTTCAAAGTTACGAGTCTCACCACACCCACTTTAACGTCACAATCACAATCTTGCAATCCAAATCTTGTAAACAACTTTGTTTAAATAAAATGTAATAAACACGCTAGCTGTATCAAAATCTTATGAACATATTTTGCTAAATCAAATTAGGTATACATCAAAAAACACATTAAAGCTTCTACACATTATTGTTTGTGACACGCGCTGTCAAATTGATTTCGAAAGCAGACGCACGTAATCTTGATGACGTCTCAAGCAAGACCAATTTTTCATTAAACATGAATGCGTTTCATTGCGTCTCGCAAATGGGCAATACAATTATCGCTTTCAAAAACTTCATTTCCAAAAGTAGGTCTTCATTTGGACATTTAAATGATTTTTTCTCTTTACCTACAAGTAAAAAAGGGTATGAGAGTGCCCAAAAGCCAACTTTGGTATCGGGCCAGCCTCAGCCTCTCAATGTCAATACCCCTGAATTCAAGTTTTTTTTTACAAAATATTTAGTATTTCTAAAAAAATACAAATCTTGGTGTCTCAAATCATAACAAAATGCTCCTAAAACTTGCATTTGACTATTGCTAAACGAGCTCACCAAAATTCCTCCCATCAGTTTCGCCCAAATAGCTTTAAAATTTACATGTAGTTGACGAAGCTAATTTTTACCAAAAGTCAATGCGTTTTTCTAATAGTTCGTAACATCAAAAGTTTTAAAATAATCAAAAAAATTTACCCCACTCCTTCAAAGTTTTAGTTGTTTATTCCCCTGGTTATTATTAGTTTTGCTAATTCATTAGTTTTAATGCATCTATCGTTTTAAGGTGCAATAAATCTTTTACTGCTATAGTTTTGTATAAGTCCACACATAAGTAAAAGGGCTATATTGCTGTTGGATAGTACTGCAATAGACTTAGTGAACTAATGACGCAAGTGGAACAGAAATACATGCCCGTGAAAAACTTGGCATGTCCAATGCAAAATATGCAAAATTTGGTAGCAACAGCAACCATATAAAATCACATGTTTAGACCCAAATTTGACGCATAAATATAAATAACACAGACACATATTTTACAAAAGAAAACGTTTATTTCCATCCAGCAGATTAAATTTTAACCAACAAGACTTCAGAAGTTTATTAGCAAAGACCTACTCTTAAACCAAAGCCTACATTTTATGATTATTAGTATTAATTGCACATTTGTAATTTTCTTGTTTAGGTTATGATAACTTGTAGGACCTATTCAGATTAAAACTTGATATAAATTACGACGTTGTTTTAGCCAAAGCACGGAAAACATGTTTTTTGCAACTAAATATTTTGCATTATGCATTTTTCTGGTTTCATTAGCAAACGGTCAAAGTTGGTCACAATGGGCAAGTTGCTCTGGAAGCGATAGCACTGCTACTTTTACCTGTTATCAGAAAAGAGAACTTGAATGCAGAAAAGGTAACAATAACGTGAAAGGTATGCAATGTGTTTCAAGTGAAGCAGTCTACGAAACACAAATATCGGACGGATGTGATGGTACAACTTGCTCTGATGATAATCAATGGTCGCAGATTCAGGTACGTCACGCTGATTAGCAAGATTATGCCAATGCACAGTTTTTATAGGCCTAATATGCTGAAAACACGTTGAAAAGACTTTTGTTCTTAAGAATCCAGATTTGCAATACAGCATCGGTGGCACTACAATAACGAGTAAGAATACATGCTGTACATTCAGATGCGTTAAAATCCTTAAATTGAAAATTTGGTACATTGCTCTTGCCGTTGAGAGCAAAGCAACGTTTAGAGAATCAGCAGCTTCATGGTGGTCTGTTTACGCCTACGCCAAACCTGGGCCAAAAACGTATTAATCGGGGGCCATATGATTATTTTTACTTTGTGGTTTGGGTTTAGGCCAAGAGTTTTAGGCCTTGCGTCTCTATTTATTGAGCATCGGAATAGTTAAACCTTTTTCGATTCATTACCAACAAATTACTTCACAAAATTCTCTTTTTCAAAGTCGTCACGAAACCAAAGTTTTTGCGCACTAGCACTTACTGCAAATAAATAAAGTTTTTTAATAACATTTTATCGGCAGAAATTGTAATTGGTGTCGTGTTGCGGGCATTGGCGAAAGCAATGCAAACAAAAAAGGCCAACTGCGAGATCACAGTTTGGCGCAAATTGAAGTACATGCTATGAAACAACTTTATTTACTTCCCACTGAAATCTTGGCTATAATTTTAGATGGCTCAGCGAAAATGACCGATCAGAAATCTCGATTACATCAATGGGACGTGTGTTTTTATTCTCTTATTATTATACGATATAATGATATAATGATCTTCGTGTTTAACCAAAGTTTTTGGATATATGACTTGAACCAAAATACTGGTTCAGAATTTGATTTTTAGCTAAAAAAAACTTACCTCGTGATTGCTTTGGGCCGAAAACTCTTGACCGTGCGGGAATTTTTTGCCACAGGCAGGGCTTGATCGAAAAGTTTAATTTTTTGGGCAGAGCCACATTTTTGAAACATAGTTTTGAGCTAAGCCAGGCTTCAGCGGTGGAAATCCATTTCGGATTGGAGTGATGTCGACTTTTTTGGCTACGCACATATCATTGTTTTTGAATCACAATTTCACAAGGGAAGCAACTAAGGTCAAAAGATTGCCATCGAGCTATTATTTATTAGTCGGCAAAAAATTTATTTCCGTTTGTATTTTTCAAATATTGTGGAAACAAAAAGTAAACACTAAATGTAGTCAATTTTAAGATTCCCACCAGTTGAAAAACGCGTCTTAAATCAGAACTAAATTTATTTTTTACGTTAGGAGCTTGACCTTGCGCAAAATCACATTGACTCGCATTAAAATAAACCTATAGCTAGCTCTGCCAGATCTAAAAATATAGGGGAAGATGACCATAACAATTCTAGATAAACTGGTTAAAGAACAAAGTTCAAGCTCAAAGAGACTCAACCCAGTAAAATTTTCATAGTTTTAGTGGCTGGTAGCTGACTAGAAGTTTTGATGGTCCTGACACTGGCAGTACCTGAAAGCAAAACGATAAGTCCGAACCGACCGACCTACAGCACACCAACCCACGCTCAACGCGACCCAACAATTATTTGGTAAGGGCCTAATTTGAGTTTTGTAAAAAAAGAACACCTCTGATTGACCCAAGCAGGCTGCATTATACCTGATTTCAGTCATTTGACAATTGTTTTTTTCTGATATCATGTTTTTCGCGTCGGAAAAATATTTGGATTTGTTGCACCATTTTGAAATGCATTTGTAGATAACTATTTCTTGAAAAAGCTAGATTTGTTTGTTACTATTTTATTTTGCCAGTCCGACAGCAATTTCTTTGACTTTCTTTATGCGCAAGACAGCTACATTAAGAACACTAGGCTACCCAACGCTCGCTTCATTCGCACTACCACGAAAAGACTGATTTACAAGTGTGCTCGTGGGGCAGAAAATTCCGAGCAATGACCTCTCTCCTCTCATCTTCAAATAAAAGTTCGACTTTTAAGGCGTATATATTTTGCGATGTTGGTATTTATAAATCGGTAAGTATAGGATTCGAAATGACATCAATGCAGCGTTAATTTCGTGCTTCAATACAAATTTGAAAGTGGAATGAAAAATTAAGCTCAAGAATACCGACTCTAAATTAGCTATAAACCAATATTTTATGTTCTTTGTATTATAAACCATATTGCATTTTCGTCTATGCCCTGCTACAGCAAGTTAGCCCAAAACACCAGAAAGAAACATTGAAATGTGAGTAAAAGTGAGCTGTACAGTAAATACGCGTAATAGGCCTATTGCGAACAAAGTTACTACGTAAAGTATGTTAATCAAGTAACTTTATGGTAATATGCATCATCAAACCTAAAATAAATTTTTCGAATTTGACCTATGACCCTGTCGTTTAGTTAGTGAAAAAAAATATTTGTTTATCTTCAACTGTAAGAGTTTTGCTTTGCAGATTTACAAGTGTGAGGGCGTTTGTTACGACTCAAATACAGTTATTGCTTATAAATGTGAAAGTCATTCTGCTTGCAAGCGATTAGATCGTCAACGTTGTTATAATGAAAACACTTGTAATGGTATATGGACCTTTACAAACATAGCGGTATGCCCTGCTACTTGCGGAGGACCATTACGACCAGTCACTCAGGAATGCAGAGTTAACGGTAAGATGATATTGTGGTCTAATCTACTAAAAAAGTAACATCTTTGGTACGATAGTACACTTCACATGGAAGCTAAACGCTTCTTGTTGCAAATAGGGTCTAGCAGAGAATTTACAAAAAAGGGAATATAATATTTGACCTTTAGTAAGCTATACACTGAAATATTAACTACCGACAGGATCACTAACTTTACATTTTTTGAGTGTAAGGATATGTCTAATCTAAAATACAGTGCGTTTTGGCTTACAAAGTGTAGTCCAACTGACTACAAAGCGCAAAAAGATAAATGTGTAAAAGTTAATTGAAAATCAAAATTTTTATTAAATGACTTTTTACTCATTAGCTTTTGAGAATTTTGCATTTATTTTACGCCTAAAATTGACTAATGTAAGCCAACTAGTGTAGTTTTATTTAAATAGGCGTATAGATTTTTAGAAATTAAATTGTGTAGCCCATGTCATTCCATTGGTGCGTATATAGCAACCACTCAAATTTCTCTGGCATGGTAATTTAGACAGACGGTTGTGGCTGACAAAAGGTCATCCTATATAAAAGCACCACAAAGTAATCTGTGTACTTACTACTCACCGTAGAACAACTGGCGAGATGCAGTTTTATATTAATACCTAATGATCAACTTTATCAAGGGTTTTAAATTTTTGTTTATTAAAACAACGTTAACATGGTGATAAGTACTTTATTCAATTTTAGAAAAACCTGTTGCTTTTAGATTTTAATCTTATGTTAAATCTAAACAAATTTGTGCCTTGAAATCGGACTCAACCTTGCGGCAAAAGCTTTACATAGGCATAATCTTTAATCTAAACTTACATAACTATTGCTCAGTGGCCTCACCAGGGTCCAAGGTACATGACAGGAATACGAAAAGCGTTACTCTCCAGCATAAAGCAATATTTTTTGCAATCAATTAAATTTCTTCGCCCTTATTTAAAAGCTTTCCTCAATTTTAAATCAACAGCTTTCTGGAGTTAGTAAGTAATGGTAAAAACCTCTATTTAAAAATACGAGTTGCCAAAGTGATATCATGTAAAACAGAATCATCCAGCGCGAGTCGCCATCTATCATCACCTGCTGATGTAAATGGTGTTGTTATCAACTTTTTATTAAATGCAGAGCAAAGCAAAGCTTTACAAAGAACAAATGAAAAATTTTGCAAATCTACCAAATAAATTATTATCAAACAATTTCTACACTCATAATATACAGATTAGTAAAAGTGTGTAGTATCACACTTTAAAGTGCTGATGTATAAAATGGTATTTTTGTTAAGTTTTGGCAAATTAAATCATTGAAAAATTCTTTTTAAGTAAAGTTATGTTTTTGAGCAATTCAGAGAGCTAATACAGGTGGAAAAATTTTATCGTCATGAAAACAATTGACACGCCGTCATACGAGACTACAAATAGCATTTTTTGCTGTATAATGTCAAATTTTGCAATGTCGTTTGCTTCGTCAATAGATATTGAATGCTAAACATTGCTGCAAGGATTTTCACAACAAATGGAGCAAATAGAGAAATGTTTAATTTTGATGTGATAGCTGGAAACAAAATTGAATATTTTTTGTTGATATTTCAAGTTTGAATTTTCTCACAAGCTATTCTTAGAAAAGAAATTTCTGTATGATAACCCCGAACGTTATGTTTACGTTTCAGTACGTTGTGAGTTGTATAAATTATTCACCTTAAGCAAGTAAAAGCTACAAGTAAATAGTAAACATTTGTTTAATTGTTGTCAATTTGTGAATGAGTAGAGCGAGAAAGAAGTTTGCCAACATGGCTCATGACGTTACTTTAATAATGCTCACTTGTTTGCTGTGCTTGTACTGATACACCAAGTCAAAGGCTTATTTTAGCAACTCGAAAAGACTACTGCACTTTTATGATGTATGCAGAAGATGATAAAAATGCTGCAGTTTTGCTGCGATTGAAGGAATTTTAAACCAAAGTTCTGAGATACCAGTACCTTGATAGTGCAAAAATGGCATGTACAACAGTTTTGTTAGACCAGTAGCTCTAAACCAGGGGTGGCCAAGCTGTGGCGCATTGCATGATTAGAAGTGGCGCATTGTGACCTTGTGGTAATAACACGCAGCTTACAACCGCGAACAAATCTTTGTTTTTGTAAACAGACGCGACATGGAAGGGAAATACTTGCACCAGGATTTATGGAGATTGTGGCGCATCTGAAACCGCAATAAAAAGTATAATAAAAAGTTGACGCATGGTTGGTGAAAGTTTGGCCACCCCTGCTCTAAACCTTTTTTTAAAGCAACCCAAGCTTGTTGAAAAAATCAAATTTGTAAAATCTTGCGACCCAAGTATCTCCTAATACATACACGTAGTTAAATTAAAAGCTATGAAGTGAAATTTTTTATGATGACAGAACTGTATTGATACAATAATACAATAAGCCCTTTTCACCGAACATCTATTGATGAAATCACTCGTAAATCACACTAATGAAAAAGTTGTGCTTGCTTACCGTCAGTGAGTTTTTGAAATCGTGGCGATACTTTACTTAAGCACAACTGAAGGTCAGCTTCAACTTCTAACAGATTTCGATGCTTGGTTTTCAATACACACATAGCTCCAGCTTCACACAATCGAGTTGTCGCAAATGGAAGCAGCTTTTTTATAACAAATTTGAAACTGTTGGATAAATTTTGCACATGGAAGCTTAAAAAAGGATATTTGCAGAGACTTTTGGGTGTTTTTCTTTGAAAGATGCCAAAGAAATACGATTTGTTGGTTCTGATGTTATTTTCATGAATTCTTCAGCTACAAGGAAGGGGTAGTTGAGGCAGATCTGTACCGGAGAATGGATCCATTATCCAATCATTTTTATTAGTAGGCGACAAAGCGTCACCATAATAGTCTACAAACTTTTTGGCAAGCTATTCCAGGAGTCCAATTATGGTTTACTTAACATCAACTTCTTTGTCGCAAGTATACTTTCTTAGTTCAAGGAACATATCGTACTTATCTCGAGCCATGTAGCTTTTCCACAGAATGAGTTTTTTGTAGTAAGCAACAACTTTAGCAGCATGATCAATTACTGTAAAACCAGCACTTTGCACAGATGAATTCAGGCAATTCAGAAAGTCAAATATATCGGCAAGATAAGCAATCTTTGCATTGAAATCTTCTTGACTAAATTTTTCAGCTAATGCCGTAAAATTTTGTTGCCTCAGAAAAATAACAATTTTACCTCGCAGATCACAAACACGCTTCAGCACACGACCCCGTGATAGCCACCGTACTTCTGAATGCAAATGCAATGATTGATGATCAGCATCCATGTCGCCGCACAGACACGAAAATAGACGCTGATTTAATAGCCTTGCTTTAATATACTTCGTGCAGTTCTTGCCACAGCTTTTTGCTGCAGGAGCCTCTTTGTGGAGAAAACAATGTATGCATTCAGCCTTTGACGCCTTGTCTTTGATTCGTTTTAGAACTCCAGACTTGAAGCCAGTACATGCTGCTGCACCATCAGTGCAAATTCCAGCACATTTCCCCCAAGGAATGGAGTATTCTGTGAAGAAATTATTCAAGCATTGAAAAATATACCCCCCACTTTGTGTGCAACTTCAATGCTTTGCAAAATAACAAATCTTCTGATACAGCAGCATTGTTGATGTAGCGAATAAAGACTGAAAGCTGGGGCAGACCTGTAATATTGTGCATTTATTTAATTTAGGGGTTCTCTACCGAGGATAAATTTACCCTTTGCGGGTAAATTTGACCCTCGGGGGTAATTTTTGTTAGCAAAAAATTCACACTTTTACCTATTACAACAAGCATTTGTAAAAGTGAAAATATAAAAAAAATTTGGGGGGTAAATTTTACTTTTGAAATTTGCCAAGGGGTAAATGGGAGAGCAAAGGTTGAGGACCCCTTATCCAATTGAATGAGATAAATGGAGATTCTTTCACATGAGTAACAATCGGCTCAAGAATATCATCCGACATGACTACTATGCGTCTTTTCACCGTGCCGTTTGGCAATGAAGCTGTATTCAGTTTTTTACTTTCTTTCTCACCAATCATTATTGTTGCAACTTCATTTACAGCCGGCATTAACAAATCCTCAACAATTGTATGAGGTTTTTTCTGTTTTGCATTTGGTAGGAAACAGCCTACGAAGAGTGGACAGTTAATTTCTTTTCGGTTGAGAATTTTGTCATAACATTTCTCTGTCCTTTAATCGTATTTAACTTGCGCTCAATAAATTCAACAGGCTTGTCTAAACAATTTGAATGATTTGTTTCTAAATGGCGATTCAATTTGTTTTTCTTCATTGATTGTGCACAGAGAACTTTTAGACATACTACGCATTTTGGTTTGCCATCCAATTCCGTAAAACCTAGTTTTTAAAAAGCTTCATTGTACGATCTTTTTGCCCTTTTAAGTCTAAAATTAAGCAACAAAAAGTTTTGAAAATTAATTGCGTTCTTCTGCTATTGATGGGACTAATAAGCAAGCAGAGACTAATTAAGCTCATCTTGATACGCCACTAATTAACTAACATCATAATCGCATTTAAATCATCACAATTAAGATTATCACATAATAAAATGTTTTACTCTACAAAACGCCATAGGCCTACAAACAGAAAACGGTCATAAGGTCTTCCACGACAAAGATTATTCATGCTCAAAAACATAAAAATTGCTGGAATTAAACCCAAACTACTAGCCTTTAATTGTGGGTTGTTGCCCTAGCCTAGTCTGACTTGCATAATTTTGCTTTTCAGTGCCCACGAACACAAAGGTTCTTCACTCTGGGAGTTCTTTGCTAACAAAAGTAGTAGCATACAGCGTTTACTACTTCGAAGCGTTTCACGACTTTGCGGTCTCCAGTAGTTTAAAGCTTTCATTGCGCGACTTTTTGGTTGCAAAAATGCTACAGGTTTGACTACTATGAAGCGGCGTTGCGTTTTTATTTTTCATTGCTTTCTGCAAGTTTCACTCTTTGTAGATGTTTACAAAAAACAAGCGACCCAAAAAATAATCAAGTGACCCAACTTGGGGTCGCGACCCATAGGTTGAGAACCACTGCGCTAGATAGTTAGCTCACCATTAAAGGTAAATAGTCATTAAAGTGAAAGTAAAGATAAAATCATTTTAAGCCTATTTTGGGGCATCAACAAGCAGTCGTTTCAAAAGCATACAGCAAAATCATCTCTTGCATGAAGAATGTATGGATTTTTTACAATCAACCTGTTTAGTTTTCAATAAATAATCCAACACTAGCTATAAAAAAATACCGAATTCCAGATAATTTGACTGCAGGCAAACTAAAGGAAAACGTGCTGAAGATAGCACGGAGATACACAGGCTTGTCCATGGGACATATTTTTCTGTCCCATCCCATCCCATTCCATAGCAGTTCATGCCTGTCCCATCCCATCCTATCCCATGGGATTCCCATCAAAATACAATTCAATAAAAGTTATTAAATTTATGAAAATTTAAGTATAATGTGTACTAGATAGGACTACACGTACAAAGAGAGATACCAAACGACAAAATTTATTAACTTTGCTTACTTAAAATTCAGAAGAGTTCACAATTCATTATCATTCTGCCACTCATATTCCGAGTCACTGTGCTCATTCAGCAAATTTTCAATTTCCTGCTCATCAACGAGCATGATGCGCAAAGCAGTGTTGCCAGATTGAAACGAAGCTCCTATACCACAGAGGGGACAAAATTACACCATCTACGATTTTTCTCAAAAACCATCTAAAATCAAAGAAACACCGATAAACCACTCACTGAATATGACTAAAGTTTCAAGTTGTCTTTAAAAACTATTTGCCTATCTATTTAGCAATTTAAAGACAAGGGGTAAGGCAGAAATCTAGCTCTCTCAATAAGATGCAATTTAACTCACTTATCAAGCCCACCAAACTTCAAATCTAACGCTAAAACTAAACCAGGACCAAGGCTAACCTCACTTAAAAGCAAATTTATTCAAAACTGAAATTTTCTGCCTTGCCCCATCTCTTTCGATTGTTGGATTGCATCGTTGGGAGTGGCTTTGAGCACGATCGCCCAAAGTGGCCAGATTATCATAAATTTTAGGGTTTAGTATCCCTTACCAATGCTTGCCCATCTATTTAGGTATGACGTTATCAAAAGGCTATCACATGGCTACTTTCCCATAGGTCCCGTGGGAAATGCAATGCGTGCAGTCCCATCCCATCCCATCCCATCCCATGGGACATTTCCCATGGGATTCCCATGGGAATCCCATTCCCATGGACAAGCCTGGAGATACAAAAACCACAAATATTGTTTTCTGAACAGTAGAAGTGTATATACAGTAATGCCTCCGATATTTTCAGCACTCATGACATCACTGTATAAAGAACCAATCACCTGATAGACGATAAAGTGGTGGTTGAGGTTATTCCAGTCCATTTTTGTTTTATCAAAATACATCAATATGTGACCGTCCTATTTTAAGAGATTTTCACACGAGTTGAGCGTCAACAATTCGTGGGGTGATACTACACATCTTTACAAACATATTGACAAAAAAACAATTTAGCAATAAATTATTGGGAAGATTTTTATGAAATTTTTACTATGAGTAAAATTAAAACCAAAAAGAAAAACATTTTCGTTTGCCAACATTTTACTCGCATATTTACTGTGATTGTGAGCATTATTACTGTTTTCAGTTGTTCTATTTTCGTGATTTCCTCAGTTAAAAGCTTAAGCAACGTAAGTATGCAAAAATATTGAAGACATTGTGAAGAGACATTGTGAAAGACTTTTTAATATTCATCGAGCTCCTGGTCAGCGCCAAATAATAGCAATAATGTGGGGAGTGAAACATCAAACTAAGTTTAAGCATGGGTTGACTAAAAATATCAGAAGCTCAAGCGCATAACTACTGCTGGCGCTACAACACCAACACCAACAAGAACAACTGCAAACATTTATTTTGTGATTGCAAAATTGTTCATGCTTTCTGGAATGATGTGTTTGATGGAATTTTAGCAAGATTTCGGCATTAATATCCTTCGAATAACTTTTATAAACTGTTTGGATTTCATGCACGATATTTTCATTATCATTTTGTCAACCTGATGCTCTTATTGGCAAGATTCTTGATTTACCGATGTAAATATTTGAAAACAAAACCCAATATGCTTCATTATTTTTTACACAATAAAATCAATAAAAAAATTAGAGCACTCTATTGCTCAGAAGAATAACAAATGGCAATTTCATTACAAGAAATGGTCTAGTGTAATTTAGACATAGTATATATGCTTTATCTCTTGTTTTATTTTTGTGTTCTTGTCTTTGTACCCACAATAAATAAAAAAAGTACGTGTAGCAGTTATCAAGACCGCTACATAGGCCTAATATGATATTTTGCATGTCTATAGGGCAGTAATTTCGACAGTGAGGTCCACATACTTTTTTTGGCAGATGAAGAAGTTTCAGGGGTTCTCGAAACAAGTTATTTAAATCGATGATAGATACTTTTTTAAACTAATCATAAAAAAATCTTAAAATTTTGGTAAAAGGGAACGCAATTTATTAGAATAGCAAGGGGTCGGCTGAGCAAATTTTTAAAACAGCTTGGGAATTACTTCTATAGATTGTGATAGTGTGACGCCATACTTGCTTTATCCCTTTAAGGATCATAAGATTCTAATTCATAAAATTGGAGACAATTGATTCATTATTTGGTAACAACAAAATTACAATTAATCTTAGAAAAATGGTTATTACGTCATAATGATATAACAATTAACAACCATTAACATATGTGCTACATTATCCCTCAAAGGGTTCTGTAAATAGTTATGCTAAATGAAGTTGTTCGAAAAGAAACTGTACATAACGAAAAGAGTCACTCTCGTCTAAGTCAGATATTTTGAAAACACAGAAATTATTTTTAATCAACGATATTTCTTTAGGTACCTCACTATAATTACAGTATTTATTGCGTAAAGCAGAGGTGTCAAAATCGTGGGCTTTTGGGGGTCACATTACATGTTGGCAGTCGTGCCGAGGGCCGCATGATATTTTTCGATTTGGAGATCACCACTTCTCTGAGCAACGGTCTCTGTAATGTAGCTCGCAGCGAGGTCAATGTCCAAAAAAAAAAAAGGTCATCACCTCTCCGAGTTCTGGATGCCTGAAGAGATGAGGACCTTTTTTTTTTGGAGATCAATCACGTTGCGGGCTACATTACACAGAACTTTGCACGGAAAAGTGGCTATCGTCTAATGGGCCGCATTGAAAGGCACTGAGGGCCGAATGCGGCCCGTGGGTCACGAGTTTGACACCCCTGGCGTAAAGGATGTAAAATGAGTGCAGTTGAACGAACTAAAGTATTTTTAATACTTACTTTTAACACGTTCATAGCAAAGAATCGTAAGGAAATCATGTTATATTACATGATGCAGTTTACCGTAAGTAGCTTAAAAGACCTTACGTAGCAAAATTTACATTTTAACTAACTAGCTACTAGAAGTTTTGTATTCGGATTATCTGCGCTGTGTTAAATAGGCCTTACCCATACTATACTGTAAATATTTTAGCGTCAAGCTGAACCTAAAAATGTATTCAGAAGAAAAAGAATATTTCAACACTATACGACGGATTTAAAATAAAAGATGGTTACAGTCTTTTAGCCAAAACGATTCTTGTTAATCTAGCTTTCTTGAAGTTTTTGAATTTTGGTATCTCTAAGAATAATAAAAACGCAGGTGTACAATCCCACAATTGCGTCGGCGCCAATTATGGAACGATGGTAACAAGAACTATAATGACACTCTGCAACAATAATCCATGTCCATCATCATGGTCGTTGTGGAGTAAAGTTGGATCATGCTCCATGACTTGTGGAAATGGAGATCAAGAATTTACGTCGGAGTGTTTAACCGGTGCTAAAACAAGCTCAACTATGTGTGGTAAGAACTAAATTACCTAAAATTTGGGTTATCTAAAACTTAAGATTGAATTGAGGTTGCTTTATTAGTAAGTTATTTTTACTACTTTCATGAACTAATGTATTTATAAAGCTTGTATTTCGCCAAATTTTAATTTTCTTTCGGATAATAACTATCTTACAGACCAAGTAATTATAATACTGCAGTTAGATCTTCATTGTCGTTTGTACTGTAAAATTCAAGGTAACTGAGTGATGTAAGCTAATTCAACATATTAATGTGTCTACAGTCAAATTAAACGCTCTTTTTCTTCGGTTGAACTAATACTGTTTTGCTACCAACAGATAGACAGATAATTGCAGCTGAACATAGGGGCAAACCAGCCATTTAATATTTTATTGTCCACAAGTAACACCACTTAATGGTTTCTGTAAATTTTAACAGTCCACATTCTTAACCCTCATACGATTGTTGGGGGCAAAATTGACTCCAAGATAAGTAAATTCGTATTAACTTTTGATAATCTTGATTATTCGATTTGTACCTTCTTGAATTCCACAATCATGGTGTTGCATTACAAATGGAAATGGTGTTTTCCTCCAGAAAAACTTAAATTTTTTTATTTTATTTTATAACATACACACTATAAATGGTAACTAGGGTCAAAACTGAACCCATATTAAAATTGTTACGGCTTGCGTTATTTATTTTTACCTTCCATTGTACTTTTATAAATCCTTGATTGCCTTAATTTGTTTACCGTATTGATTCTTTTATAGATCTTTTTGACAAAAATGGCAAAATATGTTTTAATCTTCAAAATGAGTTGCATCACCAAAATGAAAACGACAGGGTTGGAAAGAGTTGTTCAAGTTCGAACCTCGAGTCGAATCACGAGTCATTGATGTCGAGTCTCGAATGGAGTCGAGTCATTTTGTTCAAACAACTCGAGATAGGTCGAGTATTTTTGTACCACGACTCGAGTCTTTTCAAGACTGTATTGCCAGTGTTTAGTTTCAAGTGATTTTTTTTAATGATTGCAATCGATTTGTGAAATATTATTCGGTAAATTAAAATGATTGGGCTCCTAACCTAGGCTTACCTAAAGTCTGATCTCGACAGCTCAAAGTTCACTTTTAGTACTGTACCGTTATTAGTAAACATAATTCTACTGTTTTACCAACTGCAGCTGGCTGGAAAGTCGAGTTTAAAAAGGTTAGGAACATACTTGCGAGCCTATATATACCACCCGCAGGATGCAAAACCTCATACAACAAAAACCTTAAGGGCTTGCAGTACAAAAAATGATTTGTAAGATTTTGACTTAATACCAGTTGCTAGCAGGAGCGCGCGCAGAAATTTTTTAAAGTACCGGTATCTTTTTTTTTAATTTATTAGCCTTAGTCACTGCTACACCAGAGAAATTATTGACTGCTAGCATTTTTACACGTTGGCTACAACGGATACACTGCAGCTGTGCAACAAGCTTTTTAAAGAGCTCGTCAATTAAGTTTTATAATCTAAAAAGATCGTAGTAGTAATTCATATTGTTTCACTCTGTATTATTACCACATCACCTTTTATCTCATATAACTAGTACACAAACAATTACTCAGGTAAAGTTGAGAAAAGTTCTATTTTTATCAGTAAACGCTGAGTGATTTCTCAAAAAGAATTACGAACAACATGAAACAAAGTATAGATAATGTCAGTTGCTAGCTAGCAATTTTCAGGCAATCTCCTAATTAATTAAGAGGATCTGCCTTCAGCATCACACAAAGATAAATAGAAATATTGTTTAAAAACAATCACCAACATCATGCTGTACAACACAGCAACCTATTAAAACATCTCAACATGTCCAGCGAGTAATGGACATATTATATTAGATTGCTATATGGTACAATATGACTTTGGTAATTGTTTAGCAATATTTCTATTTATCTTAACCTGAAATAAATAAAGCTTTCCAAGGCCTAAAGCATTTAATGTCATTCTTTCTCGGTATAAAAGGCTATTTATTTGTTACTGTTGCAAGCATAATGACTAAAAACAATATTTAACGTTTTTTGATGAAGCGCGTGCATAGGTGCCCACCTTCTTACATTCACTAACACACGAATTTCCAAGGCACAATTTTTAAGAAATCAAATTTTTAAGAAAGAAAATTATTTATTCAAGCAATTTCATTATCAGTAGACCAGTAGAGTCTCAAATCAAAACATTCGAGTCTCGATTTCTGGTGTCGAGTCCCGAGTCAATTTGAGTCAATTCCTGCAAATGATTTAATTCAAGTCGAGTTATTTTATATCGACTGTAGTTGAGTCGACCCATTGACTCGAGTCTTCTCAACTTTAGAAAATGAAAGCGATAGGGATAATGACGATAATACAGAATCTTTTGAAGAGGAATATATATACCCTCAGATGAGAAAGACTCGGACGAAGAACCAGTTGAAAAAGATTTCATGCGCAGAATAGTAGAAGACGAACTAGATTCAAATGAAAAAGTTGAACTACAAAAACTGGAGAGAACAGATAGATCAGTGGAACCAAAGCAATACACGGCTAGAGATGGCACTACGTGGCAGCCAGTAAGTTCCCAAAGACATAGAACACGGGAACATAATATCGTGCTTTCTCGTGCAGGGCCCCAAAACTTACCAGCTATTTTTACTGAAGTTTTACTAGCTTTCCGCTTGTATTTAACAATGTGGTCGACTTCGTAGTACAACAAATAAACGCTGAAGCTGAAAATTGTTTGAGGAAAAACAATCAGAAACAGAATGATGCCCAACACACAGAAAGGAAATTTTAGCATACATTGTTATAACTATGGCTACAGGTCATTTGAAACAGAATCATCTTTTTATTGAAAAACTCTGCGGCAAAAAATACGGATCCCGAATTTTTAAAGCTATACAGATTTAAAGCTTCATCAAGATTCATGATATTTAATAACAAAAGTACCTGCACTGCTCGAAAGTCTAGATACAAACTTGCGTATACAAACTTGCAAAAGAGGTTTTGATGAAATGAACAAACTTTTTCTACGTTACTACACTTTAAATGAATGCCTCAATGCGAATGAGCAGCTAGTGCCCTTTTGAGGTTGCTGTCTTTTCTCGGAGCACCTGTCGTTTTTGTTGTGATTGCCTCTTCTCTTCCTCGGGATGGAGGTAGGCTACGGCATGAACGGCAATTCAGGTTCATGCCGTCAACCTAATTGATATTAGGCTAGGGAAAAGATGGCAGCCCATTTTGAATCAGTCATGAGCGACTAGTAGCCAAGGCGGACTGCTATTGGTGGGTACCCAAGAGTCGTCTTCTACGACATGCTGGGTTAGCAACTTCACAATTGTAACCCGGTGAAGTACGGGTAGGCCGCCTGTCTTCCACATAAAAGGTGGAGGCATCCCGTTAAGTGTCTTGTCCAAGGACACAACAAGCAAGCTTGCTGGCTTGTTCTCCACACTATCACAATTTTATGCTGAGCGCTAAGGCGAGGAAGATGTGAATACCATTAAAGTCTTTTGGTATGACTCGACTTAGGGAATGAACCCCAGGTCTACCCACTGCGAAGCGGACACTCTAACAACTACACCATCACGCCGGTATCTTGGAGTTCCTCGCAAGCAAGCCTGACAAAAACGGCATGAAGATATTTTGGATTTGTGATTCAACTACAATCTATCCCCTGAAACCCAAACCCAACTTTGGCAACGAAGATAATGCACAGCAGCGCGGTCTCCCTCAAAATGTTGTTCTTGAATTATCTTTACCTTTCCACAGAAGTAGCTAAAACATTATCTTGAACAATTATTTTAGACATGAACGTTACGTTGCAAAAGGGCCTTACTTTTGTTGGAACATTTTGAAAAAACAAAGCATTTGTGCAAGCAAGCTTTTTGCCTTCCCGAATACATTAAATTCAATCATCAGTCTTTGGATTTCAAAAAAAACGCGACTTTAATGACATATTTGCAAAAGAAGAATAAATGCGTGCTCATACTTTCCAGCATGCATCATAATGCAGTAGTTTCCAATGATAAAGACTAAGAGAGAATACAAAACATCCTAATTAGCTGTTTAGTTATTTCTTGCAGAAGCTAGAGACAATGTGTTCAACTCAAGTTACTCAGATTCAGAACAGAAATAGGTGTCACGTATGCTCTAGGCAAAATGACAGAAAAACTCCTTATGTGTGCAGTTGCTGACAGCAAAATGTATCCACCAAACATTTTATAAAGACGACAATCTGAGTGTGTAATAACTGCCAGTAATTTGCTCAAGCGTTTCTGATTTCACGTTTGCTTACATAATATCATAGTCATTTCAAAAAGCAATATTTTTTTCTCTTTAAGTTTGCAGATGCGTATAATCATTTTTTAATATCTAGAAAAATTGTTGTGGTCGATTGATATGCTTTGGTTTTTCCTCCACTTAGGCTCAACTTACCTACCCGACCTGGTTTTTTCATTCACATAGATTTTACGGTAATTTCATATGCTTGTTCTTCAAAATACTTGTTGGTACCATGGCGCAGAAGATAGCGTCAACGGCTCTCCATCGCAAGGTGCATCATTTAATATCCAGCTGTGTTATATTGTTGTGTTCTTAGGCAAAGCACCGTACATTGGTTGGCTCTACCCCAATAATCCATCAAGAGTGATCGATAGCTCTGAAGTTGTACCAGAATAACATAATATCTTACTGGAAGCAATAAACATCAACATCTCCAAGATGGGTGCAAAAGCCCTATGACGAGTGTCTCAACATAGCGCTTCAAGACCCTTTTCCCTATTGAAGGAAAAAAAGCAAAATAGACTAAAAAGAAACAAAAATATCAACTCTGATTAGGTTCCGGTTTTATCATAAATTACGCATCTGTCCATATTCCTTTTAAAATAATTAATCAAAAGTCATTTTTTAAAAAATAGTTAACTACTTTGTTTTTAATGTTGAAATTTTGAAACCAAAATTATGAAAAAATCTGTTTTGATATTCTTAAAAATTTTTCATGATATGTATTACATAACATACACCAGAATGTGGTAAAAAAACGATTGAAGAAAATTTTGCGCTTGGGGTCAAATCTGACCCCAATTAATTTCAACGTGGCGAAAACCTAATAAACGTATGAGGATTAATACTATTTAAAAAATTTTATTCCGGGCAAACTTTATCAATGAGCACAATTTTAAAAAAACAAAAGGCTACAAAAAGAATCTTACCTCCTAAAACAGGAATATCAATGGTATTCCAAGTTATGATCAACTTAGGACCATTCCCATTAGTACTGTAAACACCTGGCAAGATTATCACTACATTTCCAACTAACAGATTAAAAATCTTAATTGAATCATCAGCTACACGTAACAAAATATTCTGAATGAACATCTTTAAATCTTTGATTTTGAAAGAGCTTTAATTTTGAGCAGAATGTGGAATATTGATACCAGGAAAGTTCAAAAAAATTTATCTTGATTTTCGCTGGGACAAAGTATAAAAGCTGCAAACGTTGTTTTTGAATTTTGTAAGGTTGACAATTATTTTTTGGATCCAAAACCTGGGATGATTTTTTGCTCCGTTCTCTAATTGAAAACTTTTTAATAGTGCAAAATTTGTAAAAAAATTACGGAATTTTGAAAACTGATTAAATCTAAACGACCTAATTAAATGTAAGCGCGGGCCGCCAGTTATCCAACCCTGGTTTTAAAGCATTTACCGTTGTTCGTGGTACCCCTCAATAGCGTCTCGGTAGAAAATACCGGTTCCACCAGCTGCACCGACTGCATGTGTATAAGTGCACTTGAAACAGAGAACAGGTTAACTACTTTTATGAGCATGTGTCACTCATACGCTAACTACGTCTAAAAGGCCTGGTCCTAGTCTCCCAATTCATAATTCAAGACTAATTGTTTCATCTGACTCCTTTTTAGGGGAAATCGTCAGAGAGAAAACAATAGAAAAAAACGCGCATTTAAAGCATAGGGGAGGTTGTGATTGAACGACCGATAATTGACTAGTGTATCAGTTTTAGACTGCAAACAAATTCCTTTTCTCAACATAAATTTTAATTTGAGCTTTTGAAGTCGACAAAGTAAAAGGATATGCGTCCTTTAGCTCTTCGCCCAAAGTTAAAAATTAGTCATCATTGTAATTCTTGGAACGAATAAGAGTTTCAAAGAAATTATTGCAGATTTATATTCAGAAGCATATTTTTCCATCGAGCAATCAACTAAAATCTTTTTGCTTAAATCTATTTCATGTGAGCAAAGCGAATGGCGTGGTTTTTTAAGTGGATGAAAAATATTAATAGAGTTATCACGCTTTCCAATTGACAACAAAACAGAAATTTTCAGTTACGTAGAGCAATAATACGAAAAAAAGTTGGTAAACTATTGCTAAATTTTTTACTTTTTGAACATAGACAGCTCTGGTACGAGCATGAGAAGCAAGACTGAGACATGCAACGAAGGCTCATGTCCGCCGATTTATGGATCATGGACGCAGTGGACTTCATGTGGAAGCTCTTGTAGTGGTCAAAGAATAAGAACAAGGTACAACTAAAATCTAAGTATACTTTTTATTTTCAATTTAATCTGCAAGTCACTGTTTACAGAGACTGTCAAAGTAATTGTGAGCAAGCAAGCCAAGTAATCTCTGAATATCAATTATGTTCAATTGTAAATTTGTGTGTAACAAAAACGACCACAAAAGCAACAACAACAACACCAACAACAAAAACAACACCAACAACAACAGCAACAACAACAGCAATAATAACACCATCAACAACAACAGCAACACCAACAACAGCAACAACAACAACAACAACAGCAACAACAACAACAACAACAGCAACAACAGAAATAGCTGTAACAATGACAACAAACTTTATCAGCAACAATCTGACAATCACGTCAAAAAAGATAATAACAACAACGAAAACAGGTGCAACAACAGCAACATCAACAGTACTGGTATTATTAATAGTAACTGCTACAATGAGCTCAATAACCGGATCAGATTTTTGACAATTATTACATTTACAATTAATGTGATGCCAACGCATTTTGTCAGTAACAAAGCCAAGAGTGTTTAAAAGGCTGGTTGCAGGCGGAATGCGACCTATTAGAAACGTTGTTGCAGCTCTAGACTAGTTAAATAATAGAAAATATTTAATTCAACCCGGTTGTTTCATTTATTCCGACTCTATTTTTGCTTTTTGCTAACAAATTCTCAAAAATCTTGTTGGTGATACAGAATTTTAATATAGCTTTGAAAAAAGCTTTTTGAGCCTTAAGCTTTTCGTGACGGTCTCATCAGTGGCGGTATCGCGTCAGAAAGGAAGATCTAGAGTGAGTAAGTGCTTTTTATGTGATCAATTTGGACGTTAGGCAATCAACACAAGTCAATGATAGCGCTAGTATTGTAAAACTAGCCAGGAAGAATTTCGCAATAGCAAAATGCTGAAAAAAGCGCAGCAAGAGGCCAAATAAGAACGCCGCAATTATCAAAAGAGTTTGAGAATGTAAACAAACTCTTTCTGTCTGCATAACACCGGGCGCCGGGTCTTGCTAGAAGCAGCCTCTAAGACAGCGTTTCTCAACCCTTTTCTTCTGCGACCCAAAATCGATTAAAAGTTCTATCTGCAATAGTAGCTGCGATTCAAGTAAATTCGAGCGTACATATGCAGTATTAAATTTAAACAACACGAAATACCAGAACTCATTCAACGACTTTCCACGTCATTTCGCTTCAAGTTTTTAAAATCGTAGTTCAACATCACTCAGCGCCAAACACATGGAATGCTCTGCATCCAAACGATTTCTATATTTGTCTTTCGTAAATGCCAGTATTGAAAATCTCATCTCACACAAGTATGGTCATGGAAAGGGATTAATATTTTCAAGGCTTCTTTATACAAGATTGCATATTCGTTTGGAATTTGACATCAAAATTTGGATAATGAAAGTTCTTCAAAAGATAACTTCAGTGATGAGTCGTTTTTAAGATTAATCAACTGTTCCTGAAAATCAAAAGAAAATCTTGCATTAAAATCGGCCACAATTGCGCTAAATAGATTTTTTATTCACATATAGGAGTTGATGTTCTCTGGAATGTATTTTTCAAAGTTTTTTCTGAGTGTGAAAGTCTTTCAAAATAACAAACAAAACTGAAGTCATTAAATCGGGCTCTGGATCAAGGTCCTCAATGGTCCTGCTCCAAATTGGAAAGAGAGCAAACTTTTTGTTTTCTACTTTGACATACTACAATTCCAAGTTTTCTTTAAAAGCACGTACTTCGTCTGTGAAATCAATCACTGTATGAAAGTCTCTCTGCATCGATTTATTCAACGTATTTAGCGCTGTCATCATATCACCCAAGTAGAAGAGAAGTAAAACGTATTTCTCAATTCGAAATTTTTGGCCAAGCGCGAAATATTTCTCCCGCAAAAAAGTTTCTAGTTCTGCAATTCTATAAAACGAGCTAAAACTTTGCCGCTTGACACCCACCTGCTTTCGAAATGCGATAGCAGCTGTTGGTACGAAGCTCAACATGATGAATGCAACTCTTGAAACAGGCGAGAATTTGAACCACGAGCTTTAACAAAATTTACAATTTCAATAACGTCTTTCATAGCCACCAAGAATTGCACTTAATTCACGAGACGCCCAATTTTCTCAATGCAGCACGCAGTGAATTACTTGAACTCTTGAATAAATTTTCGTATAAGGCAACAAAACCGTTCTAACATTCCATTAAACTGGGAGCGCCATCTGTACAAACACTAAAACATTTGGCCCAATCAATCTACTTGTCCACATCAAAAATATCTTTACCGGTGGTTGTTGTTGTTGTTACCCGACCCCTTCCCAGAGATGGGGTCATGGCGGAAGACCATGGAGCCCCAGAAGCCGGGCAACTCTCCAGGGTCTGAACCAGAGGTCGTAGAGAGACACAGAGTCGCCAAAGAGCGAGCGGCTCAAGGTTTCCGTAGCTGGACAGTGCAGGATGAGATCAGAGGTGTACTGGGACGAGTGTTTGCAGGCGCTGCAGGAAGGATTCTCGATTCTGCCAATCATAGAGAGATAAGGGCGTAACAGAAGACTGGAACAGATGGCAGATGCTTTCTCGCAGCCTGGGCCGTTAGTACGTCTGTTGGAAATGTCAGACAGAAACTGAACCATCAACAAGTTCCGAAGGCCGGCAGTCTTGCAAGTGAACATCGAAGACCTCACTGCAAGCAAGATGAATGTACTTCATCATCTCGCCGTGCAGTATGAGGCACTCGTCATTCTTCTTCAGGGGACCCAATGCACTTGTACAGATAAGCTAACAACACCAAACTTTGCACTAGCTGGGTATTTTTTAAGCAGGAAGCATTGCTTTGCCACATTTGTTCATGACCGCCTAAAATAGATCTTTGTTAATCAGTTCCCAGCTACATCGGAGACTGCGTGGTTGTGCGTAGACGTTGATGGCTATAGAATCGTCAATGTCTACAAACTTCCTCCTAAGCGACTGCAAGCGTTTGATCTCCGAGTGTTCCCTCACCCCGTTCTCTATGCAGGCGATTTTAATTGTCCACATGTTTACTTGTGTTATAGAATCAGCAGTGCCGATGGAGAGTGCCTTGTTGCTTGGGCAAGCCTTAACGGCCTTGTCCCTTTCCACAACCCAAAGGATGTGGCCACCTTTCTTCTGGCCACTGGAACACTGGCACCAACCCTAATCTGACATTTGTCAGTGTTGGACCAGACAGCCGTGTACCTGACAGACGTATCTTGAAGAAGTTCCCTAGGTCACAACATCGACCCTCGCTTATTGTTCCACCAAGACTTGCTCTGCCTGTTCCGAGCAAACCTGTTAAGCGATGGAACTTCTGCAAGGTCAACTGGAGCCACTGCAATACATTGACCAACAAACTTCCCAAGAGTTTGTTGCCACCAGATTTACAGGATGTAGATCTAGCCTACCAGGAATTCTGCAATCTCATCATAACAGCAGCCAAAAATTCTATCCCACGCGGTTTTCAAAATAACCAAATACTGTGTTGGGATGCTGAGTGCGAGAACCTCTACTGTTCATTTATGTAATCGCCTGAAAAAAGCAAATCTAACAGGGCAGCTACTGACCTGTTCCTCAGGTTCGACAAGAAACGCAGAGATCGATTGTCCGGGGCAGTTCAGACTATCGACTTTTTGCATTCTAGCCGAAAAGCACGGAGTATATTGAACACCCTAACTGGTAGATCACAGCGCTCCCCTCATCACTGTGCCGTCTCAGCTAACGCTATAGCATTTCAGCTGATTAGAAGCGGCAGATACGAGGGTATTGACTGTGAGTCATCTCAACTTATCTCGCAAGAAATGTCAGATTTTTGGAGGGCCACTCCAACAAGTCGAGTGAACATCTCTGAAAGTTTTACTTCTTAGGAGTTAGCTGCTGCCCTCAAACACCCGAAACCAGGAAAAGCTCCAGGCCCAGATTCTATTTATCCGGAGCCAATAATCCATGCTGGAGCTGCACTGAAGTCCTGGTTGAGTGGCTTCCTTTCTTCCTGCCTGCACCACCTCAAAATTCCAAAAGTCTGAAGAAGATCACTGGTAGTGGCGATCTCCAAACCCAAGAAGCCTGTAGGGGACCCGAAAGGCTATTGTCACTTTGCATCCTCTACAAGATCCTCGAGAACCTCATACACGCTCGTGTTGAGCTGATTGTTAACCAACTTCTCCCAAGGAAGTAGGCTGGGTTCCGACGGGGAAGGTCAACCGTGGATCAGACTATTTCGCTTACTCAAAACATCGAGGATTCGTTTGAGACCAAGAAGAAGGCTGATGCCGCGTTTGTCAAACTGGAAGCTGCATACCACACTGTGTGGCACAGTGGTATCACCTGCGAGTTGCTTAAGCTTCTACCGGATAAGAACATGATCCGGATGATCATGGAGCTTGTCCGGAAGAGAAGCTTTATGCTCACTTCTAGTGACAGCAAGCAAAACAGGTTAAGACTTTGCGAAAAGGCCTTTCATAGGTATCGGTCTTGGCCCCCTTCTTTTTAACATCTACACATACGATCTGCCCTCCATGACTTCTCAGAGGTATGCATATGCTGATGACTTAGCATTGCTGTATGCTTCTCGAGATTGGAAGGCTGTGGAAAACACTCTAAGTCAAGACATGACTACACTTTCAGCTCATCTTCAGACTTGGAAGCTAAAGCTCAGCAATACCAAAACGGCGACGGCAACCTTTCATCTTAACAACAAAGAGGCCAAACGTGAGCTTAATGTTTACAACAATGACAACCTATTGCCACCCTGTCCAGTCCCAACGTATCTTGGGGTAAAGCTGGATAGGTTGCTCACTTTCTGTCACGACCTCGAGTCTTTGCGCAAGAAACTTTTCACCGAGTTGCGCTGTTAAGGCCACTTGCGGGATCTGGATGGGTGCAGGTGCCAAGACATTGCTTATCTCTGCTCTTTCCTTGGTCTACCAACCGCTGAGTACTGCGCACAAGCTTGGTTTCGTAGTACGCATACTCGCCTCATTGACAGCATTCTCAATAATGCTTTTCGCATTGTCACTGGATGCTTGCGTCTCACACCAAGGGAGGACTTGCCTGTCCTCGCAGGCATCCAGTCAGCTGAGCTCCACCGATTAGGACCGACACTCTCCTCGGCGAATTGTGCTATCCATGATCCCAACCATGTACTGCACGGACAGGTGATTGGACAGCAGGATCCACATCTAGGGAGACTTAGATTAAGACGCCAATTTGCACCTGCTGCATAGAAACTATGAGGTAGTTTGTCTAAACTGAACATTCGCGTGAAGCAGTGGACGAAACATAAATCGAACGTGGACTATTTGGAGAATAATTCAAGAGTTCGTGCTTTCATTCCCAGGGTCAGTTTATGGCCACTTAGAATGAGTCTGGCCAAAACATTTTAGATAAGGCTCAATTGCCTGCGGATTGGTATAGAACGTTTTCACTCGTCCATGTACAAATGGGGTCTCGCTCCATCGGCGAAATGCGAATGGGGTGCCACTTTGCAAACTGCAGGTCACGTCATATACTCATGTCTCATACATCATACCAAGAGGAACACGAGGTTGGCAGGTCTTGGATGACGCAAATCAATGTTGGCTTAGCACCATGACTGCCAGCAACTAATCTGGGCAGCACAGCAACCCGGGGTGGTAAAAGGATACACCCTCGGCACTGGCTTTGAATTTTGCAAGCCCGGATTGAGTTTGGGTTCCTGACCAAACAACGACGACGACGAACAGAGGGCTGTGTCCGTTGCAGCGTAGACGAGAGAGGGCATAGCGAGCGTGACGAGGGAGCACAAGTTACTCGGTGGAAATCGAGGAAACCTGTGTGTCGAAGAATTTCGATGAAACAGTACGCCTGCAGTCCGAGATAAGACAAGAGTGGATATGTGAGATAACAGAAGAGAAACTACAAGGGACTGCAGAGGGCGCAAGTAGCGCTCCCCATCTGGCCAGCTTATCAGCTGCGTCGTTCCTCGGGAGAATAGAGAGTCCAGAGACCCATTGTTGCCAGATAGAACAGGAAGAGAGAGAAGACAGTTCCTGCCAGATCTGCCAGAGAGATTGAAATACAAGGAAAAATGGAAGAGAGGACAGAACGAGACTCAGATAGGAGGAGAAGAGAATAAAAGTGGCAGACTTGTTGTTGCTGCCGAGACCAGCAAGAAGCTTGCAGAATGGCGCAGACTACAGCGGAAAAACTTGAACATTCTGGGCCTGCTGAAAAGTAAAGAGTGGCCTCAGTGCCACAGAGAGAGCAGTTGGCAAATACACGGGGGCCGCTTTTGCCAAATGGAAAGGAACAGAGCTGTCAGTCCAGAGTACCAAATCATGAGGGGGAGAGGTCAAGATGAGCAAAAACCGTACCTTGGCATGAGTAAGAATGAGATCAAAGCGAGAGCATAAGGAGGAAAGGATGGACTCCACAGTAAAGGAAGGCAGGTTTTAAGAAGTTGAGGGAGGGCAAGCAAGAAGAGCCTTCCTGAGACAAGTAGAAGGAAGCATGAGCGGGTGAGTGGACGCAAAAGCTCTCCAGGACGATCTGCAGATTCTTGGTTTCACTCCAAGTCTGGTCCAACCTGAAATGGGAGAGGAAATTGGGAGACGAAGAGCCCGATCATAAGATGAAAAAGTGAAATGAGTCAGGGTGACTCGTAGGGCAGGTAAAGAAGCCTCAGAGTAAAGAAGTAAAATAGTGGAAGACGAGAGGCAGCCGGTGATGGCGCGACTAGCCGCTCGGTGGAGGCGTTCCAATTTGGTGATATTGGTAACGCTTAAGAAAGGAAACCATCCGGGTGAAGCATACGTGAGAAGGGGCCGAAGAAAAGATTTATACAGAAGAGAGAGGAACTTCTTAGAGGGGCCCCATGAGGAAGCAGAGATACAGCGTAAGGTCTTACGACGTGGGAAGAACTTGGCTTTCAGCAAAGATACATGTTTAGAAAAGAAAAAAGTGCGGTCGAAGGTGACCCCAAGAAGATTTGAAGTGGGATTGAAATGGAGGCGGGAGTTGAATAAGAGGAGGTTGGGCTGGAGGTTAGCTTGGTGGGGACCGACTGAAAAGAAGAAGAACGAATTAATAGAAAGACACCAGTGCTTAGACCAGCGCTTCAATCGAAACAGAGCTCATTGTGTGGCCTCCATTGCAGTGGAGACCGAGTGGGAGGAGGACCAAATGGCCAGATTGTCAGCGTAAAGAGAGTAGCTGACGGAAGAAGGCAGAGATACAGGAAGATCATTGATAGAGAGAGAAAGTACAGGGCCAAGAACGGATCCTAGCAAAACACCTTCATGGACTTGAAAAGAATGACTTTTGTGATTTTGATAAACCATGCAAGCGTGCCTATCAGAAAGGAAAGATTGAGTCCAACGAGCACAGCAAGGAAGGAGGCCAGCCGAAATAAGTTTGTGGAAAAGGGCGGGATGCCAGACATAGTCAAAAGCTTTAGAGAAATCAATAGTAGAAAGGATTGTCCAAGAGCCCTGGCCTGGGTTTGTTTAAACCCATTCGAAATGGACTGAAAAAGATAAAGAATTTGATCTAGAGTAGACCGTCCAGGCCGGAAACCGGCCTGACGGGGAGAGAGAATGGAATTAGATTCCAAAAAGAAGAGTAGACAGAATAGAATAATGCGTTCAAAAAGCTTTGATACGCAGCAGGTGAGCGAGATAGGCCGGAAGAAAGCAAGAGAGTCTAGATATTTTCCCATCTTGTAGATGGGAATAATAGAAGATGTCTTCCAAATGGAATGAAAGGAATGCAAAGTCCTGGAGAGATTGAATATGTAAAGAAGAAAATCCATGCCAGAGCGAAGAAGGTTCTTTAGCATGGGATAGGCAATTTTGTCTTGGCCAGTGGCAGTGGAGGAGAAAAGGTTGGCGGCAGCCACAAGAAATTCATCGGGAGAGCAGAAGGACGAGTGAGACTCATCAGGGCACGTGGCTCGGCGGAGGTCGGAAAGGTATCTTCTGCTACGCAGGGCCTTTGGCTGAGAAACAGAAAAGTGGGAACTAAGGTAATCGGCAAAGATCAAACCAACCCCCTGGTAGAGGGGCATCATGAGTGAAAATGCCAGGCCGGGAGTAAATGCAATCAGAACGCAGACCAGAGAATCCAGGGATCCGAAAAAGGAAAATAAGTTAAGATTGGATTCCTGAATACAGATAAGGTAAACGGGATGGGATGAAAGAAAGTGAAGCAGTTCAGTGCTCCTGGCTCAAAGACCGCCAGCATTTCATTGAAGAACACTGAAGGAGTCTGAGGAGAGAGAGGAAGCAGGGGACGTAGAAGGATAGCCAGGATCAAGAGGCAGTTGTGAGGGGGTAGAGGGAGAAGATACAAAATTGGCGGAAGGGGGATAAGGAGTTTGAAGACGAAGGTGGGGCGGAAGTGCAGCATAAGCAGAGGGGGCCAGAATGTACAGTGGAGGTATACAAACCAGAGGAAGTTACAGTATAACAGGTAGGGACACTGTAGGGGAAGCTCCGGGAGTGTGACCTGCCAAGTGTTCTGAATTTGGAGAGGGAGAGAAGTGAGCATCTTAGATGTATCCATTTGGAGCAGGTGCATCATTGCACTGACCTGCCTAGCCAGGCTACATCTCCAGCACACTCTAAACGAGGATAAATGGGACCAGGGTTGGGATGAACGTCACCGCTCATTAAGAGGAGAAGAATGAGGATGCGAAGACGAGCAAGAGAAGGGCAGGAGAAGAGAGAAGACAGGCGACCGATTTTAAAGAAGCTGCGTGCTGCCCTACTGCGGTCGTTCAGGGGGCAGCACGGCAAAAAATGAAGGAGTGCCCGGGGTAACTGGGACTCTCGGGAAGTCAACAGCCATTTCGACCCGACCCAAACAGGGTCGGGAACCGCACCACCACGTTGAGGCGGCTGTTGATTGGTGCACCGGTGGTCGTGGCTAAAGTGATTGGCAAAACAAAACATGTTCTTTATTATCATGGTTTCTAGTAAACTAAATATTTGTAAGGAGTTGCGAGAAGCGAGCAACACCAGTCAATTCATCCGACTGTCAGTTAAAAGATTTGGACCCTTTTAGTTTTATGACATTTTGGTCTTTGACGTCGTTTGACAATTCAGTGATTTTTCGCTGAACAGTATCGATGGATAAAGGAACTGCTATTAGTTTTTTGAGGCTTCTTCACGGCACACTGCATTTACCATTGCCAAAGCTGCTGACTTAATCAATGTTTCACCAATAGAGTAAGCTGCCTTCGACTTTACAATTAAACATGAAGCCGTGTGAGATGCAGCAATGGCTTTCTTTTGACTGAAAATGAATTTATTTTTACTTGTGTTGCGGAGCCTTTGTTTTTTTTAGCGCATTTTTCTTTTGTTGAAAAAATCTAAATCTTTTTCTTTAAGGTTAGAATGATTTCAATGAAAGTGCCTCTTAGGTTTGTTTTTTTGAACGGTTCGTTTGACAAAACTGAAAACACAAAACACACTGTGGCTTTTCAATGCTTTCACTGTGAATACATGTAAAGCCATGTTTCAAAAATTCAGGGTTGTGGCATCGTTTTGACATTTCTGAAAATAGAATAAAATCAGCCAAACTCATACAGAGCGTTTCAATTGCCTTCAACCTCTCATATTCATGAGCAGAACAGTTGTGTAAAAAAAATGGGCAAGCCACTCCTCGTCTACTGGAGTCTGGATGCGGATACAAGCACCGCTGGGCTCCCCTCGCCTTGCCCAGTGGTCCGAATTTGAGAGAGATAAGGACCTCTACAGGCCTGTAAAAGCTACCCATTGAAAGTATCTAGTTTCAGTTACAAGTTACCTGTGTGATGTAATATTGGATATATGCCCAATGTAGAATGATTTTACTCACTCTATGATGTAACAGTCGCTATCGATTCTAAAAAAAGGAGCGATAAAATCTTACTGCTTGGAGACGTCATTTTGGCTAATTCAATTTACAAACAAAGCCTTTCGCAACCCATTCATAAAATCTTGGCGACCCACATTTGGGTCGCGATCCTTGCATAAGGTCAAACTGAGCCATTAAACTTTTACTACAAGATCTACAAAATTATTGCTTCAAAATGAGAAGCTGACATTATATGCTATGATAAGATAGGTAAAGGGAGTATAGTACATGCTGTAAGCATCACAAAGAAACTGCAGCTTATCAGAATGATCAGCCTACTGTTGCACTCTCATCGCCTGGTTTACTGTTTGATGGTGTAGTTTTCCCAAAACTGAGGAACCATTCATAAGCTAAAGACATACAGTACAACAACATACATACAGCTAAATAGATTGTACTCTGGCAAATGGAGTCTAAATTGTTAAATTTCAAAGAGTGCTTTCAATATCTTGCTACTGAAGTAATGGGATGTTACATTAGACATATTAGATTGCAGGTTGACCATCACTAATCCGGCATTCTCCTCTTCGTGTTGTTGTTGTTGTGATTGCCTCTTCTCTTCCTCGGGATGGAGGTAGGCTACGGCATGAACGGCAATTCAGGTTCATGCCGTCAACCTAATTGATATTAGGCTAGGGAAAAGATGGCAGCCCATTTTGAATCAGTCATGAGCGACTAGTAGCCAAGGCGGACTGCTATTGGTGGGTACCCAAGAGCCGTCTTCTACGACATGCTGGGTTAGCAACTTCACAATTGTAACCCGGTAAATTACTAGTAGGCCGCCTATCTGCTACATAAAAGGTGGAGACATGTCGTTAAGTGTCTTGTCCAAAGACAAAACAAGCAAGCTTGCTGGCTTGTTCTCCATGCTATCCCTTTTTTTATTCGGAGCGCCAAGGCAAGGAAGCTGTAAATAGCATTTTAAGGTATTTTAAAATACCATTTCTGCTTCATCGTTTGAGCTATTTGTTGTGAACTTTATGCAGGAAAATGTATATACAGGCCACACCGCGTTAGCGCTCACGCTCGGTTTGCATGTCTTCAGTTAGACTGGGGTCACCACGACGGGTAGACTGCTTGGTCCCACCATCTGTCTGCCCCATAAAGACGGAGACATCCCGATAACTGTCTTGCCCAAGGACACAACAAGCAAGCTTGCCTGCTTGTTCTCCACACCGGCGCGATGGGGTAATGGTTAGAGTGTCCGCTTTGCAGTCGGTAGACCTGGGGTTTATTTCCTAAGTCGAGTCATACCAAAAAACTTTTAAAAATGGTATTTACAGCTTCCCTGCTTGGCACTCAGCAAAATCCGGCAATCAGTTATTCGGCACTAATTTAACCTAGAAAGCAGTACCTGTACTGTAATTTCAAAGTTCCCGGGTCATCACGCCAGCTTAGATCAGTGGCCGCTACTATTTAGGCGGCGTTGTTTTCTGCATCAACAAACTAGCGAGCTTTTCCTACACTGTACTTTGTATAAAGGTCATTTTTTCAGCCATGGCTCTAGTGAACAACAAAAATACTTCCTGTATCAAAAGGAAGATTGCACGCACGTGATCAAACATCATCAAAGGTCACTTTCGAAAAAAGTGGCTTACCACTTGTTGTGTTTTTGCATTGAATTAAATGGAAATGATATCATTTTTTGAAAATTAAATCAATAAACTAGACAGTTATTGAATGAACGTTAAATATGCTGTTTTACTGATGTTATGAAATGAATCTAAAGTCAAAGTAAGGTAAGAGGTGAAGGTTTGCTTGTTATTGCAACTAGTTAGGCTAATTTTAGTGGCTAAACATGCAGGCTTATCTGTAACCAGTTTCTGTTAGGGTTTCATATTCAATTATTCAGCGTATTTATAAATGCTGAGTTTAAGTTAATTGTAATGTGCAATCTATACAGTATATTTAGTTGCACAAGCGTACTAAAAGGTTGTAAACTTAAATTGCATTATATTGCAGCCTAAATGACAGGGCAGGCTTCTGTACCGTTTGTTTTATGTTGCATTAGATATTGATGGATAAAATCAGTAATTTTTTGAAATTTTTTATCAATAGTGCTGATATACTTATATATCAGATGTAATTTTGTGACGTTGACTATTCCTTAAACAATTTTTTGGGCTATTGCTTAGACTGCTAGACTAAGGGTAACTTAATTTTGTAATTTTGTGACGTTGACTATTCCTTAAACAATTTTTTGGGCTATTGCTTAGACTGCAAGACTAAGGGTAAACTTACGGTACCAATTCATTTATTTATGCGTATGAGCTCATGCTCTGTTTGCATGTTTTTCGTCAGACTGGGCAACCAGGACGGGTAGACTTCTTGGCCCCACCACCTGTTTGGCACATAAAGGTGGAGGCATCCCGTTAAGTGCCTTGCCTAAGGACACAAGCAAGTTGCCGAAAAGTTAACGGTACTAGTAGTAATGAGTAGATAATGGTTGTTTTTGCTAATGTACCTACGAATACCTAATTGGAGTAGAGCTATTTTCAACTGAGGAACAAATGGTATTAGATAACACTTCACTAAGCGGCAGTATTTTGGCAAATTGGTACACAGTACCAAGTTTAGACTAGTCTACTAAAAGACCCAATCTCCACCAAAGTGCTTTTGATTAAATTTATTTGTTTCCGAGGATCCAACTAGCAATAAATCATTCCAATTTTTAAATAATTCATCATTAGTTTTCAAAATGGCACCAAAAGTTGGCTACATGGATCAGTGTTTGCCCCAAGCCCTTTCAGCGTGAATTACAGCTTTTGGTCAGCCACTTTTTTCACGCAAAATGTGTGACGTCATAAGCAACCTTCCTATTATTTTACCTGTATTTTATTAACATTTCACTTGTCTTTTCTTTATTAACCCATTAATTCCTGAATTAACTTTTTTTCAAATTCGAATTTGCACCCAAGAAACTGTTGATGTATACGGTCAAACCTTGCAAAATACTTTTTTCTTCTATTTTTTGTAAAAAGTAACTGATTTAAGGATAAAAACGTCTGTGGCCATATGGTCACGCTAGGACATGGTGAAGTCATTTTTGTTATACTTATATTCGTTTTAGTATGATTATTGCAAGCTATAAGTATTATATTACTATCAATTTGCTGCACCTTGGCATAAATATTATTTAGCGGACATAAACAGCTGTATTGCGTTATAATGACGTCATTCTATTTAAAGGTCATCAGGAAACCGGTATTATATTGCGCTGTCTGTGCTGTATTTTTCTGAACTGCGCTTGGACTTTTCTGATTTAATGCTCTGGGACTTGCATGCACATTTATCCTTTTTATTTTAGAGGACCTGCACTATCTTGTAATTGCAATTCATAAACATACAATTCGGAAAACGAAATTTTTGATTAAAAGCTGCAAAGCGACAAACAACAATTCACAGCCTTTCATTAATCGCACGTTTTTCAGTTTACTTTCCGTATGATAAGATTCAAAGCAATCTATGCATAATCCAACTTTGCACTTGCAGCACATGGTTCGACACACTGAATTGCATGTCTCTCCAGTACACCGTTTTTGCTTTTTGAAAGGTACAGCTTGGACAAAATGGTCAATTCTATCATATCTCGTAGATTTCAGTACGTGTCCTCCACTTATGCTGGTTGATGGCCTGCCTCCCCCTCTTGGTAAACAACGGTAAGTAGTCAAGTATGTTTCAACGATTTCTCTTCTGAAATCTAGCTGAGTAATAGTGCTTCCACAGTTCTTCATCAGGATCCATGCGTTGTTGATGCTAACATCAATCAACCAAGTGAAGAGCGACCACCACCATTTTTTCCCTCGAACTCCAATTCTGTATGTAGCAATATTACCACCCATTTGGTCCGTGCCACCCATTGATTTATTGTACTCCAGAAAAACTCTTGGTGTTGGTACCTGAATTCGTTTCCTTTCCTGTCTAGAGTAGCGGCCAGTTGAAGATACTGTTTCAATTCCATGGACGGTTGATGCAATGTTCACCACTTGATTATCTTTGCATTTCACCACAATCACTTCACCATTGCATGCATGATTAAAAGTTCCTCGCGGTTTCTTTTTTAACTCATTAGAACCCATAATAGGGCAGCTTCCAGGAATTCGATTTTGCCGAATGATTCCTGTTCCTCCGAATTGCAGTGAAAACTTCAAGCAATTCAGCAAATTCATATCAGTAAATAAATTGTCAAAATAAAATCGAAATGGCAAATTTAGAACATGTGGCGGCAACCGTTAAATCATGTGTATCAATGGAGTAGCTGCTTTGCCCACATTGAGTAAATCTTCATTATCCGTGTTTGCTCTTGCGCCTTGATATAATTCCAAATTTACAAGATATCCATTTGCTTGATTGAGACTCAACACTTTATATCCTAATCGAATCGGCTTTCCTCTTAGAAATTGTTTACATCCATGTTTTCCATAGTACTTGATCATGCTTTCGTCATATGAAAGATTACGAGTTGGCTTGAAGTGATTCAAGAATTGTCGCTTCAACATATTTAAAAAAGGGCAAATTTTGCTGAATTTATCAGTAGGATTCAATTGGGTGTTGTCAGCGCAATGCAGGCTTTGCATTATTTGCACAAAACGATCTCTCCGCATTGCTTCATACACCTCATAGTTACGCACATCGTCACCTTGATTCCAATAAAGCTTTCTTTGAGGATTTGCATCATAACCTGAATTTACAAGGATTCCCAAAAAACATTTCATCTCTTCAGCTGACAATTTTAGCTTTGGATAATTCTGGAAGAGAGCATATTGGTTTGACTGCTTAACCAAAAGACTGGCAACATCGTTGTCTACAAAGACTTTAAAAATGTCAACTGGAGTAAACTCTCGGTACTCTTGAAAAGTTGGATCCGGAAACAAGGAATCTTGCATGAGCAGATCGTCATCAGTCCATTGATCTTGATTGATGGATCGATTGGCTGATTTATTATTGGTGCAGGGTTTGCAGCTGCTCTAAGTTCTTCTTCATTGGAGATTCTCTGCTCGTCAGTTAGAACAATTTTACGCCAGCTCGCAGTTGTCGTCCTGTCAAGTTGTCAATCGTTCCTCCTTCATCTTCGCTGGCGGAATCCTCATCCGAATTCATGTTTACTGGTGGAGGAGTAATGTATACTCCACTAATATCAAGATCTCTCGGTTCATCGCCAATCAAAATATCGACAACATCCATCAGAGAAAACTTATTCATTGCTGTAAAAAACATATAGCAAATTACAGTTTTTTGACTCCGCCATGTACTAGCGTAACCATATGATCACACCAAAATACACTTTGTGCTCTACAATGAAGTTCAAAGGTCAAATTGAAAACCAACATATATCTAAAAAGTAGATGTAGTATTGCACCATAGCACTATGAGGTAAAACGATTTTGACAAGAACAAATGCAGGAAATGCCATAATAAAAAGTAGCTCTCTTGCTTACTTGAAATTTTCCGAGTTTTTTGACATTGCTGTAGTTTTAGTCTTGAATTGTTGCAAACGCAGTAGTAAATTACCACAATTAAAAAGTATTTTTGTTTGAGCAACTCTTACACTACCTTGTACAAATAACCTTTCAAAAAACAAATGAGCATGGTTGAATCTGGAGCACTTCAAGCTAGGCCAGTAAAACGTGACCATATGGTCACGCTAGTAACAAATGGGTTAACCAACTTGTACTGATTTAGAGGACATTTTTGTTTTAAGATGAAGTGGTTAGCAACTGGGTTTGTGTATTCTAAACTAATAAATGGCTAATTCGGCACCCCCTGGTTCCAATGATTCCGGATTAGTGATGATCAACTTTTTACCTGGTAGAGAATAATGAATGCTTGCTACCTAAGAGAAATTTACGATACACATGTCATTGATACTTGTGTTCACATTTGGCACGCACAAAAGTTAACGATTCTTTTGCCAAAAATTAAAAATAACAATATCTCAAAAGCTAGAGCCAATTTGGAAAAACCAATATCATTTTCGGATTTAGCGACATCAAAATACCCTAAAATCGTTAAAATATTTTTGGCATTCGAAAAAAAAATTTTTTTTGTTGACCAGTATAATCCTAAAACAAAAGGTTAAAAAATGCTCCCTAGCTTTAAATGGCTACAAATAACAACCGCCAAAGAGTAAATCACTTTATCACTTTACAGCCTTATTTTGTGTTTTAGCGCTGATAAACCAAGATCCAATAAAATAAAAGGTTGAGTTAATTAAAAGGCTTTCTGCTTTATTCATTTAACTGTGTTCTAACCAAATGTTAAAGTTCATGAAGAGTTATCACAAATAAAATATTCTACTGAAAGTGAGAGAATTTTTATTCATTTTCAACTTTAACTCTTTCGCTCCCGCGATCATCGATTGATGATCTCGTGTTTTCAGTGTTTCTCTCAAATTTTTTTAAATTGAATTACAAAATTAGTTTAATAAAAAATCGATTTGTGACTTTATTTTTCATCCGATTTTTATAAAATTTTCAAAACATCACGCTTATTTCCTCACGCATCGAAAAATGTATAATTTGTGCCCTAATTCGTGGATTTTTATACCCAAAAAGGGTTAAAATGACCAAGAACCCAGTTGCAGACGACAAAATCGGCCAAATTCTAATAATAAATTTTACTTTTTTGAATTTCCAAATTTTTTAGGGGTCTCAAAACCCCCCAAACAAATTTGAATGGTAAGTAGATAAAAGGAAATTTAGTGCGTAAAAAATATGATATGTTGCTAAACACTGGTCTCATTTGAAAGCTTAGGAAATTTTCTTTCCAGCAATATATAACTTTAAATAGTTTAGACTAAGTGGTATATGATATTTACTGATCAAAAATGAGTACTGTACATCATGTCAGTTCAAAACCCCCCAAAATTTTTTGACTTACCTTCACTAAATTATAATTTTTAGAAAAACTACAACCTATAAAAAGATAAAATAAATTGCAAATGTTTTACTACTAAAGTCGTCATTTTGTATCAAATTTCCAAGGAGACAAGAAGCGAAATACAAGTTTAAAAGCCAGCAGAAGTTTAGCTGCTCTAAATCAAAGTTTGCTGTATCCCTCTTGTTTCTCAACAAATGGGAAGGGTGTAAACAAGCGGCTGTTTCATTGTCAGTGACAGCATATTCTATTTAAACTTGATATTTTCTGAATCTTGAAGAAATTCCCTGTTCAAAAATACATAATGTTACATGGTATAGGCTAACCTCTAGCAGATAATAACTGATCATATTTTAGGTACTAAATTTAACTACCAAAATTTGGTACCGGTCAAAAAAAGGTCATTTGTCTCAGAAAATTGCAAATTGTAGAAAACCTAGGCTTTTAGGTAAGTTTTGACGGATGTACCTTGAAAGCTTATTTCCTTAGCATCATCTTGCAACCATTTCTAAAAAAATTGGTAGAAAATTAAATCTGTAGTAATCTTTGAGGTGAGGGTACTACTTTGATTATGAAGACAACTACCCCCCAGTTGGGGGGGTTAATTTGCATAAAATTTGCATATTCAAAAAAAATGTTTTTTTTTTTCTATTTGAAATCCTGAAGAAATGTAGATTTCAACGATATATCACACTTAATGTAGAAGTAGACAGCTGAGTAATGATTTACAAACAAACTTGCGGTACATAATTATGATTAATTATGATTGATTATGACAGTTTTTCGCTCTGCCACTTTACGAATATTTTTTTTCGCTATTCACGCGGGAGCAAAAGAGTTAATGCTACAAGTTAAACTAAAAGTTCCTCATTGGTTCATCCTAGTAAATATATGAATTAGTGAGTGCACGACAATGGTAACAACGGGTCTGAGCAAAGTGCCATGTTCAGTCTTTAGGAAGACGAATAAGCTGCAATCGATATAAACATTTTGAAGTTAAAAATGTTAAACTGAAGGACGCGATCAATATGCAAGGCCTTTTCGAGCGACTCGCTTTTTTAGCGAGTTGCTCGAAAAAGTTGAGTTCAAAAAGTTGAAGAACTGAGTTAACCCTTAAACGCCCAAGTGTTTTGCCAAACACTATTACCTATGTGGGTCGTTAGCGACCCGGCATATTGAAATATCTTTGCTTTAGCTTTTGGTTCGTCCATCTTTCTTGAACATGTTTGTGAAACTAATCAACTTGTTGCAAGTTCATTATTATTTGCAGTTAAGTATAATGCTTTAAAAAAATCCGACAAAATTTGCAAAAATCGTGAGTGTAACATTTTAAATTTTGTACAAAAAATGACCTATCAAAAGTTAAGATGAACACTGCGGACTACTAATAACAAACGGTTATTGAAATAACGTATAACATCAAAATTTAACAAAAAAGGAATGAAAAACAATAAAACGATTGCAGTTTGCTAGCTTCTAACACAACAGGCATGATAATGCTAAGGCACAAAAATCATGCGGCACAATGGAAACATAAAACCGTGACTTGTTTGTGATCAATGCAACATGGCTCATTACATTCCTCGTACACGTCAGCTGTTTTGAGATCTAGAGAAGATAGACAGATGTAGCACCATCGTCTTTTACGCTTTTCACCCGAAGAATATGCAGCCGATTGAGAAGTGCCAATGTTAATTTTGTACTCACATTTTTGTAATGATAGCTTAGTAGCTCTTGGAAGTTGCTGGACTTGCACTCGTCGTTATAGCCATGGATGAAGCAAACATATGCCTAGGCTTTCTAAAAATATTTGGCTTCTTTTTACCTTTGTTAAAATTTTGATCGGAAAATCACCATGCTATTGATGCCTGCAATATTGAGGCAGTTGAAAAAGTATGCTAGTGGTCAGCGCTTGGTCCTTTTCTGCCCACTGTAATTATGACCAAGTTGGTCAGCTCGGTCAACATCTGCTTTGGTAGCATTGTAGTCTAGTATCATTTCAGGCAAACTGAAATCCTCTTCAATTTTGTTTTTATTGTGCATAGTTCAAAAGTAAATCCACAGCTTTGTTTTTCCTGGGTACATTTGATACTGACATTTGCCTGTCACTAAAGCCAAACCAGCTTGATCCAATCCTTCTTGCCTTCCGCGTTACAAATTTAATGGGAAGTTCTCGCTAATTTTTTTAATCGTTCCAGCAAAGTGATTTGTTTTTGGAGTAAGTCAGCAGCGAGGTGGAAACTGGTAAACCAATTATCAGTTGTTATAGTAGTTCAAGAAAAATGCAGTTTTGTCGAGAGGAATTTCAGAACATCAGATGACAACCCAACGTTTCTCTGATTTCCTTGACGTCCAATATACAACATGCCATTGAATGTGTAGCCAGCGAGACAGTCACAACTCAAAAAGAGCTTCAGCCCGTACTTGTCTAGCTTGTTGAGCATATACTGCCTGAAACTGTTACGACCTCGAAATGGTATTAGTTGTTTATGCGCGGTTACATAAGTGTCGACAGCATAGTGCTTTCTGTAATTCTCAATAAACTACTCCCACATTTGGAAAAATGGAGCAGACTTATCATTCGTATAACCATCTTCTCGACTGTCAAAACGTAGGTTAGACATTTGCCATTAGATTTTTAAACAAAAGTGAAAAAATTTTTGTTTGATTTTTTTTAATAGAATTTGTACATAAAAATTAGTATGTGGATTGGCTTGATTTTGTTCTTTTAAAGCTTCCAAAATCAAATTAACCAAAAAACTGTAGTATTGAGCAATTAGTAACAACCGCGACTAATTTTTGTGATGGTTGACCGTTTTCGATTTCTAAGTTGATCAGCAATTATAATCCGTATTGCATTCTAGGTTTTACTGATTCCACTTTCTATGGAATGTTGAGTGGAACAACAGTTTTGCTGTTAATTACAATCTTTCTCATTGCTTACATTTTACGATTAAAAAAAATTATCCAAATTTACTCGTCCAAGAGTACATCAAAGCAAGCACCCAGTACCAGGTGAGTGTACAGAACACATGAATCTCGAGCGCTGCTCTTCTTAACTCCCGCCTCCATTTCAATCCCACTTCAAATCTTCTTGGGGTCACCTTCGACCGCACTTTTTTCTTTTCTAAACATGTATCTTTGCTGAAAGCCAAGTTCTTCCCACGTCGTAAGACCTTACGCTGTATCTCTGCTTCCCCATGGGGCCCCTCTAAGAAGTTCCTCTCTCTTCTGTATAAATCTTTTCTTCGGCCCCTTCTCACGTATGCTTCACCCGGATGGTTTCCTTTCTTAAGCGTTACCAATATCACCAAATTGGAACGCCTCCACCGAGCGGCTAGTCGCGCCATCACCGGCTGCCTCTCGTCTTCCACTATTTTACTTCTTTACTCTGAGGCTTCTTTACCTGCCCTACGAGTCACCCTGACTCATTTCACTTTTTCATCTTATGATCGGGCTCTTCGTCTCCCAATTTCCTCTCCCATTTCAGGTTGGACCAGACTTGGAGTGAAACCAAGAATCTGCAGATCGTCCTGGAGAGCTTTTGCGTCCACTCACCCGCTCATGCTTCCTTCTACTTGTCTCAGGAAGGCTCTTCTTGCTTGCCCTCCCTCAACTTCTTAAAACCTGCCTTCCTTTACTGTGGAGTCCATCCTTTCCTCCTTATGCTCTCGCTTTGATCTCATTCTTACTCATGCCAAGGTACGGTTTTTGCTCATCTTGACCTCTCCCCCTCATGATTTGGTACTCTGGACTGACAGCTCTGTTCCTTTCCATTTGGCAAAAGCGGCCCCCGTGTATTTGCCAACTGCTCTCTCTGTGGCACTGAGGCCACTCTTTACTTTTCAGCAGGCCCAGAATGTTCAAGTTTTTCCGCTGTAGTCTGCGCCATTCTGCAAGCTTCTTGCTGGTCTCGGCAGCAACAACAAGTCTGCCACTTTTATTCTCTTCTCCTCCTATCTGAGTCTCGTTCTGTCCTCGCCTCCCTGTCCTCTCTTCCATTTTTCCTTGTATTTCAATCTCTCTGGCAGATCTGGCAGGAACTGTCTTCTCTCTCTTCCTGTTCTATTTGGCAACAATGGGTCTCTGGACTCTCTATTCTCCCGAGAAACGACGCAGCTGATAAGCTGGCCAGACGGGGAGCGCTACTTGCGCCCTCTGCAGTCCCTTGTAGTTTCTCTACTCTTATCTCACATATCCACTCTTGTCTTATCTCGGACTGCAGGCGTACTGTTTCATCGAAATTCTTCGACACACAGGTTTCCTCGATTTCCACCGAGTAACTTGTGCTCCTATGTTCGCTATGTTCTCTCTCGTCACGCTCGCTATGTTCTCTCTCGTCTACGCTGCAACGGACACAGTCCTCTGTTAAACTCTTATCTTACTGGGATCGGCAGAATCGAGAATCTTTTCTGCAGCGCCTGCAGACACTCGTCCCAGGACACTTCTCAGCTTATTCTTTACTGTCCAGCTACGGACTCTTTGCGCCGCTCGCTCTTTGGCGACTCTCTTTCTCTCTACGACCTCTGTTCCAGGTCTTAGGGAGTTTCCCGGCTTCTGGGGCTCCATGGTCTTCCGCCATGCCCCCATTCCTCGGTGGGGGTCGGGTAACAACAACAATAACGAGAACAGTCAAGTGATTTTGTGAAAAATCTTTCAACGAATTGTGCTACTTTCCTCAAGTTTTGTTTAATGTAAAAACTATTTGATTTCATGGATTTTGAACCTATAGCAGCAATATACCAGAAACGATGAGAAATTATTCAATTCATTAAACTCAACATTAACGTATACTGAAAGTGAAAGTTTGGAAGACTGCAGCCTCCAGAACATGTCTTTGCAATTAACCCAAATTTTTACCGGAGCCCGAAAATAATTTTTAAAACTACTGCCACTGCTACATTATTTTTGATCCATATGGCGAGTTTCATTTGAGCTGGTTATCTAGCTTTTTTCAATCTTTCACAACTTCACAAAATGGTGCTAATTATTGAGTTGGCTCTAATTGCTTCGCGATCGAAAAACACCAAGCTCTTTTTTCACGTGATACATTGTAAAAAATTTATATACCAAAAGACTAGATCATCATCAACTAAGCACACTCGACTTATCATAAACTTTAGTTAAAAATAAATTTTCATTATAATTCTCATTCTAGGAAGAAGAAGGCAGTGGAAGAAATTCGAACTCAAGGTAAATTATGTAGACTTAAATAATGTAATTTTGTTATCAATAAGCTATTCTTTTGTCAGAAAGTTAGTCACGCCAGAGCAGGATTGCGAACTCAAACTCGATCATTTTGCTTAGTTTGAACTCAAAAAAAATTGTATAAAAATCAGTTGATAGTTTTTACCAACCGAGTAAAGAAACTAAAGATCAACAACACTATTGCGGGCAAAATTCAATTGATAACTATATAATGTTTCTGTCGGTATTGGAGATAGGTTATGAATGTTTTTTGAGATTTGAAGCATAAATTCAAGATTTCTCGATGAGGCCCTATTGAAGTAACAAAAATAAGCCACAAGATTGCAGATAGTTGAAATGCTTTACAAAGATTGCATAAAGACGTTGTCGATGAAGCAATACTTGGTTTAAACAAAATTCAAATAAAAAAGACAACTTTTTGATATCAAGAATAAATGATTAGAATAGAATGTAGCTAAGAACAGAAAATTATTAGCGAAAAAATCTATGCTGCATCAAATAGTCAATTTTACAAACAAAGCAAAACAGCAAATATCTGTATGTTTTGAACTCCTCCCTCCATATAGCTTTGAAGTTAACTATAAAATTGTATTGCACTTTAACATATTATAATGCTCAAGCGGTTGTATTTCTCATGATATGAATTAACTTTACAGACAACAATCGGGAATCAAGTAGCACTCATGCTTACGAACAAGTGGATTTAAAAAACCTTTCAACATCAACTAATTACGTCAATATAACGACAAACGGAAGTGGAAGTGAATATATCACACTTGATGATAATGCTGCTAACAAACAACAAAACAGTCATTACGAGTTACCAATGAGATTCACGTGAGTGTGTTATATCGAAGCTATTTTCATCTTGTTTACTTCGTTTAGAGAAGTAGGCAAAAGCGTTCTGCATGCTACATTGCCAGTTGCTAAGCATCTCTTAATTGGTTTACTTATTTAGCAGCTACGGTTTTACCAATGTCTTTACAGATATATTTTTTAATTAAGAGTTAATACATACTCTTCTAAAAAAATATATTTAATGTCTTTTACAAAAATTACTAAAAATATTCAAAACGCTTTATTTTGTTTTTTTTTCAAAAAGCACAACAGTTTAAGAACATTTTCTCGCAGTTCATGCTTTTGGTTCATATTGAAGTCCCATTTTATTGCAAAATTATGTTTTCTTCAAAAAATTTAAATTTTTGAATGCTTCGTTATTGACATCTCCAGTCAAAAAATCTCTTTCGATATCATTAATGTGCAGTGTATTTTTCAGGAGTAAAAACTGATAACAATGGCGTTTTGATTGGATCTCACAACAATTTTTGAATGGAACAAATCATGTGATTAGTCTGCTGACATACATACTATTTGTAAATAAATTGTCTTTTTCCATTGGCAGGCCAGAGCAGTTTACTCGCAGCTATCTCCTGCATGTGGAAACTCTCACATAATTTTCTGTCACTCATATGAGTCACAACTTTAAGTATTAATACATTGGCTTTTTAAGATTACAATTATGTGATGCGAATTTCAGTTAATAGTTTTTTTTCCATTTTGACATATTTTATCAGCTGAATTGATATAAATTTTTAAACAAGCAGCTGCTTAAACAAATTTGCAAGTTTCATAGCCTACTGTTTGCTTGAAATGTAAATTTTTTCTATCTTTTAAATTTGTTATCTGTTTTATTTTTTTTCAATAAATGTATTCAAGTTATTTATTTGTAAATGCGGGCGTGTCAGACATCTATGTTTAGAAAAGGACAGGAAACATGTGCCCCTAATCTTTTAGATATTTTGTATTCGTTTTACATGGCAGCTATCACTAACATGATCATGATATACAGTGTATTTTTAGCAAAGTTCCTTGGAAAACTAGATCCATGGGGCTCATGCTCTGTTTGTGAATCTTTAGTTGAACCAGGGATATAACAAACAGAGATTGACGGCGAATATTTCTTTTATTTGGTGTCATGCCTCCTTGATTGTTAAAAAATTGAACAGTGTAGTCTTAAGAGGTTATACAGATTATTTTTCTCAAGTCAAATTAGTTGAGGCGAGGGACGTATTAGCAAAGTGAATCAGCCTGGAGATTTAAAGATAATAGGGATCTACTTTTACTTAACCAGATTTGTATAGGAAAAAAAATTACAATATTTACGTCACAACCTATTTACTTCATTTTAGGAAAAATCGACCACCGGTACTATCTTGCATAAAATTAAACATTCTGTTTATTTGAAAAAGCTTTAGTAACTCAAATATTGTCAATCTTTTTCAAATAACGAATAACAGTACCATGCAAGGACAAATTTTTTCTTTGAAAAAGATCGATTTAAGTGATGACTTGAAGCATTTTTACAAACAAAATGTTATGAAGTATCATATTGTTATTTTGCCTTGCTTTAATTACTTTGTAGTTTTTTTAGCGCACCTTTTATCAAGCTAGTAGGTGATTTAGTATAGTTGTGCACCTTTTTTAAGAGAATGAAGTTTGGCTTTTGCATAGTTTGCATCAATTTGATTTTGGCTTTTGTACAGTTTACAACAATTCTAGTTCGGCGTTTGTGCAGTGTGCACCAATCTGAGTTTGGTATTTAAAAAGTTAACAACCCCAAATAATTTGAAATAAATTTTGGGATTGGAGTCAAGATAACGAACTGTCACAAATTTATACCGTTATTTAACTCTTTCCTCGTTTTGCCTGCTTAAATTTCAAGTTATACCTCGGCAAAAGTCAAAAAGTAAATATGCGCTACGACTACTGTCTTTTAAATACACCTTTTCTTCATACATTAAATAGGGCAGTGACCGCCTGAGCAGCCCACAATAAAGTGGCCAATCGGAAAAGTTCCCGAATTTTTGGTGGGTTTATCCTACCATAGTTGAGGCATAGCATTGGACAACAAATTTTTTGACCAATTGTGTTGATCATAATATTATGATGTTTTTTGTTTTTTGGGGCGCTGATTTCAAAAATGGCATTAAAAATTTCGTAATATCAATGATTTTGCCGCTATTTAAAATTTTATGAAATTATGATTTCAAGTTTGTAAATACACATAATGGATTAGTAATGTTAAATATTACACGCAAAATTTAAAAAAATTACATATGCGCTATTCAAAAAAGCACTGTTAACTCTTTAACTGCCAACAGCCACTATAGTGGCTTTAAGAGCAATATTTTTGTATTGTTAAAAATGTGTTGAAACTACCTCCACAATATGTAAATTTTGACTTTGCTCAATTGGCCATTGACAAAACTTCAAAACAATTTTTTAAATTTGGGTGGTTACATCTGAATTTTTTACAAAAATTTAGTGTTTTTTAAAAAAAGCAGTTGAAACTAAAAAAAATCTAGTGGTTTGAAAACTTTTTGAAACAAATAGATATGATGAGCAAATTGGTGTCTGTTACCCAAAATCAAGTTTTTTTGTATACTATAATACGAGAAGTAGAGCAATTATGCAGCATCAGACTCGCACATTAGTCCTAGTTAGCCTAGATTGGAACTGCGCTGTCTGTAGTGCAAGTCTAGGCCTTTTTTGAGTATTCTGCAAAAAACAAAGCTGTTCACCAGCACCTGATTCTTCATTTTCAGAATCATTACTGTCACTGTTTGACCAGTAACAGTCGCTTCCAGATAGTTCATCAGTTGCAAAAAAAGATCTTCATTTAATGTCTGATATAGTATAGCCTACGTTTTTTTGGACAAGGACCTCTATTTTGACAACTTTATGACAAATGATTATGAAAAACGTTTATTTCAAAACCTAAAAAGATGCTGGTAAATCATCTACTAGTTTTTACAATCTAGTTTTCTAGTTTGCTATCATTTACCGCTAATCATTTACTGCTAGTCTATTTTCTGTTTTTTTGACAGGAAAAGTCCCTAAAGTAACCTGTTTATTTATTTTTTTATTAAAAGGCAATGATATGTAAATTTGTTTGTAAATTTTGAGTTTTTGTTTATATTTTATTGACTTTTTTTTCAAATTTTTTTGTTTTTTTTAAAAAAGACCGACTTATTTATAAAAATCAAAATAGAACGTCACGTATTTGAAAAGTACATGCTTTACTTGACAACTTTCATGTTTACACTTTTTATGTAGCTTTTGTAGATTTTGAGTTATCACAAATTGTGTAAATTCTCTTTTTTTGATTATTTACACAAAAAGACCTAGCAGTTAAAGGGTAAAGAACATTGCAAATAAGCCATAAAACATTTTTAATCAAAAATGAACGTTTGAATAATTTTTTCGCTTGTATGTGGTGTTACATTTCCGCATCAAGTTCCATACATAGTCTCTCATCAAGGATTCGTTCCACCTCCCTTGACAGCGCTTTTCCATCACTTGGATGTCTTGGTAAAACCTTTTTCCATGCTCTTTGCTTTCATTCCCCAAGTTATCTCGAAAGAAATCCAAGTGATAATGCAAAAAATGCAACTTCAAGGACATGCGACAACCAAGCTTTACATAACATTCGATCAAATTTGACACCACAATTGCATAGTCGTCTCTTTGATGATTTCCAATAAATCCTTCCACAATCATTTTAAAAGCTTGCGAAGCATTTCTTCAAATCAAACATTTGTTCCTCCAGCTCTTCAGATGCCAACATTCTTCTTATTTGTGGCCCCACAAATATACCATCTTTAACTTTTGCTTCAGATATGCTTAAGAATATCTGTCTAACATGGTGAAAGGAACGGCCTGTCAGTTTCAAAGCCTATACAAACTGCTTGGCCAGTGCGAATTTATTATGCAATGGAGGAAGTAAAATTTTGCTCCTCTCAACAAGAGATGAGTTTAAGCATTGTGGGGGCCTGGTGTGAGATCTTTGCGAGCTGGCCAGGTTTTGACCAAGTAATGCTGCTCATCCGCTCCACTATTTCACAAACAAAGAAAACAAGAATGCTTTGTATAACCTCCTTGCAATTCCAAAAGAAATGTGATTATTTAAAAATCTCCACATACGTCCCAATTGTGATCATTGTATTGAATTAGTTCCAGTAATATTTTTGCGGATTCACGATCTTCCTTCATCTGAACAGAATGTGCTATTGGAATGGATGGATACACATTACCATTATGCAGAACAACTGCTTTCAAGCTTTGCTTAGAACTGTCAATGAATAAACGCCAATCCGAAGCTGAGCAGGCAATACCAATCTCTTGAAACAAGCCCTGTATATCAGTACAATAACAAAAGTGAAGGATGATCAGAATTAGAGGACATTGCATAGAAATTTGCAAAGGTCACATGTCGTTTTCTTGACTTGAAAATATTGCGCGAAGGAACAAGCAAATTCCATTCCTTGAGACGAGAAGAAAGTATCTCTGCACTTTGTAAGACCCAGGTATCCAGTTGTATTATCCAATTCATTTTGATTTGGAAAATGAGGATCTTTGCTGGAACACTGAATGTCAACCTCAAAATCAGCATCGTCATCTTCCGATGAGGTTGATGATACAGCACGTGTTGTTAAAGATTGAGGAATAGACAGTTCTGGGCCATGCTTGACAGAGGCAATAGATGAAGGAATACTTAGATAAGCAATCTTTTTTCCTGTTTTTTGTCTTTTTGTATTCGGAAATGTCCATTATACTGAAATAGCAGTCATCATGATGATTGGTAGGTTCTCTCCAGATTCGGGAAATGGCAAATGGCATACATTTATGATTTCCGCGCATCCATTCTTCTAATGTAGATCTGCAACTTCCTCAGCAAAAATGTAGGGCACAAGATTTATCTTAGTCACCCATCTTTATGCCAAAATATGTCTCATTGGCTATGAAGAATTTAGTTTCTGGTGTAACTTTGTGCTTCTTTTGCTATGGACTGATGTAATAGCTACAGTCAGAAGAAATTCTGCAAGGTCTTCTAACACTCATATTTACTAAAGTATTGAAAATATTAATAGCATTAAATTTAACCTGCTAAAACAAATAAAATATAGCGTATTTCTAAAATAAGCAACTCCACTGCAGTAGGCCTAACTCGCAATTTGTCTAACTGCTAAACTAAGTACAGTATTGGTACCAGATTCAACAATCCATCTCTCAGAAGCCAACTTTAAACTTCAATCTGTTGCAAATATTTTCAAAACCGTTGACACTATGCAAAAAACTAACATCAAACTCGGCATCAGCGACCCCATAAACATAAAGAAACACTAATAAAAGGAGATAAACACAAAAATTTGTTGCCTAGTGTAGTCCCTACTGGCTATTTACCTCTATATGCAACTGAATGGAAAAAAGGCTCGAAGTTGTATCTTCCAATTTTAATTGGCAAAGCAAGTAGTGGTTAAATGGAATTTAAGTAAGAAATTGGCGTTGCGATACCCAAATGCTACATCAGGGTAGTGCAATTTGTTTTGCAGGTTGGCCAGTTTCAGGCTTCTAGAAAACTTCCTGTGCCAGTCAGAGTTCAAATTCCATAAGATTTCTACGCACTACTACTGTTAGTATAAAAGCCGCAGCTGTTGGCAGTGTTCATCAAAAAAAGTGGTAAAGACATTTATGGAGATCAATTCTTTGAAAACAATATTTCCGCCAGATTTTTTGAATTTTACGTGTGAGGATCTCAAGTTTTTTATCTATTTGAGAGATCGGTTATTCTGAGATGTATTAATGAGTTTGCCATTCAGGGTCACAAAATTTCACGTCGCAGGCCGCACGTTGCACACCTCTGCTATATATATACAGGGTGTCTCAAAAGTAAGTATACACTTTAAAATTTGAATAACAATCTAATGGCTTATTCAAATTTGTCAAAAGTTTACAAAAATATTCTATGAACTACTAGAAACAGATTACCGTCCTAATATCTCGTTGAATTTATTTATTGACAGAATGTTAGACCTCAACGTGGGAGCCACCAATTTCGGGAGATTTCAGCCACCTTTGGATGCATTCTTGCTTGACACTTTGCAATAAATCTTTTGTAACTAGTCCACATGATGCTCTAATGTTTTGTTTCAACTCTAAAAGGTTTTGAGACCATGTGGAGTAAACTTTGCTCTTAAGGAAACCCCAAAGAAAAAAGTCGCATGGGGTTAAGTCAGGTGAACGAGCGGCCCATTCTAGAGGATCTGCACCCAATCCACCTACCGAGAAAAAACTGATTTAAGTAATCTCTGACTTTCCTGGTGTAATGTGCAGGAGCTCCATCTTGCTGAAAGTAACAGTTTTTCAACCGAAGCATTTTTTGTCCACTTTACTCCACACGGCCTCAAAATCTTTTAGAGTTGGAACAAAACATTAGAGCATCATGTGGACTAGTTACAAAAGATTTATTGCAGGGTATCGGGCAAGAATGCGTCAAAAGGTGGCTGAAATCTCCCGAAATTGGTGGCTCCCACGTTGAGGTCTAACATTCTGTCAATAAATAAATTCAACGAGATATTAGGACGGTAATCTGTTTCTAGTAGTTCATAGAATATTTTTGTAAACTTTTGACAAATTTGAACAAGCCATTAGATTGTTATTCAAATTTTAAAGTGTATACTTACTTTTGAGACACCCTGTATATATAATAGGCAAAGAAGACATAGTAGAGTGACAGTAAGCATATTGTTGGCGTGGTGGACTCAGGGTAAGCTTAACGAAAATTATACAGATATCGCAGGCATAGTAATAGGAACAGTGAGAATAGAATAAGTATACAGAAGTAGGCACAGGTATATTAGAGCGTATAAATTAATGGGCAGATATAACTAAGGGGCACATGGGAAAATAGGCCTATGAGGTAATGTAAATATTGGGCAATACGGACGTGTAAAGCAGTGGGCAAATGTGGCGGTGGGCATATAAAACACACAGCAGATGAGGTTATATGCTTTAAGACACAAGTAGCTACCTCTTAACCGGGGCGATGGCGTAGTGGTTAGAGCGTCCGCTTCACAGTCGGTAGACTTGGGGCTCGTTTTCCAAGTTGAGTCGTGCCAAAAGACTTTAAAAAGTGATATTCACAGCTTCCTTACTGGGCGCTCAGCACATAGGGATAGTGTGGAGAACAAGCCGGCAAGCTTGCTTGTTGTGTCCTTGGGCAAGGCACTTAACGGGACGCCTCCATCTTCATGGGGTAGACAGGTGGCGAGGCCAAGCAGTCTACCCGTCGTAGTGGCCCTGTCTGACAAAAAACATGCAAACAGTTTATGAACTCATACGTATAAATGAAAGCTACCTCTATACTGTCGATGTTCAAAGGTTACCCTTGGGCAAAGTATGATAGACCTACGAAATAGCCTCGCCTATTTACTTTATACAGGATACCAACTATTTACAACAGTGTTTTTAGTTTTAATGATAACGTCTGAATTAAATTTGAATAATAGATCTAAATTAAACAATATTTAAAACAAAAATTCTTGTGTATGTTGTATAAGCCTATATGTCTTTTTTTGGTGTTTGTTTTTTTTCTTTATTGGCAGCTTGATTTTAAGTGCGATAGCTTTGCAATTTTTTACTGGTTTAGTTGGTAAAGCATTTTATGTAATGAGCATGCTTTTAAAAGATATCATTCAGCCACTGTCTCTTTTTTCGTCCACTCTTGTTGCATTCATATTATGCCATGCTGATTTTTTCCGAAATAAAATGCAGTTTTACTATGCTACTACTAATGTAAAGCTTTAGCCACTTGGGGTAGGCCACAATGCATTAAGAAATCATAATCACGTCAAAGTTCAAGCAATTGTACAACCTACCATAAATTATGTAAAACTATTAAATGTCATCGTTCTGAGACCGTATGCTCATTAGGCCAATTTATCTACCATGTTTTCTGTAAACACGATAAGACTTTAGCAAAATGGTGCATTCAAGCAACAAAGAGAGTAGCTAATTGAGAATGTCTTTGGTCAAGTCCCATAGTAGCAAAAACTTTGAAAGGAGTGTGATTTTAAATTCTAAGTCTTCTTTACATTTTCTAACCGTTAAAAAAAAGCATCAATTGGAGCTTGTCTTGACATCCTTAACGTTTTTGTAGTATTTGCGGACAAACTAACTAAGCTGATGCAGCTACTATTTTAAGCTACTTATGTTGCTACGAAAAGAGTAAATCAGTTTCTAGCAGATTTGCAAGCTCTGATGTTATAACATAGCACATACTTAATCAAAGTGACTTGCAATTCTTATTTTGATGAGACTACTTCTAGAACTGAAAAGTATATATGATAGGGCCCTACGAAATATGCTGGTTATGATACTTTTCCGTTTTAGCTATTACTCAACACTGGACTACAAGCCTCCACTCGATTTAGTCTACATGAAAAACAGAATGAATTATGTATAGCAGAGGGGACGTTTTCGAACAAGATCAAGTCGTACACTGCCTGGCAAACCATAACTAACAGTCAGATCATACGGTTGCAAATGTATTGCAAGCTGTTTTGACAAACATTGCACCAGGTACCCTTTCAAAATTTTGTCAGATCAAACCATAACCTGTAAACTAGCTCAGCTATACACGTCATTTAAAATAAAATTTTACTTATAGACCTTACCAGCGCATTCTGACTAGGCCAAGAAAAGAGTCAATCCATACTGATGACATTTGCACGTTAGTAAATTATCCAGATATCAACATCTCACAGCAATAGAAATGGTCATTACTCTTTTGTTTTTGATTATCACTCAAATTGATGAAGAGTGGGCTGTCATTCCTTACTTACTATTGTAGCGGTTTACTATCTTAAGACTCCGAGTAGATAGAAAAACCAGTTTTTTTAAAACAACTTTTATTAAAGTCTTTGCTAACTACAAACTTAAAACTTGAATGTTCAAAATTGTTTCCAAGCTCAAACGACGCAAATCTCCAATTGATTAAAAAAATGCAAAGCTAAACTACATCACCTACTAATTTGCCGACGGTGCACAAAAACTGCGAAGTGATTAAAAAGGCAAAATAATCAACAAAGTAAATTAAAATGAGGTGATGTTACACAACTTAAAGGTAAACTACAAAATTAACGCATGAATATATTTAAACAAAACATCCGATAAATTAACGAACAAAAAATCCAAGGAAGTAGTTCCGACAGTATATTCCTGGTTTGGCTAAGTTATCACGACCAGGCAAACTCGTATACCCCGCTTCAGTAGCATATGATAGCCCATTTGATGTTGTTTCAGGTGGACTAATGATGTCATGAGGTTTTTGTTGCGTCCGGGTTTTCGTAGGAGAGCGTTGGGTTAGAATGTGGCAAGTATTGGGTGTGGCAAGGTTTTGTGTTTTTGTTTCATTATGATCACTAAGAAGCGGTATTGAGTCAAAAATGTCGGTCTAATGGTTTTATTTAATTAGTATTGCCACTAGAGAGCAGTAACGAGTTAATTGGTGTTGGTTACACAAAAATTTCTTGACTTGTTATGTGGGTGAGTTATTTTGTCTTAGTTTTCCTGCAGCGTTTCTTGTCACAGTCATGGAAAATGATTGTCATGTGTTGCGCAATGTTTACACGTGGCTGAGATGTTTTGCAACTCTTGTGCGGTTCAGTTCCTGCCACACAATTGCACAATCTCTCTTTTTATACAGAGTTTTCCAAAAGTCTTGGGCACATTTGAAGTCCCCATATCTATTTAACTAGAAATGGTAGTAAGATACAAGTTGTGTCATTTTAAAGCTAATTACATTAAGTTTTTTGTAAGGCTATTGATTTTTTTTATTTCTTTTCAGATATTAAGATTTTTTTAGATATCTTTTCAGATTTTTTAGATATTCAGAGCTATTAATGGCGTTCATTCAACCAGAAAAGGCGTTTTGTGTGCTTGAAATTTGCAAAAACTGAATCATGGACTGTTGTTCAACGTGCATTTTGCAGAAAATTTGGAAAGAAGCCACCAGAGATGAAGCCCATAGTGAGATGGCATGGTAAATTCATAACAGATGGGTGCTTATGCCCAGCTAAAAGAACCGGACGCCCCTTAACTTCAGAAGATGTGATTGAACAAGTTCGAACTGCTTGCCAGCAGAGCCCCCGTAAATCGATCAGAAAAGCCAGTAGGGAACTTCAGTGTCCTAAAACAACTGTTTATGTGTGCCTCCTATTCCTAGAGACGTGGATGAGCTGAAGGCACGAATAACAGAAGCTGTTTCAACCATTGACAATGCAATGCTGGGACGCGTTTGGCAAGAATTGGACTATAGGCTTGATGTGTGTCGTGTGACCAATGGTGCTCACATTGAACATCTTTAAACATTCCATGTAAAAATTGAGATTACAAGCTTTCTGAGTTTATCGGATGCGTTTTTATATCCTTAATAGTTTCCGAGATATTCATGGTCAAAATGTGCCCAAGATTTTGGAACACCCTGTATATAAACCATCTTCATGCTTGCGCAAGTGGAAGTGTACAACAACGACAATATTTTACCACAGCTGAAATTTCTAGTTGTTTGGCATTAGAAACAATCATGATGAAGCTACATACCTCGCATATAGGGCGTAATTCTCTTTCCTCTTGGTACAGTTGCGGGTAGAACAGCCTTAGCAAAAACTTTCCTGTTAACATCACCTTTGTTAGCCACATCTGCTAGCTCAGTTCGTTCGATTTAGAGCCGTAACTAAGCCGAGATGCTCATTCAACTCATCTACCTAGTTTTTTGGCGGTAAAGAGATATTTTTTTAGTTGATGAGGCAAAAACAGTTTGATAAGTGAGTTGATGGTTTGAGCATTTTTAATTACACGGCCAAACTAAAGCAGAAGAGACTTCACAATAGATTGTAGCGGCTCGATGTTGTGAGGTTTTTGAATTTCGGTGCTACAAATTTTATTCTGCAATATTTTCAATTTTTCTCAAAAAGACTTCTTTCAGTCGCTTGCACAGTTTCCATTCAAGACTGCATTCTTGAATTATCTACAAAGCTTGGGTCAGTCATATGTTTCCTAGAAATTTTGCAGAGAAGTTACCAGAAAATTTAGACTTTAATATTGAGCAATTTCGGATTAAAATTACCACTCCTAGTGTGTTTTAACTTGCTTAACAATTACGCTGGTGACTTCACTACTCTGTAGGTAATTGTGTATTAAAAATTAGCGCTTGCTTACCCAAGTAATAGAAAAGCCACGCTCTTTTCAAGACCTATTTTTGCTTCAGAGCAAGATGTACCAACTTTGCCCTGCGACGTGAAATTGTGTGGCTCGTAGAAAGAGTTCAGTAATGGCCTGCGTCTACAAAATAATCACTGCTAAAGTCTTTACTTCATTGCTTCTTTTTGCGGTTGATGTTCAAGATTTTTATTTTTAAAACTCAGCTTTTTTGAGGTCGATTTCAAAAAATTTTGACGATAAATACTTTGCGCTTTTGACGTCGACCACTTAGCTCTTCGCAATAAAACCTTCCCTTTTCAAATCAATCTCCAAACTCAAAAAAGAATTTCACTTTTAAGATTCTGCCTTACCGCTATCATCCAATAAAGTAGACGGAAACAGGAAAAAACTTTGCACACCCTTGCTTTACAGGAGAGTAAAAACTTGTATAAGTGCTTTCAAGTTACTATTATTATATTGGTCCGCGCGGAGGTGCAGTTGTTAGAAAGCTAGCTTTGCGGTCACTAGGCGTGGATTCCATTTCTTTAATGATTCATATAATAGAGACTTGAAAAATGTATTCACAAATTTCTTTTTTAACGCTCGGCACTCCACGAGGAAAATTTTATCTAAAGAAAAACCCGGAGAATTCGCTTGCTGAGCACGTGGTAAATGCATCTTAGCGAATTTTTCAATCTTAATAAAAGCGAAGTGATGGTAAGCGCGCACTCGAGCCGTCTGCCCGCCCCGGTCACCATTCTTGCTGAAGCTGGCGAAGATTTATGAATAAACCATTTATGGCTTATATACTTTATTACTTTCTTAAACATAATTGTCCAAACGTATAACCCTAAACCCAGATTCATTGAAACGTGATCTGTCTTGAACCATTTAATTTGTCATCTCTGCTTGGAGTACAGACTTTGTAACTTGGCCCGAGTTTTAGTCGACAAAATTTGTTTCAAAATCATTTTTATGTTCTTTTTTAATATATCAATCCGAATTTCATAATTCACATCTTTGGCAGTTAAGTTTTCATTTAAAAACCAAATCTGCTTGGCCAGTCCCGTAGCACTCCAACTTCGGGCCCCCCCAAAGTAAGCGCAAGAGCCCCTGCGCACAGGTCTTATCACTTTAGAGGTGTAAAATTGAAAAGCTGCATTAAGAAAATACACCACAATTTGTACATAAGTAAACAGGTTAATGTCAGAATAAAGCATGCCGATACCGAAGGTGCAAGTCATAAAAAACTCGGCACCGATGCCAGAGTTCAGTAGGACATTTATGCAGACACTGCGAAACGAAAGCAATGACACTGAAAAACATGAAAAAGTTATAAAAACACAGTATCATTTAAATAGTCTGGAGCGAACCTTTTTGTTCGCAAATGCTCTTATGACATTGTCATAATCAAGAGATCGGGCGCAGTCATTTTCGATTGACAACATGGCTAATGAAGATAGTCTACTGTCTGTCATAGACGTTCTATTAAAAGTTTTGATCAGTTTCAATTTGCTGAAGCTTCTTTCAGCGCTGGCAACAGTCACGGGGCAAGTTAGTAAGATTCGAAGTGCGATGTACACATTCGGATACAATTCAAATAAATGAGTCTTTAGAAGATAGTTCAGAAAGTCTTGAGCCGTATTGAGATTGCGTTTTTTTGTAAAATTAAAACAAACCGCTGTAGCTCAGCGCTCATTTCATCAGAATCAATGTCACCGAACTTTTTTTGGAACTCTTTACAGCAAGTAAGAAGAGCATTTTCTTGTTGCACAAGCAAAAGTTTGTCTCGTGTGTACAAAAACGAAAAGGCGGAAGAAACCTCACGTAACAAATAAAAGCGCTCCTTTATTGACATAATAGCCTGGTCTACTAATGGATAGAAAAAGTTGCTTTTAAATTTCAGTTCAGGAGTAGCTCGTTGTTCCTCTTCACCTTGGTAATCAAACAATCTTCTTTTCTTTCCACTTCTTGACGGAGGAAAAGAAGGATCAATATCCAATTCCTTTGCTATTTCAACAGCAGATGTTGCGGCACTGTCATAACCCGTTGAGCGATAGTTTTGCAAAAACTTTTCAGTTGCCTGGATTTCCGTTTCCATTGTATGAAGGGAGACTCCATACGATTGAAGAATCTTGCTTGCTTTATTGACTTGGAATAGGATATCATACCAAATAAACACCGACAAAAGAAAACTCCATTTTGATAAATGAGCTATCAACGATTTTGTTTCTGAGGCAGCTCTTCCATCTTTTCTTTCTATGGAAATGGCTTCCAAGTCTTTCAGTGCCAGCAACACCTCTTTTAAATTGTATCGAAGAGGTTTGATGCATTTAATTCTGCTTTCCCAACGAGTATCAGATTGTGACTTTATGGACAGCTCCACATGTTTCTTCAAAATTTCCCAACGCTGAGCAGAGGAAGAAAACAGCACATACAACCTTGTAAGTACTCCAAAAAATGTCAATGCTTCCGTCGATCAATTAGCACTGTCAACAACAACTAAGTTAAGGGTATGGTTTGCACAGGGCACGCAAACAGCTTTGGGATTGATGTCTAGCATTCTAGCTTGGACCCCAGAATGTTTTCCTTTCATGTTAGCACCATTATCATATGACTGACCTCGACAATCAGACAATTCGAGTTGCAGTTCGGTCGCTTTTTCTAAGAAAGCGTCCAACAAGCCTTTCCCAGTACTGTCACTTATTCTCAAGTAGCCAAAAAATGTTTCTTTAACAACAGCAGCTTCTTCATTACATAGTACATAACGGAGAATGACAGACATTTGTTCATGATGTGACATATCTGGAGTGCAGTCCAAAATTATAGAAAAATATTTTGCCAATTTCAATTGCTGTAAATTTTCTTTTTCAACTTCTGTCGCTAGCAATTCAATTAGTTCATTTTGTATGGTAGGACTCAAATAGTGATCTTTAGTGTTTTTATTCTTGATTCTGTCTTGAAGCTCTTTTAGGATCGGATCTCTTCTTACCAAAAGCTCAAATATACCCAGAAAATTTCCATTGTGAGGAGATCCTAAGACTTCTTCAGATCCTCTAAAAGCAAGATTCCTTTCCGATAGAAACAAGGCAATGTCGATAAGTCTCTCTAAAACATTTCTCCAAAAACGTCTTTTATTGAAAAAAATATTCATCTCGCGTTTGTCGATAGTGGATGAATTTCTTATCCCTTCAGCTAGCAACATCCATTGACTGCAGCATTCTTGGTGGGAAATGCCGTTTTCATGGTCTTTCAGTTTTTTCGAAAAACCCTCCCATGTATTTATACCACTACAAAAGGGGCTTAGTGTTTTTCCAAATAGCTTACAACAAAAGCAAAAAACTTGATCTGATTCCCCACAATAAACTAGCCACGACCGTGAAACATTTTCACCATTAGGTAACACACGTTTATAATGGTTGGAGGAAAAACGTCGCCTTGGAGTTGTGTTATTATATGGAAAATTCATTATTAGTTGATGTGGTCCACGCTTTACTATATCACATCGTTGAGCATCAGAAATACTTTCAGGCCATTTACATGGGTCATCAGGGATAGGGGTAAATTGAGATTCAGTTATTTTTGATATTGAAGGTTGCGTATTGGCAGGTAAATCACAACTTACATTTTCTGGAAATTCACAATCACTTTGATGCTGATCGTCATAGTCTTCTTTTTCTTGTACACTATAGTTTTCTTCATCCCTCTCGGTACTAGTGCCAGGTCTACTCTGCTCAGTAATCTTGAAAAAATCTGTCATCTTGGGCAATTTCGCTACAGCATCTCGAGCAGTGGCTGCTTCTTTTCTCTTTTGAGCACCACTTTTTGAACGTTTCATTCTATACAATGTCAATAAAATACTTTATCTGCACTCTGCAGTGTATATATATTGTCCCGGTATTTATAGCCAAACAGAATTCCAGACCATTCTATGATTGTTGCGTCAATCGAATATTCAAGATTCTACCAGAAAATCAATCGAAATATTCTAGATTCTGCGAGATAAAATGACGTTGCATTCACTTATGATGTCACCAGCCAATTTCTTCCTACAGTTTAAATCGGTTGTAAACAAGTCTGCTGAACTGAAAATAGTCACGTAGCCAAAAAGCAATTTCAGACTAACTTGGGCCCCCAAAGTTGGCCTGGGCCCCCCCCCCCCAATTGGGGGGTTTGGGGGGCGGCTGCTACGTCTCTGTGCTTGGCGCTTAGCAATAAAAGTAATGTGCAGTATACAAGATAAAACCGAGTTTACTGAGTCATTATTAAAAAAGTCCTGTTATTAAAATTCGGTGCAGTTAAAAAGCGCCAAAAATCCCAACGATTTTTATTTCAGCCTAGATGCTTAGAAAGCTGAACAAATTTGAAATCAAAGAACAGCATGACCTTAAGTTCGATTAGACAAATATTATCAGACTTTAAAGGAAGCTAAGTAGCTTACAAGCATTTCAAAGTTTTTGAAAAATGCTTGTCAGCTAATCACAACGTGAGCTTTTCCTTTTTTCCGTTAGCGCTTTGGCGGAAATGTGCCTACTACAACTTCTTATATTGACAGTCGCCCACTGATCCAATTGAGAGTTAGCACTTCAACAGAAACCTGATAAGGATCAAATCGCATTTTTGCTGACACAATTTCAAAAGGCAGAAATGAATTTCCATTTGATATGTTAGTTAAACAAAAGAATAATGATCGCCCCTTGACATAGAGCACATTGAATTTCAGAAAATAAACAAGTTAAGTTCTTTGTTTACTTTTGGTGATGGCAAAAGCCATAGTTTTCGAAAGATCTGCGGAAAAAAAGTCATCCCCAAACTGACTAAGCACCCAGTAAAGTTAATCACCACCGATAAAGTTAGTCAGCACCAAATTAAGTTAGTAAAGGCATCAGAATTTTTTTTGTTGTTGTAGGTCAAAAGATGCAATGATGATAATGAAAAAAATTATGCTATACGAAAAATTACTTTTTTCTTGATGAATTAAAGCATACAGGTGGCTAGTCCAAAACTGAACTGTAAAATAAAAACAAATGACTTAAATACCGATATTATCATCTTTAAAAGAGGTTGCCAAAGCTCGAGAGCTAGATTACATCACAGTTTAGAACTATTGAAACCATAACATACAGGGTGTAAGATGAAGCAAAAATAGCTTGTGTAACTTGTACGTTCTTCAAGTCAACAAACTTCGACAGAAACTCTAAAATGTAGCTCAGAAAACTTAAAGGATGCTATTGTGATCTGCCAAAAGGAATCCGGATTGGGGTATGTGATAAGTAGGCATTCAATCAAGAATAGCTTCAGATATGAAGACTTCAACAGGAAAATTGAGGTTTATGAAACATCATCATGTAATTGCAACTAACAAAAGAAATGTATGCTAATCTGTAAACTATAATGATCTTTTCTTCATGAATAACCAATTATTTCAGGTAAGAGACTTCCAAATTCCATAGAAATTTTTTTAAAGCTTTTTTAAAATATTTTAGATAGTTTTATTCTTTTGCATATCTTACATCTGTTTTTTACATAAAATCTTGACAAAATAAAGCGTGTGGCCGAAAATGTTTGATTAAAATGACAAAATTGGAACAAATAAAAAAATCATAACTAACGTAACTAAAAAAAAGTGGTGCTCGGAGCAAAAATACAAAAATTTTTGCGAGGTTTGCAACATTTTTAGCAGGTTCCAATATATTCAAAACCAATAAACTAAGATGTTTTGAACTGCATGCACGAATTTTGAAATGAAACTTTTCGAAATTCTCGCTATTTTATATTCAACTTTCTACAGCAGATTTTACCAAATACCATTCTGCAATTCAGTAGAAATACAGTTGTTAATGAATATTCAAACTTGAAGATCTGTTTTAGAAATCAACAATTTAAAAGTGATTGTCTTTCTCATTTTCCTTACGCTTACGCCTTATTTTTCTTAATTTCCCTTCTTGAAGATCCTTTTATTTGAAGAAGATTTGTTAGAAAGCAATTGCTTTGACCAGTTATGGGCTTTAACATGCTTCCGTGTAAATACAACTTTTTCAGCCACTTTCTTTCTTTCTTACGGCAGCAAAAAGTTGCTCTGGTCACAAACATTAAGCTTCTCACTGCAAAGCACAAAATTTGTGAATTGTGTGTTTAAGAAAGAGAACTTGTAGGGAAATTCAAATTTAATGAAGAAGAATTATTATAAAAATTTGTAGTTTAATTTTTTTGCCAACATCAAAGTACATAATAAAATGCCTATTAAACATCAGTTTTTCATTAGCTACTTGGATTTTAAAATGTTCTTCTGGTGAAAAAAGAGTTGTAAAATAAAAAATATAATGACTACTATTAATCTTATCAAGCAAAAAATAAATATTTCGAAGTTACCTCACGTTTTGGGGTCAACAGCCACTCATCACATTGCAGCAAAATGTGCAAGACTTAGTTCAAACTTGAAATGCAAGTTTCAAAGCAAATTGGTCATACAGCAGCTAGCGCAATGCTCAAGAGTGTTGAATGTATAAATTAAGATTTATAAAAGTTCTCTCTCGAATTTAAAATCATGGTTTCCTTATGAAGCAAGAAAAATTGCGTCATGCTTTTGGTCACGAGTAATAATTCGTAGCTGATTTGATCATTGGTGTTTTATTATAGCGTAATTTATATGCAATGGCTGTATACGTGACCTTTGCATGTAATTTCTTTCCATGAGTTGTTTTCGACATTTTGATTGTGACGTAATGTTAGCTGTCTTGCAACACAAAAGTTTTCTTGTTTGCAAGCGCTGTGGCAGCGGTGTGAGATTCAACTTATATATTTCAATGAACCAAAGTTTTCCTGTCAGCGACTAACAAAGAGAGAAAAGAAAAGCTTGATGCCGTGTCAGGTTACTCAACATATAAAGTGCTGTTGCTAGTGGTAGAAGCTAAGGGTTTTGAAGCAAAATTCTAGTTCGGAAGCGCGCTTTGATTAGGGACTGGTTGTTATATTTATCTCTCCTTTTCTTTCGGATGGAGGCACAGCAAATTTACACCGCACACCTGATCTGGTTTAGGCGATTGGAAAAATCTTCTGCGTAAAGCAGATCAACAAACTATAAATCCACATCTAATTTTGGGCAATAAAGATCATATTGAATCAGAAAGATCATATTGAATCAGAATATAAAAAAGAAAAGACACTGATAGTAAGCTATACAACATGAAAATATTTAGTAAAAAGGTAAGCTTATGCATTGTCTTTCTGAAACCCTAAACGTGAAAAGTGTACATTTGCTGCATTCTACGTCACTCAATACTAAAGCTAGCGACTTACACTATAAAAGTTTTGGGTGACAAAGCTACTGAAAACTACAGTACATGGCAGCTTGTAAGGAACATTTGCGCGAAAGAGAATAAAATAAGTTGCACTCCCACGCGACTATATTATATTGCTGGCTCCAAGTGGTTACGATCGATAGAGAGCGTCTTTTAAGCGAGAAACAAAACAACGAAGCGAGTGCTGAAGGCGCGAGACTTCTGAAGGAAGCAATGTTATTGAGAGATATTGTAAAATTTACAGAGCAATCCCTGGACGCGTTTCGTCCTTATGTACCCATCAGCAAGGCTTGCTAAGGGCCAAGAGATCCCCCCCAATAGCATTAACGTTGACTTTTATAAAACAATTTAACACAACGCACAAGACTTACGTGCCGTTTACTTTTGAACGAGGTTCGTTTTGATGTACTGCTAACCGCTCAACTATGGACTAAAACTGATATTCTTATGTAAAGCTGATCACACAAGCAGTGATTAGGCATAAAAGGTCTTCCAAAGGTTACAAACTAAATGCGGTGCTTTAAGGCATGGCTGGTAACACGTAGTGCATGTCAGCGAATCTCGGCGCGCGATGGGGCCAGCTTCAAAGACGCGGATTCGAATCCCCCTACGCGTTGCTTTAACGCTGACGTTTAAGAATACAACGTACGAGTTACGTTAAAAGGGCGCTTAACTAATTTCGGTGGGTCCCAAATGACTGCACCGCGCCTTACATAATGCACGGCTGCCAAGAGGTCAACCACTTCGCCTATTCCACTCCAAGCATTGCTACCGATTTCGATAACTAGCACCGTACGGGTAATGACTAGTGTGTTACATAGCGCGACCCGATAGGCGACGCAACTAGTCCCAGATACCACTTAACAATCACACGCGGAGATTCCCCACACAGTTCTTTGGCAGGGTTTGCGCGATCACAGTGCTCGAGCTACCAACAGGACCCCGGACCACAGGAGCACACCGGAACGAGCGCTTCACCGAACGATGAACTTGTTAACATGAACGGCCCCAATGCTCCGGGCCTGGGTATTAAGCTTGGGGCATGCATACATAGCGAGCGATATTATATTGCTGGCTCCAAGTGGTTACGATCGATAGAGAGCGTCTTTTAAGCGAGAAACAAAACAACAAAGCGAGTGCTGAAGGCGCGAGGCTTCCGAAGGAAGCAATGTTATTGAGAGATATTGTAAAATTTACAAAGCAATTCCTGGACGCGTTTCGTCCTTATGGACCCATCAGCAAGGCTTGCCAAGGGCCAAGAGATCCCCCCCAATAGAATTAACGTTGACTTTTATAAAACAATCTAACACAACGCCCAAGACTTACATGCCGTCCCCAATAGCAATCTTCATTGAAACTTTACAAAATAAGTTTGTCACGGTTTATTTTGAAATACAGTATACCCTTACCTATTCGCCGTTCACAGTTCGCGGCCCCCATGCTCGCGGATTTAGCTCTCAAATTTTTTCATAATTTCGGCAATTTCGTAAATTTTTAGGCCATTTTTTATTTGGATCTGCCTCTCTCAAATTTTTTTCAATTGCGGCAATTTCGTGAATTTTTAAGCCATTTTTTACCTGGATCTGCCTCTGTCGTATAGTTTGCTAATCATTAAGTTAAAGTATTGTTGTGTTCAAATCAAGTTGTCGAAACGATTAAAATGTCGCTCCGATTTGGTCCAGCAAAATTTAATTTTATCACTTTAGTTCCGATTTAGGTTCAACGCTATATAAAAATTCCGGTTCAAGTCCGGTTTGGATTTAGAAGTATCAAAATTGAGAGGTTCGATGTCAGTTCGGGTTCAATTCTTAAAAGTTTACGTTCAGTTTGGGTTCGCAATCAACAGCAACAACATAGACTGTCTTTGGGGCCGACTTTTTTCGCTTGCTTTTATGACATGTTTCATCGGTTTTGGTTGTCATTGCAGTTCCTTTTTTTTGGGCCTTAAATTGAAAAATTAATTTTGTTATGAATTTATTTGATCGTAAAAATAAAAAGAAACCGAACTCAACCTGAAATTTTATAGTGTTGATGATCTTCAATATTAGGGGAATAATTAGGGCCATTTTCATCATCTAAAAAATTGAAAAACGGGACACTATTTGTTGAAATATACAGCAATACATGAATTTATTTTAGTGCATCAATTTTATGCTGATCTCTGTTACTGACAACTCGTATTTAAGATTTTTCACGTATTTAGGACAATTATACATTTGAACAACTAATCAAACAATTTGTCTTACACAAAAATTTATGGCATTTAATCAATACATCTATAAGTGCATTTTTTTATGTTTATGTCAGCAAAATTTCTGTTCGGGCAAAGCGCTAGTCACTACTACTTACCGAAGAGCAAGAGTCAAACTTCTAAGCTCGAAAAGAACTTTTATCTCTTGATATTTCAAAACAGATTATCCTACAGCAAATTTGTGCAATATTCATAGATACAAAGTGTTTGTTGCAAGCTTATGCGTCGATACGATATCAGGAGTGAAATTTGGCTTCAAACAGCAAAGCCTACAAGCCTGGAGAAAAATAGAAAAGGTTGCTTTCAGTGCTTCGCGAAACTCTGCATAAAAACTTTAACAGCTTTTCTCATTCACAAATTATTAGATTGTAACATCTACAAAAGCTGTTTGAACAGCATCCACGAAGTGCTACGGTTCAATCAAATAAAAACGAAAGTCTTATTTTGTAATACCAAACAGAAAATATGACTTTTTAATAAACTCCGTAGTAATGCAGTTTTTTTTTACTCTTCCCGATTTGACAACTTGGTGTAGCAAATAGTAATTTTCGATACCAGGAAAAGTCTCTTCATCTACACGTGCTACTAGGTTTCCTAGTTTTCTGAATGGATCTTCGTAACTAAAGAAAACGTTTAAATAAAACGTCCCAGCGAAGATTCAATACTCAACAGCAATTTTTGGTTCAGGTTTCCTTGGGTCCAAATTTTGGAGGTTCGAGTTCGGTTCAGGGTTTGGGTTCAGGAAAAATAAAGGCTTAATTCTGTTAGGGTTCGAGTTGGCTGTTAGGGTTCGAGTTGGCTTCGGCGACCTGGTTTAAAATTGCTTCGAAGATGTGGGAAGTGCTGGCACAGCAAATTTCTACGGCTAGCAGTGCAGCCATGTGCGGAAAATTGCCATAAAGAGTCTTTTTTAAGTGCAAATCTGCGTAACTATTACCAACTTCTAACGCATGAGCTCCGTCACTATAAAAGTGACTCCATCCCACCCAATCACATTGACAGAATATCATTCCTTAATCAAATTTTCTAACTTTAAGTATTTTTCTCTCTAACCAGACGCAAACTAAGTAAAAGAATATATTTTGCAATGATAAAAATTTGTTTTTTATTAAGCGCTTTTCTGCTTTCTTTTGCTAACGGTCGATTTTGGTCACCATGGGCAAGCTGTTTGGAAGGCGATAGTACTGCTACCTTCACTTGCTATCGAAAAAAAGAACGAGAATGCACGATAGCTAACAAGACTGTAAAAGGAATTAAGTGTGCATTTAATTTAGGAGTGTACGAAGTACAAATATCCGATAAATGTGCTAGTGAGTACACATTTGATCTTCCATCATGGACACTGGCTCAGGTAGTGTTAATTTAAGTTAATTTATAATTTTTCCAGCGAGTCTACGCACATTGCACAAACAGCATTGATGTTGCTTCCGAATTGTGTTGGTGCATTTTTGTAATCTACATGAAGGTGGCTACACCCGTTATTCGTTTTTCTGCGTTTTTGGTACGTTTTCAGCTTTATTCGAACACAAGATTTCTGTGTGCTGCTGGTATGTACATTGCGGACAAAATGAAATGTTCGGATTACAACAAATGCTGTGTAACATCATGCCAATATCCAAACCAATGACAATTTTCGTACAAAAATGCATGAAAGAAAACAACGTACAAAAAAATATATTGTGTACAATCACCCTAGCAAGCTCGGTGCACTCAATACACGTTTCTTGCCCTCGTATATTTTTGTACATAATCTCATTCACTTAAGTAATTACAGTAGCATGTTGTTGTTGTTGTTGTTACCGAGGGATGGGGCACTTTCCGAGGGATGGGGGAAGTTTTTCGAGGGCATGGCGGAAGACCATGGAGCTCAAGAAGCAACTCCCCAGGCCCTAGATCAGAGGTCGTAGAGAAACAGAGAGTCGCCAGAGAACGAGCGGCTCAGAAAATCCGTAGCTAGACTGTCAAGAATGAGATAAGAGGTGTCCATCATTGGATGTCCGCAGGCGCTGCATTAAGGATTCCCACTTCTGCCACTTCTAATGAAATAAGAGCTTAACAGAAGGTTGCGTCCGTCACAGCGAGGGCACAGCAAGCGTGACAAGGGAGCACAAGTTCCTCAGTGAAAACCTAGGCGACTTAGGTGTCAAAGAATTTAGATGAGATATTAAGCCTCCAATCCAAAAAAGAGAAAAGTGGACACGACACTAGAGGCAAGAGAAGAGAGTCGACAAGAGATTATCGAGAGCACGAGTAGCGCTCCTCGTCTGGCCAGCATATCAGTCGCATTGCTTTCCGGTAGAAACGAGTGTCCTGGAACGCATTGTAGCTTGATAGTATAGGAGAAAAGAGAAGACAGTTCCTGCCAGATTTGCCAGAGAGATTGAGGTAAAAGGAAAGATGGAGGAGAGGGTAAAGTAGCAAAAACAGAACGAGAGTGAGAGAGGAGGAGAAGAGAGGAGAAACGGCAGACTTGTAGGTGCTGCCTAGACCAGCGGAGAGCTTGTAGAATGGCGCAGGCTTCAGCAGAAAAACTTGAGCATACTAGGCCTGCTGAAAAGGAAAGAGTGGCCTCAGTGCCACAAAGTTAGCAGTTGGCAAGTACGCCAGAGCCGCTTTTGCCAAAAGAACAGAGCCAACTGTCCAGATCACCAGATCTTGAGGTGGGAGAGAGTCAAGTTGAGAGAGAGCCACACCTTGGTAAGACAGAGGGGGATCGGAGCGGGAGCATGGAGGGGAAAAAGTGAACTCCAAAGTGAAAAAGTCCAGGTTGCGAGGAGGAGAGGTAGGGCAAGCAATGAGAGCCTCCTAAGGAGAAGTACAAGCAATCATGAGCGAGTGAGTAGACGCAAAAGTTCTCCAGCAAGATTTGGAGGGTCTTGGTTTCACTCCAATCTGGCCAAACCTGAAATTGGGAAAGGAAGTTGGGAAACAAGTTGGGACCTGTTCATAAGATAACAGGGCGAAATGAGTCTGGTTGACTCGTAGGGAAGGTAGAGACGGCTTAGAGAGGAGAAGAGGGAAAGGGAAGGCAAGGGGCAGCCGGTGATGACACGACTTGCCGTTCGCTGAAGGCGTTTCAATTTGGTAAAATTGGTAAGGCTAAGAAAAGAAATCATCCGGGTAAAGCATAAGTGAGAAGGTTCCCGAAAAAAAGCTTTACATAGACGAGAGAGAGGAACTCCTTAGAGAGGCCCCAGGAAAAAGCAGAGTTACAATGTAAGGCCTTGAGACGAGGGAAAAACTTGATTTTCAGCAAAAATACATGTTTAGAAAAGAAAAGACTGCGGTGGAAGGTGATCACAAAAAATGTTGAAGTGGGATTGAAACGGAGGGGGAGTTGATTACATGGAGATTAGGCTAAGGTTAAGGTAGTGGGGATCCACTGAGAAGAAAGAGGCTTCACATTTGCTCGGATTGAGAAGAAGACATTAGTATTCATACAAGTCTTCCAGTCGAATCAGAGCTCTTTATGTAGTATCCGCTGCAGCAAAGACCGAGCGAGAGGAGGACCAGATGGCCAGGTTGTCAGCAAAAAGAGAGTGCCGGATGGAAGAAGACAGAAAGCAAGAAGATCAATGATGAAAAGAGAGAAAAGTAGAGGTCCAAGATCGGATCTTTGCGGAAAACCTCGATAGACTCGACAAGAGCGACTTTTGTGATTGTGAAAATCACGCAAAGCGTGCCTGTTAGAAAGAAAAGATCAAGTTCTACAAGCAAAGCAGGGAAGGATACCAGCTGAAATAAGTTTGTGAAAAGAAGCAGGATGCTAGACAGAGTCCAGGGATCCAGAAAAAGGAAGATGAGGTAAGATGAGACGAGATAAAGTGTAGTAGTTTAGTGCTTCTGACTGGGAGACCACCAGTATTTCATTTAATAACACTAAGGGAGGCAGAAAAGAAAGAGGAAGCAGGAGGTAGAGCAAAAAAGCCAAGTACATAAGGTGGTGGGAAAGATGCAGAGGGAGAAGGTACAAAGTGGGCGGAAGGAGGGTAAGAAGTTTGAAGATGAGGATGGAGCAGGAGTTCTTCATTAGCAGGGGGGGCCAGATGAATCAGCCTAAACAGTGGAGGTATGCAAACTGTAGGAGTCCGAAAGAGAAGACACAGTGTTGGTAGGTGTAGAACCTCCAAGAGAAGCAGGGACGCAGCAGGCAAAAAAGCTGTCTACAATTTTGCATCTGGAGAAGGAGAGTAGAGAGGACATTTAATGGTGACTCGACGAGGAAAAGAAGCCAAATTGAACCAAGTACGAAGCCGACGCTCTATCAACTAGACCACCGCGGCGATAACATTCAGATTTCAAAATGACCAACACAGATAATAATTCCACAGCTTGCGTTCTTAAATACACACGAAAAATAATTAGCAAATTAAAGGTGTTATGCTTTCAACACAAACGTCAATAACACAGGAGATTTAAACCTTGTAGAATAAGATCGTTTTCATTTTCAGGTGTAGACACAGCATCTAATTTCAAGCAATGAAGTTTTTGCAAAGTTATAGTTCTTTTGTAAGTTTAAGCATAAGCGACTTGTCTGCAGACCAATCACTGAGTTTCAATTTTCCGCTTATCTTTTTTACATTGTCTTTGATACTACTTGCTAGCAAGCCTCAAGTAAAAGAAATCGGTGCAAAATTTTACTCGAGAGTTTATCATTACCACGAAGTCACCTTATTAGTTGACGTTCGTCTGCATCGCTGGCTTTGTGCGATGTGTTTTTATTTCTGCTCTGTTTGGTGACGGTTTTGTGCCAAATTGCGAAAAATACCGATACAAAACTGATATCGATGATATTTCATCAAAAGCATCATTAACAGCAGGGCTGTAAAGGCACCAGCAAGATGTCTTAACTCGACAGCCCTGAGTGCGACCTGTACGTCGCAAGCCTTCTTTGCTTATATACCGAGTGCACGCTCCACGTCGCGCTGAGAGTGCGTCATAAAAACATGTTGCAATCGCTTTTTTTATCCGACCAATGAGGTTGACTTATATATATTATGGTATACCGACGACATTCATAGATGTCTGCGCCCATGTTCAATGCTTGAGTGTATTTTTTCTGTGTAAAATTGACAATGAAACGATCATTCTCTCAACCCTCAACTTCTGGTGAATCTGGTAAGAGGTCACGCCTATTTTCTTTACAACAGGCTTTAGATCTTGTGTATGATTCGGACGAAATTGAGCAGGATTTAGCTGATATTTACCCTGAAAGTGATCTAGAGTCAGTAGATTGTGATGTCAACTCTGAATCAAGCAATGAAGATGAAGGGCTTGATGTAGATCTAGATCTAGATCTAAGTAGTCCTGCACCTGAACCTAGCACGGCCCAAGTTGGGCGTGGCACTGGTAGGAATAGATCTAGGCCTACAGCTGGTGGTGATGCAGATAATTTGTCAACAGAATGGACAAGACCATTTGTTTAACAAAATCTACGTGTAGAATTTGATTCTAGAGGTGTATTTGATTCTAGAGAATGGCCTTTATATTTGGGGGGTTGAAAATTCTAAAATTTTGCTCAGGAGCTCAGGTGCAGGGTATTTTTAGGCCCAGGAGGTCAGGGTTCAAAGGGTTAAAAGCGATTTCAGCAAACAGTTCTTTGGCCTGTATAGTTTATTGTCAAATTTTCACTTCTTATTCTTTGGGAAAAACGGCATTGCATGAAACGGTTTAACAGATTTATCCGGCAACTCTAATCAAGAATGGGCTAAAGCAAAGTAACAGTATATTTCGAACTAGTCATAAATGCATATTTCAAACCGGCACACCCTATCGACAATGTGGACAGCCATTGCTTGGTGACCAAAAGTCACTTTGTACAATTTGCTGGGCAAAATTTCCTTATTCTGACTTGACAAAGCACGAGAAGGCTCATAAAGTTGTTCATTTTGTCAATTTATATGCTGTTTTCCATTTTTTGAAAAAAATTCTAAAATAAACTTGAACTTGAAATTGCCACTCTTTAGCCAGAGACTTCTTTTTGTGATTTTCATTAACTGCGCCGTCTTCTACTGCCTCTTGCGATATGCTGAGTAACTCAATATGTTAGTCAATCACTGTGTTCTTTCCCATTTTCGCACCACCAAGTCAGTGTGCAGTAGGTTAAAAAATATTATGGTAATAATGGCACCGCAAGAAACACGAAAGGAAGAAAAAGATAAATACGCTAAAGAGTGCAAAATATGGTTGTTTATGAAAGATCAATCAGATATGGTCGAGAAGGGCAGCAATAAATGATATTTTAATCTAGAGAAAATAATAGAAACAAATGTGATACCGGACAAGCACAAGATAGGAACGTGAATCAACAATCATGAGAGAAATTACTAAACTGAACCAAGCCGTCAATCTTGCAGACCAGCAATATGTTAGCCTAATATGAAGAGAGAGCACCCCAAGCAAGCAAACTTCCTCTCTCTGACGTTGACCATGAAATTGTTTAATGCTTGAGTGGTAAGATAGAAACAGATGCTAACTAAACAAATTACTCTAACCAAAGACAGCAACGTTACGTACTTGATAGGGGTATTGGAAAATTGCATTGAGATTATTTTAAAACATCATGTTTTTCTATGCATGTGAAAAATCATGCCTATGTCATATGATATTGTATTACTCAAACAAGAGCAAGCTTTGGCCAAATGAGGTGAACTCCTACATAGTTCTTTTAAAAATCAGTATAGGTTTTGTTAATTAATAAGTTGATTGTTTGGAATGACTTGTCAGTAGTCTACCTTGCTCAGTCTGCTGGCTGGTGATGCGTTGGTGGAAGCCATATCAGTTCGGTAGATGACCCCAAAAAGAGGGTCAGATAGGTAGATAAAACCAAAAAATGAAATTGTTAAAAAGTCTAAAAGCTGCATTTCATGTACGACTCCGTGCAAAAAAAAAAAAAAGAACTGTAACAACGTAAATGTAGCCACAGAAGATCACATGAGAAGCAAAAGTGCAAAACTGCATGATTTTTAATATATTAAGATATTTCACAGCCAGACCACACAAAAAATTTTGACAACCTTCCTCTTCAAGACACGGATTTGATTTGACAAGATCCCCTTAACTGCACTATCAACCTCTCCTCTCAAAGTTTTGACAGATATTTATTTTATTGATGCTTATAAAATCTAAACAAGATTTACAAATGATGCATCTAACAGCTTGTTAAAGCAAGAAAACTGTACTAGCCTTCCGTTTTGGTCATTCCTGCTTTGGGTCAAACAACTGCACTTCTTTTTGGGTCTTGATTGCTGGCGTAAACGACCGCACTACTTATTTATTGGTGTAAACACTGCCACAACACCTTTCCCTGACTCATCACGTATATTTGTCCAAAACTGTTAACTCTTATTTTTTAGACTGAGAGATGTGAGGGCAATTGTTACGACTCAACAGCGATTCATATTCATGAATATTATTTTAATAAAGCTTGCAAGAGAATGGACCGTTTGCGTTGCTTAGTAAAGGCTAATTGCACTGGTATATGGACTAATACCCATATACCAGTATGCCCAGTTAGCTGTGGAGGAGGAACACGACAAGTCATTCAGGAATGCAGAGTTAATGGTAAGATAAAGCAGTAACTAATCAGAGGAGCTACTTGATCGCTTCAAGAGCGATAAAACGCACTCCCTCTTAATAGCAGAACGTTGTTGTTTTTCAAGAGCTTGTTACTTTTGACTTCAAAATTTATACGACAAATATTTTTTAATACAATTACTTTAGTTCAAATCTCACCTCGAAAGCAAATTGCAAAGTGCTGCACTAATATTGGTATTTCATAAACCAAAACGCAAGAGCTATGCTATAGATAAGACTAAATCTACAAGCAAAAGTAGTGACGTCGATTATTTAAGGCTAAGAAAATTAAATGTTCCAATTATTATGATGCTATGTAATACCGTATTTTTTCGAATAAAAGTAGCGGCTACTATTTTTAAGCATTTTGGCTGAGTGTGTTTTATTCAAGGGCAGGTTTTATTTTTTAATCTGATGAACAGACGATTGAATTCTCTTAGTGTGCTGGTAAATCGTATTACGGTTAATAAGCGCATGCTTACAGTCAGTGTTTGCTCACACATTTAATTCTGTTTAACAAAGGTATTAAACATCGTCTAATTAGCAATAGAAAAATTAACATTTATTTTAGCATCTTTTCTTTGGCCTATTCATCAAGGATGCTCACTATTTTATATTTCTAATCATGTTGTGCAGCTATTGATCAATAGCTCTTTCTAATCAATAAAATACGCAATTCTGCCATTGCAATTTTGAGCAAAAATATTTGCGCAATGTAAGTGTGTATGATGCCCATCAGAATAGCTTCATCCTTTCACTGATTTTTTTTATAATACTAATAAAAGTTTTTCTTGAACAAATAAGTTCATCTCGGTTGTGTTATGATGTCGTAGATAAACCTAATTTTTAAGAATCAACTATTTGATTTAAGAATCAACATAGCGATACAATTCGCTTTCTCGTGAACGGAGGATAAATATGGTGAATAAAAAAAAAAAAATTGAGGTACTATGTCATTAGCTTTCTAGATGTCTCATTTTAAAGAATATTCATTTGGAAAATGGTTTGTAGTCTTTGCGATATTGCTATTTTTACTCAGTGGTGATTAAAAAATTTGGAAGTACTTCTGACAGTCTGGGACTTCAAAATAACTTGGTTCTCATTTTAAATCTTTGCTTTAAAAATCCTTTAAATGGAAGCAAATCTTGGTCCGCTTCTTTGGCTATTTATCGATCATCCAAATACTACCTAGGTCTATAAGTTTATGATTGAAACTTTTTTAACAAAATACAGGTAATTTATCTTACAATTGCGTTGGGACTGATTATACAATCAAGTATGAGAGATATGTCACGCAGGATTGTAACACGTTAGCATGCCCACCATCATGGTCGACGTGGAGTAAAGTAGGATTATGTTCTGTGACTTGTGGAAATGGAGATCAAGCATACGAGTCGGAGTGTGTCACGAGTAATGGATCACGCTCAACCACTTGTGGTGAGTCGAATACTAATTTCCTGACTACACAAGCCTAGTCAAGAGCAAGACATCTCCTGCATGCTACTACATCAAACGTTATTGCAATTGACGAAACAAATAAAAGTTTGCTGATATGAATGCCTACTTTTTCCACGCTTTCACAATTCAGTTTTGAAACAAGTCCGTCAAAGGCTAACTTGATCATTAACAAGTTATTAGGCCTATATGGGACCGTGATCCTGCTGCTTCAGCAATGAGAAGGAAAAAGAGACTTAACCCTGCTCTGGTACCATGAAAAAAATCACGTTAGCAGTACCTTGGGGTCAATATGACCCCATTACTAAAAATATATTTTGCCACCAGTAGAAAAACTCAAATTTGTTATCAATCTGTGTTTATTGCTTGAAAAATCTAGTGGAGTGCACAATACATAAATATTTTACTTCTGACACTGGTTACAGACCACCTTTCTGTGTTCTTCGCAAGTGGTGTAATGACATCTACTACAGGTGAATCTGTACTTTTTGTCCTTCAATCTCGGACAATCTTGCATCTCTTGCGCCTTGATGGACAATACCTGGTGATGTTTTGAACAGCTAGAGGTGCTTCTGGTAAAATTCCACAGCTGCAAATGATTTGTTTCACAACCTGAGGTGTTTGCGGGGTCACCAATTTGCGCTTAGCTTGGAGAACAATCAACAATATGAGTAGTTCTTTCAGGGGGTCAATATGACCTCAAACAAATAACATGTAAAATATATAAAAAAGGCAACATTAAAATTAAGATTGAATGAATGGAAACAGTTGACAAGAACCTGCAAAGAAAATACAAAGCGAGATGAAAGCTTATAATCTTAAAGTTTGGAATATTTAGCCTATCAAAAAAGCCTGGGGTCATATTGACCCCATGGTACCACAGCAGGGTTAATCCACCTGTACAAGAATCCCTAATAAAAAAGCACCTTTGTCGTTTAGATAAAAGCAATGGTAAATTCTAAACAAATATTTTACAATCAACATAAAAATTTTTAAATATTTTCAAAACTTGGGGTTGTACTGCAGCTTTTTGTCTAAATAAAAAAACGTTAAAGAGGCTTTCAGGAGATACCTATATACAAACCAGTATTTTTTTAAGGCGCCCAAATTTTTTTGCAGACTTCCTGCAGCTCAAAATTGAACCATCACTTTTCCAATCTGAAAGAGCATCCTTTGGGAAGTTGATTTGGTACTTCTCTAAAAACAAATTAAAATATCTTCATCAAATTTGCATTCACAAGTCTTGTTTTGTTACGAATTCTAAATAATTTCTAAAAATATGATCAACATCTTAATCTCAAAATAGGACTGTTCAAAGTTTGATTTCATGATAGATCGGCTTCCCAAAGACACTGTTTCCCAACGAAAATCGGATTTTGGGCTGTGGGTATGCATCAGTGGCGGCTCGTGCCTATGGGCTGCAGGGCTGCAGCCCCCCCCCCACGCGTTTTTGTGATCTTCTTTTTTTTCGAATTTTTTATAATGTTAATATTTTTTATTATGTCATAGTTCATACCTTGTTTACCAATGCACTAGTTTATGTCGCTGAAAAGACTAATTTTCCTATATTGCTAGCACTAAACTAAGTGAACGTGCGACATAGAGATTCTATGTGACAACATCATAATGGTGCGCAGAACGGGCTGCAGCTGCAGCGCCCGAGGCTGTAATTTTGTAAAGCGATTTAGTTGCTTCATAAATGGTTTAAAGTTTCAGTTTCTGTGTGACATAGCAAAATTTTTTGCCACTGCAAGTATTGTTAACACAACTAAGCCAAATTTTTTTGTATAACTGAATATCTCTAACCAGGGATGTGGAAGCGGAAGCGGCGGAAGCGGCGGAAGCGGTCCTCTTTCTGTGGAAACGGAAGCGGAAGCGGAAGCGCGAAAATCCACCGCTTCCGCCTCCACATAGGAGGGAAGAATGGAGAGAGAAAAAAAATTGGTTCTGCTATCCTTCGTAGAAGAATGAATAGGGGGAGCACAAACATTAAGAAATGAGAGCGAGGAGAAGTTGTTTAGAGAGATGTTGACCGCTACATAATCAGAGTAGGGGTTAAGCGAAGAAAGAGAGGAGGTAGAAAGCTCAGAGAAGGATAAGCCCTGCTTGACAAAAATGATGACGCCGCCGCTAGCGTCTGCGGTATCAGTAGAAAAAATACCAGATCGGGAGTGGGTGCCATGGGATCGCAGAGCAGAGAATCCAGGGATCTGAAAAGAGGAAGATAAATTAAGATTAGATTCCTGGATATATATAAGGTCAACGGGATGAAACGAAATAAAGTGTAGTAGTTTAGTGCTCCTGGCTTGAAGACCCCCAGCATTTCATTGAAGAACCCTGAGAGAGTTAGGGAGGGGAAGAGAAAGCAGGAGGTAAAGAGAATCAGCCAGGATCATGAGGCGGTGGTGAGGGTGCAGAGCGAGAAGATACAAAGCGGGCGGAAAAAGGATACGAGGTTTGAAGATGAGGGCGGAGTGCAAGTGCTGCATTAGCAGAAGGGGGCCAGATTGAGCAATGAAGGTATACCAGATGGAGGAGTCCGAGGAGAAAGGCGCAGTGCTGTTTGGTGCAGAATCTCAAAAAAAGCAGGGAGGGCAGCTCCAGGAGTGAGAGCTGCCAAGAGTTCTGAATCTAGAAAAGGAGAGTAGTGAGCACTTTAAATGAACTTAATTAGAGCATGTGCAGCATTTCACTGACCTACCTCGCCAGGTCACATTTCCAGCGCACACTAAATAGGGAAAGACAGGGCAAGGGTTAGGATAAACGCTGCCTATCATCAGGAGAAGGAGAAGGATGAGAAGACGGGCAAGAGAAAGGCAGGAGTAGAGAGAAGACAGGTCGATTTTAAGGAGGCTGCGTGCTACCCTTCTGCGGTCGTTCAGGAGGCAGCACGGCGAAAAAATGGTTTGTGTGAGGGGAGTGCCCGAGGTAACTGGGACCCTCGGGAAGGCCAACAGCCATTTTGACCCAACCCAAACGGGTCGGGGACCGCACCACCACATTGAGGCGGCTGTTGATTGGTGTAGTTCAATTTTGCTCGCTCTACATTTACATACTACATATACGACAGAAATTTCGCACTTCACTATCCAAAAAGATCAGAGTCAATACGTGCGATGGCGCGATGGCGTAGTGGTTAGAGCGTCCGATTCGCAGTCAGTAGACCAGGTGTTCATCCCCCTTGTCGAGTCAAACCAAGAGACTTTAAAAAATGGTATCCGCAGCTTCCCTGCTTGGCTTTCGGCATTTAGGGTTGTGGAGAGCAAGCCGGCAAGTTCGCTTGTTGTGTCCTTGGGCAAGGCACTTAACCGGACGCCCCGTCTTTATGTGGAAGACAGGTGGCCCATAAACCTCGAAAAAGGCAATTCCCAAGCGAGTGCGGACTTCCCGTCCAAAGTATAGAGATACATTTCGCTTTCTCGTGAATGGAGAATAAATATGGCAAATAAAACAAAACAAAACGTGTTTTGAGGACGGACAAAAGGTTCGTAATAATGGTTAGAGATGAAGTTAACTCAAAGTCAGAGTTAATTGAGGATAGAGAGGGAAAATCAACGCTATACGGTGTAATTTGTTGTTGTGACGACAGATTATTGTCGAGAGCCGTAATATGGAATCATACGGTCTAGATCTGAGAAGCATTAAGTTAACTGTTGTAAAAGTAATTGTAAGTAGTGAAGAAACTTGTAATATCTGTCTATCTGTTGAAGTGTTAAATTATTTTTTGAAGTGTAGTAACGAAATATTTAATTTTCTTGCAAGCAATTCGTGATTTCTAAATTTTTGTTAGTGGGGGTTCCGTGACAAACGCGAAAGTACATTAGGGGTTCTGCGATGACAAAAAGATTGAAAAGCACTGTTGTACATTCAACGCGAGTTCAAATATCTAAGAAAAAGAAACACAGAGTAATTCGAAACAATAAGCTCAAGCGAAGTAGGTAAAGTAATAGCAGTAAATGAACGTTTTTGTTTTTTCAAAATGATGAAGTGTTGGAGAAGGCAGGCTACAAAGCCACAAAAGTTAAAAAAAATTGTCAACGGTCGTTTTTTCGTTTTTTGTTGGTGGAAGCGGAAGCGGAAGCGATAGGTGTGGAAGCGGAAGCGGAAGCGTTTGAAAAATAACCGCTTCCACATCCCTGTCTCTAACTTTTGAACACCGCTCGTTAAGCTGCAAAAGATAGCAGCAGGAAGGGCAAAATCAGTAGCGCCCAGACGCATGACGTACATGCGTTGCTTTCACGGTCGCTTGATTCTTGTCACTTTTCTTGCGACGTAACAATTCCCGCTAAGGTTGCTGATGTTGTGGCTCTAAAACAGGGTTAGTTGCCGTAATTGGTTAGATTGTTTGTAGGTAAGCAAATTCAAATGTTGCTAGTCAGTTGTATCATTTAATGAATTAGGCAAATAAATAGGAAGTAAGAAAACTTATCTGAAGGCGAGAAAGTTGTTTAACTTATTTTTTCTCTTTTACCGGTCAAAAAAATCGTCGTAAAATTTTCGCTTTGTCATTTAAGTAACAGACTACCGCAAGTGCGTGGGGGCATCTTGCTGCTGCACGCGACTAACCAAGAATGGCTGAACTCTTAAGACTCCCCCTAGATTAAACCCGCATAACCGGTAAAAACGGGGGATAGGGGGGCGAGGCACCCGACCCTCGTTTTCAAGTGGGGCAAAGGCATTGGTTTCGTCCAGCCGCCAAAATTCATTTCCGCGTATTTTACAAAAATTTCATTTAAACACCACACGCCCGACTGCCCGCTTTATAATAGTCCCGGGCTACGTAGATTCTGACGACTAGGTTTGATTCCACCAGCGCCATGGCTCGTACTTTTAACGTTGGTCAGTGCGTTGTTATGATTCGTGATACCTCATCGCTTAACTCCGAAACCGCAACTATTCATTGTTTAGTCACGCTTCGCGTCCACCTGCAATGCAGGGGGCAACGTTAATCTCTAATTCTAGGCGCACAACGCCCCCTCCGGTGCGCTTCGTTGGGTGGGACGAGTTCTTGTTGATGAGGCCAAAAGGCCGAAACCTGCGTTCAGAGATGGTCCCGCCTATTTTGCTGTACTGACGTTGTTCGGATCGTGACTCTTCGCGAAAACTAATTTTTGTAAGGAGATATGTTGCGTCATGTCTGGTTCCTATGGGCTTTGAACCCAGGTCTTTCGAGCTGCTTTTCCGTGCAAGCGGGGACATGCTATCGCATGATCACCAACTGCGATGAATGCCTTAAAAAACCACATTTAGTATAGAATCATTGGAAGGTTTTTCTCTGCATAATTAGCTTTTGTGACCAATTTCTTGTAAGGATACCAGTTTCAGTTCATATTTTGCCAGTTTTAGTTCATACTTGTACGTCAAAAGAAATCCTCATTCAAAAGTAAACGCTACGTAAGTCTTGTGCTTTGTGTTGGATTGTTTGGGTTTGTTGCGTATACAGTCCAATGTTGGATATCGGGCTGGCCAAGAGCCACCTAAAGTATCTTACACTTGGCAAGAGCTCTAGTGATGATAATGCATCTTCATTACTCGTATTTGAAGGATGGTTCCGCCTATTTTGCTATACTAATGTTGTTTGTATCGTGACTTTTTGTAGAAACGAAAAAAAATATATACATATATTGCTGATGTCCAAGGATGCTGAAAGAAATTTTGCAAGTCATCGAATTTACCGGTTATAAGTTCAAATGCGTTAAATTCCTACAACTTGCACTTGTTCATACGCTTCACTCTGGAGGCTAGTCCTTAGCTAGGTAATATGAGTGAGACGTAGTATTTGTTTCATTTTCTTTGTAGATCTCAAAATATTCAAACAAATCAGAATTACTACACTGCATACTAAATTAGCCGACCGCAATCCGTTATATTCAACCAAAGCAATGCCTGACTGAATAAAATTTTGCAACTAATGCAGCGCAGAGTTTTGGAAAATTTGCACATTCATAGCTAAGCAACGGCAAACAAACTGACTACAAAGAGTGCAAAAAAATTAAAAAATGACTTGCAGCCCCGCCTGCAAATTCAACCACGATCCGCCACTGGTATGCATATCATGTTTACGAATTTTACGAGCTCTGCTTGAAAGTTTATCAGCTTCAGAAAACATGGTTCGTTAGCCTATTATTATTGCATAAGCTTTTATTAGCAATACAACTGCAATACGATTGTTTTCTTTTCAACACAGAGGGCAGCGCTGGCTTAAGTGTAAAAAACAGGACCGAGATGTGTAACAAAGGCGTGTGTCCTTCAGTGTATGGACTGTGGACAAAGTGGACTTCTTGTGGAGACTCTTGTCTGGGAGAAAGAAGGAGAACGAGGTGCGATTACTTGATTTACTATATGAAGGGTTTCCCAAAATAATCTGACACATTTGTAGGTTAAAAAAATATAAATAACAAACTAAATGAAAAAATATTTTTTAAAAAGTGCATAGAATGTCATTTTATTTCACAAAGTTTAGATATCAAATCAGCCGAATGTTTCCTATTATTGCTAACACACGATTGGAGACGTTCACGAAAGTTTTCAATAACTCGATGGATCATTTCGGGTAGAATAGCAGCAATTTCAAAACGAATTAATTCTTCAAGAGATCGAGGACGGTAACTAAATACTCTTGACTTCAAATATCCCCACAAGAAAAAATCGCAGGGGTTTAGATCAGGCGATCTTGCGGGCCAACCAATATCACCATGCAAAGAAATCAAATGATTCCGAAATATTTCCTTTAGAATTCCTATTGAACATTTGGAAGTATGCGATGTTGCTCCATCTTGTTGAAACCATACATTATTTCTATACTCAAGTTCATTCAGTTTGGCTCTCAGAAAAGTGTTTAACGTGACACAATATTGCTCAAAGGTAACTGTCACAGTACTATTGTCATCTTCGAAAAAGCACGGGCCCCATATGTGAAATTTGAGTATTGCGCGCCATAGAGTAACATAAGGACTATGCAATGGGCGTTCTTGAATTTTATAAGGATTGTTATGCCACCAAAAACAAACATCTTGTTTGTTGACTGTTCCACTCAGGTGAAAATGTGCTTCGTCACTGAAAATCACGAAATCATCACAGGAAACTTACTGATGTATCTCCAAACACAATAACCTGAGATTTTTATAATCTCTTTCACTAACTTCCTGCACCAACACCATCTTGTATGGATGCAATTTCAGATCCTTGCAAAGAATACTATGCATACTGCTTTTCGAAATAACTAGAAAAAGTGCGTGCTTACGTAAAGAACGTTTCAGAGACTGTTGAATTGAGGCATTTACTGCATCGACATTTGCCGAAGTTCTGGCAGTCCTAGGACGACCCGTTGATTTTCTTTTTAATGTTAATCCGGTAGCTCTAAAGTTGGCAACTCATAATAAAATAGTGTTTCTAGTTGATATGAAATTATGTCTTTTATGTCCAAAGTGCAAGCGGAATGCTCTCTGTACTGCGGTCACCGATGTTTTTGAAATAAGTTTCCACAATGAATGCTCGATGTTCACCAGTCCAATTCATGAGGGTATCGTGAATTTAAATAAAATGCATAAATATACTTACATAAATGAATTTTGACCTAATTAAAATAAAATGGCATTGTATGTACTTTTGAAAAATAGTAAAAATTTCTTTATTTAATTTTTTTAACCTTCAAATGTGTCAGATCATTTTGAGACACCCTTGTACTTAATTCAACATACTTACTGACGCGGTGCGGTAGTGTTTAGAGTATTCGCTTTGCAGTCGGAACCCTTGTGTTCACTTTCTGTCGAGTCAAGCCACAAGCTTTAAAAATAGTATTTACAGTACAGTTGCCTTGCTTGCCTCTCAGCTTTGAACTGATTATGGATAGAAAAAGCCGGCAAGATCGTTTGTTGTGCAATTAGGGGGCATTCAACGGGATACTTCCGCTTTTATTTGACAGATGTGGGGCTGAGCATTTACTCTTCGTGGTGGCCCAGTCCAATACAATTTAAGCATAAGGTCATATGCACCAATAAAAAACTCTAGTGCAATAATCAAATGGAATGAGTATTAGCCTCTTCTTCAAATACGAAACAGTTATTATTTTCTATGAAAAAATATTTATGCCAACATAACGAAGACCTTTTTTGAAATTTTTCCATTTTTGATCAAGCAATTGCCTATACATTTTTCACTTACATTTCAAATATTTAATCAAATAACTTTTTACAGAACTTGCCAAAATAATTGTAAGTATGCACAAAAAGTAATTATTGAATCTCAATCATGTTCAATTATTAATCCTTGTCCAACAACAACAACTACAACAACCACAGAAGCAGCAATAACAACAATAACCTCACACAAAACAGCACCAACAATGATTTCAAATACAGAATCAACACCTCTAGAAACAACATCAAAAATGTCAGCTTCTACAACAATAGTATTTACTAGGTGAATACTTTAATTTATTTTTAATTCATACGAAAGGTCAGTGGTGCACTAGCTATGGGCTATGCTATATTTAAATCAGTGCTTGTCAATTTTAGATGATGAGGTGTATCAGTTTTTGAACCAATGACTTTTTTTGAGATTAAAGTCCGTTTTTTTAAGATCAATTTCAAAATGAGCAGCAGCCATTGCATGAAATATCCTACTGTTCAAATTTACATCTCACACATTCGTTTATCCTGAACACGATTGCAGTGTACAAATTTTTCAGAGAGTGAGATTTGAGTGTTCCGCTACAAAAAGTTGATGAGCCATAATTTCATGCCTCTGGTCATTTGTTGGTCACCAACTGCACAGATGATACCTGATAATTTGAAACAGTATTGCCGTTAACTTGTTTTTTTGAAAGTATTAACACTAAAAGCTCCAACCGGTCAATTTTGAAAATAATTATTGGTAAATTTTTCGTGCGTAGTCAGATCAATTTTCTTTCGTGACATTTTCTAATTTTATTTAGACGACGCGATGGCGTAGTGATTAGAGCGTCTGCTTCGCATTCGGCAGACCTGGGGATCAATCCCTTTGTTGAGTCATACCAAAAGACTTTAAAAAATATTTGCAGCTTTCCTGCTTGGCGTTCGGCATTTAGGGAAGGTTGTGGAGAATAAGCCAGCAAGTTCGCCTGTTGTGTTCTTGGGCAAGGCGCATAGCGGGACGCCTCCAATTCTATGTGGAAGACAGGTGGCCCTGACAGCTCGGAAATGGCAACTCCCAAGCGAGTGCGGGCGTTCCGTCCAAAATATAGCAATACAATTCGCTTTCTCGTGAATGGAGGACAAATATGGCATATATAAAAAAATTAATCTAATACTATGAAGCATGGACTTTTACTTTTTTGGTTTGTTTGTGTTAACTCTTCAAAAACTGTTGGGCCTACCAATATCAAACTTGACACAATTGATCACAACAGCGGGGTGGTTGTCCTGATGGGTCGACGACGTCATGATGACATTACATCTTACGTGAGTGACAAAGATATTAATATGCGTACGTGCGCTTTAACTCCTTCAAAACTACTGGGAGTGCAAACATCAAACTTGATACAATTAATCAGACCACTAAGGTGAGGGTCATAAGGGGTTTGATGCCGTCATTATTTAAGATAATTTTTTCAAAAATTGTATTTTTGAAATAATGATTGTAATTTTGGGCTTAATTAAAAGCCAGCGCCCTATTTGTCAACTTTAAATAGTTTTTTTTTTCACTAATATGCTCTCTGTTTAGCCATCTACATCTTTACTATAAAGCAATGTAATGAAATCTCAGGTTTAAAAAATGACCCAAATGAAACCGTAGACCTATGACTTTGTGAAGCTAAATTTAAAGAGAATATTTATTTTGAAAATAACTTTGCCTGATGGGCGTCTACTCCAATATCGTGAATAAGTTTGGGGAAGGCATAGCCGCTTTTGTCGCTATGCCGGAAACAAGGCAAATAGTGCAACTAAAGAAATTAATACCACAAATAGAAATTTGAAAAGGGGCTGCAACAAATTTCAAAATGGGCTTACCACTAAATAATTTATTTCTCTAATTGTGAAAACGACAATCATTTCGCCGCCATTATGATTTTAATTGTGTTTCACTCTCCCACCCCTTTTACACAATTTCTCTTATACTGCATGAATGAGTTTGTGACAACGTTCTTTCTTCGTGAGCATTACCAGTATTGATTAAGAGAATAAAATTATCACTATTACGTGCACAAAACTATGGAAGTAAATAAAAAGCAGTATCTTTTCATTACCGTTTACACGATTGCCCAATGGGTGAAGCCGGCTGAACATATGCTTAATTTCGATGTTATTGAGGAGGGCTTTTTTCTTTTACTGATATGCTGCCCGTTTAGCAATTTCAAAGCAATGTAATGAAATCTCACCTTTAAGAAATCACCCAAATGAAACCACAGCACTATGAATTTGTGAAGCTAAATTTAAAGAGAATATTTATTTTGAAAATAACTTGGCTTGATGGGCGCCTACTCTAATATTGTGAATAAGTCTGGGGAAGGCATAGCCGCTTTTGTCGCTATGCGGCAAAGGCAAATAGTGCAGCTAATAAAATTAATACCACAAATTTAATATCCAAAAAGACTACACCAATTTGTTAAATGGACTTACCACTAATTGGTTCGGGTAAATGCGAAAACGACCAGCATGTGGCCACCATCATCATTCTTAAGTCTTTTTCAATCCTTCCTCTTTATAACTTTTTAAAGTATGAATGAGAGTTTGTGGCAGTATTCTCTATTGGTGGGTATTACCAGTGTGCATAGATTAACATGATTACCATTGCGTGTACAAGAATGATGGATGGGCTGATTAAACATTTTTTTTGTTTCTGTTCACTCAAGTTTCCGATGATAAAGACGGGGCCGCCGGTTCAACCGATATTTTCAATCCTGACGTTACTAATAAGGCGCCATGTGAGCGACGCCTGCTAGTCTATACTATAAAGCGCAAACTTGTCTCTGTGTGTGTGTTTTGACTCCTACAAAACTACTGGACATACGAGCATGACACCATTGATCACCACCCAAGGAGTATAGGTTTGTGACGCCATGACTACGTCACAACTAAAATTTTTTTAATTGCATTCTTTGTTCGAGGAACGCGGTTTTTGGCTTAAACGAAAGCCAGTACCCGACTTACCAACTTCAACAAATTTCATTTCTTTAGCATCTCACACGACGTCAAAATTAACAATAGTAAGTATGTTTTCTTAATTTATTCAAGAAATACTCATTGCATAAAGGCGATTAAACGGTTTGTCTTCCAGTTGGCTTTCTGTAGCCCTAACGCGTAACATCTCTAAACATGACAGACACCGTTGGCCCAACGCAAGATTTCAGTGCGGTTTAAACAAAACGTCATAAGAAAACCCAGTTAATTTAAAAATTAAAAGCTACAGCACCATACCAGCAATATATACAAAAAAGCAGAGCAGCGCACAAATACCAGATGAGCCTACAACATTCAACAAATACAACACTGAAAAGGTTGCATGAATTTTTGTCTCTTGTTCTTGTTCCACCTTGTTGTTGTTGATTACCCGACCCCTTCCGAGGGATGAGGGCATAGCGGAAGACCATGGAGCTGCAGAAGCCGGGCAACTCTCCAGGGTCTGGGCCAGAGGTCATAAAGAGAGAGAGAGTCGCCAAAGAATGAGCTGCGCAAAGAGTCCGTAGCTGGACAGTGCAGAATGAGATGAGAGGTGTCCTGAGACAAGTGTCAACAGGCGCTGCAGAAAGAATTCTCGATTCTGCCAATCCTAGAGAGATAAGAACTTAACAGAAGACTGTGTCCGTTGCAGCGTAGACGTAAAGAGAGCAGCTGACGGAAGAAGACATAGAAGCAGGATGATCATTTATGGAGAGAGAAAAGTACAGGGCCATGATCGGATCCTTGCGGAACACCTCGACGGACTCAAAAGAAACGACTTTTGTGATTTTGAAAAACCACGCAAGCGCGCCTATCAGAAAGGAAAGATGAAGTCCAACAAGCAAAGCAAAGAGGAAGGCCAGCCAAAATGAGTTTGTGGAAAAGGGCTCGATGCCAGACAGAGTCAAAAGCTTTTGAGGAATCAATAGTATCAAGGATCGTCCGAGAACCCGGCATGGGTTTGCTAAACCCATCCAGAATAGACTGAGAAAGGAACAGAATTTGATCTAGTGTAGACCGTAAAGGGCGGAAACCGGCCCGGCTGGGAGAGAGAATGGAGTTAAACTCCAGAAAGAAAAGTAGACGAGATAGTATGATGCGTTCAAAAAGCTTTGTTACGCAGAAGGTGAGAGAGATAGACCCGAAGGAAGCAGGAGAGTCGAGAGGCTTTCACATTCTGTGGATCGGAATAATAGAAGATGTCTTCCAGATGGAAGCAAAGAAATGCGAAGACCGGAAACAATTGAAAATGCGAAGAAAATCCATGCCAGAGCGAGAAAGGTGTTTTAGCATGGGATAGGCAACTTTGTCTGGGCCAGTGGCAGTGGGCAAGGAAAGGTTGGAGGCAGCCGCAAGAAGTTCAGCAGAGGAGAAAGAAGAGCAGAAGGATGAGTGAGACTCCTCAGGGCACGTGGCTCAGCGGAGCTCAGAGATGTAGCCTGTGGCTCTGCTACGCAGGGCCTTTGGCTCAGAAACGGAAAAGTGGGATCTCAGGTAAGCGGCACAGACCGAAGCCGATTTCCTGGGAAAAGAACAGTTGGGGAAATTAGGAAAGGAGGAAGGAGAGCCAGCGATAGAGCGAAAAAGAGAGTTTACAGTGTTTGGGTTAGATTTGGGTGAAAGAGAAGAGCAAGACGTCTGACATGCCTCAGCCTTGGTGATGACTGACGAGGCGCGTCGAGAAGTGGAGATGTAAGCCTAACGATCTTCATCACTTCTGTGAGCGGCGGCGAAGGCTTTGCGTCTTTCACTAACAGCATCTTCCACCTCAGCAGACTACCGAGCTTTAGAATGGTGTTTGATGCGTCAGAAAGGAATGGAAGATTTGGCCGCATTCAGTGCCAGAGAGGTAAAGAGAGCAGCAGCAGAGGAAAGAGAAAGAAACAAGTAATCGAGTATTCCTCTGCAGAAGGACAGTGGGAGTCAAAGTAGAAGGCAAATTCATTCCAGCAAGCCTTCTGAAAGTTGAAAGAAAGAGGACGCTCGCTGGGGCGAAAGGCCGAAGAAAGAAAGACAGATAGAAGAATTGGTAGGTGGTCAAAACCCAGGTCTTAACGCATCTTCCAGGAGCATAAAAAGGCAAGAGAGGAGGGAGCAAATGAGATGTCAGGAGAGAAGTGACTGCCAGAGGAGCGATGTAGAAGGGTGGGTGTGTCACGGTCATTGAGAAGGAGGAGGTCAGAAGAGATGACCCAGTCAAAGTTGCGAGCACCTTAGATGGACCCATTTGGAACAGGTGCAGCATTGCACTGACTTGCCCCACCAGGTCACATTTCCAGCACACACAGAGCAAGGAAAGATGGGGCCAGGGTTGGGATAAACGTTACCGCTCATCAAGAGAAGGAGAAGAATAAGGAGACGAAGACGAGCAACAGAAGGGCAGGAAAAAAGAGAAAGAGAAAACAGGCAACCGATTTTGAAGAAGGTGTGTGCTGCCCTACTGCAGTCGTTCAGGGGCAGCATAGCGAAAAAATAAAGGGGAGTGCCCGGGGTAACTAGGACCCTCGAAAAGTCCAACAGCCATTTCGACCCAACCCAAACGGGGTCGGAGCCCGCACCACCACTTCCACGACCGAGCGGCGCAAAGAGTCCGTAGCTGGACAGTGCAGAATGAGATGAGACGTGTCCACAGTCGCTGCATTAAGGATTATCGAATTCTGCCAATCCTGAAAAGACAAGATCTTAACAGAAGGCTGTGTCCGTTTTAGTGTAAACGACAGAAAACACAGCGAGAGTGATCAGGGAGCACAAGTTCCTCGGTTGAAACCGAAGGAACCTGTGGGTCAAAAAATTTAGATGAGACAGTACGCATCCAGTCCGAGAAAAGGCAAAAGTGGACACGAGAGATGAGGAGAAACTACAAGGAATTACAGAGGGATTATAGAGGGCACGAGTAGCTCTTCCCGTCTTGCCAGCTCATCAGCCGCGTCGTTCTCCGGGAGAAATGAGTTTCCGGGGACCCATTGTAGTCTGATAGAGGAAAGAGAAGACAGTTCCTACCAGATCTGCAACAGAGATTGAGATAAAAAGAAAGATGGAGGAAAGAACAGAGTGGCGAGGACAGAGCGAGGATCAGTTATGAGAAGAGAAGAGAAATAGCAGACTTGATGGTGCTGCCTAGACCAGCAAAGAGCATGCAGAATGGCGCAGGCTTCAGCAGAAAAACTTGAGCATACTGGGCGTGCTCAAAAGGAAAAAGTGGTCTCGGAGTCACTTAAAAAGCAGTTGGCAAGTAAGCCAGAGCCACCTTTGCCATAAGGAAAAGGGATAGAGCCGCCTGTCAAATACACCAGATCGTAAGGTAAAAGAGCCGCACCTAGGAGAGAGAAAGGAGAATCAGAGCGGGAGCATGGAGAGGGAAGGGTGGGCTCCACAGAGAAGGAACGCAGATTCCAGGGAGTGCAAGCAAAGAGAAACTCCCTAGGAGAAGTAGGAGAAAACATAGCGGGTGAGTCGACGCAATAGGTCTCCAAGAGGATCTCGAGAGTCTTGGTTTTACTCCAAGTCTAGCCAAACCTGAAATAGAGAAGGAGGTTGGGAGACACAGAGCCCGCTCATAAGATAACAGGGCGAAATGAGTCGGGGGCTTGTAGGTGAGACAGAGACGCCACAGAAAGGAAAAGAGGGATACGGGAGAACGAGAGGTAGCCGGAAATAGCTCGACTAGCCGTTCGGTAAAGGCGTTTCAATTTGGTAAAGTTGATGATGCCAAGAAAAAGAAACCATCCGGGTAAAGCATCTGAGTGAAAACCGGCCGAAGAAAAGATTTATACAGAAGAGAGAGGAACTCTTTAGAGGGGCACCATGAGGAAGCAGAAATACAACGTAAGGCCTATTGACAAAAATCTGCAGTCACTATTGACAAAAAATTTCAAAAACTTACTGATTTTATCCAACAATAACTAATCCAGCATATTACAAACGGTACAGAAGTTTGCCCTGTAATTTAGGCTACAGTATAGCTTAAGTTTTCAACTTTTCAAAATGCTTATGCCACTAAATATACTGTATAAGTTACATAATACTATTAACTTAAACTCAGCATTCCCAAACACGCTGATTAATCGAATATGAAACCTTCACAAAACTGGGTACAAATAAGCCTGCATGTTTAGCCCATAAAATTAGCCCAACTATTAGCAATAACAAGCACACCTTAGCACCTCTTATCTTACTTTGACCTTTGATTCATTTCTTAACATCAGTAAAACAACATATTTAACGTTCATTCCACAACTGCCACGTTTATCGATTTGCTTTGCAAAAAACGATATCACTCCTATTCAATTTAATGCAAAATCACTCAAAGTGATCAACCACTTTTTTCGAAAGCGCATTTTGATGACGTTTGATCACGTGCGTGCAACCTTCCTATTGTTCTCTCTTTTTCAAAATCATGGCTTTATGGAATATCTATCAAAATTTTCAAAAATATTTATTTAAAAACAAAGTCTTTCAAAATTTTTAAATGTAGCCTACTCCAAGCAAAACATTGGTGACCCATACAAAAAAAAGGAATAAAGATGGTCCCGTTTTGTCCTTTGCAACAAAGAATATTTTCCAGCTACATATCATCTAAATCTAGATGTTGAAGCAATTTTCTTTGCAATTATGTGAATGGGTGCGTTTATGCCAGGACCAAGTAACCTTGGCTTAGCCAGAGGCTATAGGTGGTACAAATAGCCTTACAATTGCAAAAACGTGGCAAGTAGCAGTCGAAATATTTAATACTAATAATTCCTTCGGAAGCGTGCCGCATCAACAATACAAGCAATAGAAAGATCAGGACTAGGAACTTGATTTATGCTAATAATTTTTTGTTTCTTTACTGTTCATTGTTTTCATGACGAGGATTTTACTAATTGTCTCTTCTCGTAACATGGAAGAAGGAAATTCTTCCAATAGCGAAGTCGACAGATTTAGATAAGCCTAAAGCTTCTTTTGCAAGTGATTTTGCAACACAAGCACACACTGCTATGGAACAGCTGAGGGCACGTCATGGTAAAATGAAGCGGAACATTTTTGAAGCTCGTGGTGAAGGAAGAGCCTTTGCAGCAAACGTGTTTTCAGAACGTTCAGACCCAACCCCGTACTCCTTCACATCAATCACACAGGGGAGCCTCATAGCGCTTTTCATCTATTTAGAGATGAGCGCATGTTAAAAGCTATTTAAACTCACACTGTCAAGCACCGAAAAATGGATGATTAAGTTGACTTTGGTTTATACTTGAAAGCTTTGGAGAGATTTTCAGGTCTTTAACCACCTAGTTGAGTGTTAGCTGAGAAAAGCCCATCTATCAAACAACTTTGGATTAAGAAATGGAGACATCCTATTTTTGGAAACACTATGGCTCGTGGCAAGTACCAAAAGAAGTCTTTGAAATTCCATAAATATTCCTGTGAGAGTAAAAGGAAACAAGCTGATAAATTTTGTTTAATTTCTGAAATATGGAATGCTTTTGTTGACAACTACCAGAAGTGCTATGTGCCAAATTTCATTCCTTGATATACTCGTTGTCCAGTTACACAGTACATGGCTAAAAAGCTTAAAAGTTCGGAATTAAGTGTTGGCTTTTGACGGATGCCGCGACGAAGCATTTATGCAATTGCAAACCGTGTCTGGGAAAAGACTTTGAGGAAGCAAAGGAAATGATCTTCGGCGTGATGTTTGCATGAGCTTGCTACGGCCATTTTGAAGAAAAGCCTGCAACGCTACCGATAACTACTTTACAAGCCTCAAGTCAGCTGAAGACCTGAAAAAGAAAAAAAGTAACAAATGTTGGCACTATAAGAAAACAAGGCAGAGAAGTGCCAACCGTGAACTATCTGATGAAAAACAAATCATAAGCATTCTTCGGAAATTTTTTCATCTCTTTTTGATTGTTCTATAAGTATGACCGCATACAAAGCTAAGATATATAAGGTTGTTGGCATCATAAGTTCAACACACAATTACAGTATGTAAGCATTGCTCGCGGAACAAAAAGAATTACCTGAAAAAATGCAACACTACCCAAAGATTAAAGTAGGCTTGCACATGTTGTATCAGGTGGCTCGGTACCACACAAACAAGAGTGCTACACGGCGATGGCCACTTGTGGTATTCGTCAGTGTCCTTGACTGTGCATCCATTAACGCATACATACTTTTATGCCTCACCACTAAATCGAACTATCCAAGAAGGAAATCTTTGCTGGAGCTAGTAGAAAAACTTTGCCAGCCAAAAGATGAGGTGGTGCAGCCTACTATCTGCTAGACACTCATCACAAGCTATCCACCACAGCGTTAGCAACAACGCAGGCTAAAAAATGAAGCTAAGAAAGTGCCAGTTTGCTTCCTGTGGAAATAAGTCTAGCTTTTCCGGACAAACTTGCAGATAAATATATTATGGAAAACACACAGCAGAAAAACTTACACTAAAGAAGTGTAAAAACCATGAAGCCTAATGGTATATCTGTTGAAAATATTTGTTGTTTTTTAGAATTTCGCTTTTATGTGTTTGCTAAATTTTTTGGGTTTTGTTTGCGTCAGTTTTCGTTTTGTAGAAAAGATATCATTGGAACATTCTTTTGTAATCTTTTCACCATAAATTATGTCGAAGCAGAATACTGCAACAACATTTGCAGATGCAATATCAAGACGGGTGAAAAATGTCAGCTCTGGTGTTTCTAGATAGTGCAATTTTTCAGGGTCTCTAGTGTTAATGTTTATTTGAGAGAGTAAATTCTCCAAAGTAGCATAGAAGTGAATGTGGGACCTAGGACTATTTATAAATAAAGTGTTGTGACCGAATGTTTAAGGAAATAACAATTCTTGTTGCAATTTTTACTTTGATTCATAACTTTGACAAGTACTCGATTTTTATTATGTTGTTCAGGTTTTCCCATTGTTCGATACTACCTTGCAGTAATTGGGGGTCTTGGCAAGTGATAAAGACCTGCGAAATGGATAAAAAAAAGTGACTATAACAACTCCAATGTAAATAGTAAACAGATTTTGATTCCTTGTTTTTATAACAGTGGTTAAAGTAAGAAATTGCTAAGTTGAATGGATTGAAGAAAATTACAACAATCAATGCCCTGAACATTTGGTAACAACAACATCAAGCTGTGACAAAAAAATATTTGGCATGAACCGTAAGCTTAACAACTTTTATGAATATTTCATAAACCAATTGTAATTATATACACTAGATTACAACATTAAAGATCGAGGCAAAATATAAGCGAAAAAATTGTTTGCTTGAATTTTTTGATCGCAATTTTTCTAAGATTTAGGCTTCAATTTTTCTCAAAGATTCTTGAACAAATTTGGCAGTGCACAAAGCAAATGCATAGCGATAGGCTACAACTTCCGTTAGCTGTCTGCAGAGAATTCATTAGTTAATGAACATTAACATTCTAGATTTTTCTGATTCAACTTTTTATGGAGTGTTGATTGTAATGATAATTTTGGCGTTAACTGTGGTCTCTCTTAGTGTGTACTTATTGTTTTTGAAAAAAACCCTGTCAAAGTAACTAATCCGTCGGTTTTTGAAAACAAGTATCTAATACGAGGTAAGTAATTTTCTTTTTTGAAGTCTCTGGCATATGTCGAAGGAATTCTTCACTTTCTCCTTTTCCATAATTTTCAGGTTGCAATAAGTGAAAAATTTTGTGAGAGAGATAAAATTTGAAAATTCCATGCTCCCCAATTGGTACAATAGAAGCTAGAAGTAAAACAAAATCATTTTGGAGACGAAATTTGCTGTGTTTAGAAATCGATTATCAAAAAAATATATAGAAGTCCTCATGTTGTTTTCAAAACCAAAATGGACAAAGTTTTCACTTTTAAAAGATTCTCTCTGTTAGGTTCTCTGTCTTTCCCAAAAAAAGATTGAGCTTACTTACTTTCTAATATCATTTAATTACATGATTGAGCTTACTTAATGCTCTTAACCTACCCCAAAAAAATTTGTTTCTGAATACGCCCCTGATCGCAATAGATCCTCTTTTCAGGATGCTCTTTCGGATGCAGCCTTCTTTTCAAGGTTTATCTGTCTACAATAAAAAGTTCTTCCACTATTTTCCACAATTTGTTCCTTTTATACGATCTCTGTTCAAAGTCATGGGGAGTTGCCCCTCTGATGGACTTTATGATCTTTCGTTATGCTTCCACCTTGAGTAAAAGGTCTAGTAACCACAACAACATGTAAATTATTATTACTCTACGGCTGCACAATGGTGTCAGAAAGGGGTTCCATTCCTGGTGGCACTCTTGTGCCTCGCCTCAAAAAGAAACATGTCAATTTTTCATAAGTTTTTAATTAATTATTTATAACAGACAAAAGATATATCAATTTCGAATTTTAGTTTGACACTTTTCGAGTCCGTATGGAGAGGCGCGAAATGTAGGGACCCCAGTTGGTCTGCATCAGCCAACTACTTTTTACAAGGAAACTTAATTTTAAAAATGGGTTGAAACAATGGTTACTGCGAGGGGAAGTATACGTAGCGTAAGCTTACAACAAAAAGTAGAAGAACAACTAAACAAATTTGAGGCACCATACTTCTGATAACCCATTGCTTAATAAGTAGTCCGTCCTTTATCTCAATCAGCCGCAATGCCAAAAAGCAAATCGGATTGTTTGCATATACTCACTATGCAACTTCTGCTCTAGCTTTGATGGAGTACCACTATTCAAAAAATTTCGATTTCCACATAATTTTGTTTTAGTTAGAAACTGTTTTCCATCATTGTTTAGGGAGAATAAAACAGTGCACAGAATTCAAGCTAAAAGCTCATTGAATGAATCGAGACGCAGAAAACCGTCTTTTTGTGCTCAACGAAATAAATTTGCTAAAATCGTTGCTGCAAAATCCTTTATTTCTAGTAAATGCATGAAAGCGCTTCGATTACAACAATTCTAATTCAAATAACAAATCTTGATTAACATTTTGTTTTAATAAGATTATAGAAATATTAGTTAATGACAGGTATCTGTATGGTTAGCCGTAAGCAACTAAGAAAAATACCAATTCTTTAGTGAGCTACCGGTAATTGCAGTTTTGCAGATGAAAACAGTTTTAAGACTCCCCCTAGATTAAACCCGCATAAGCGGTAAAAGCGGGGGAGGCACCCGACCCTCGTTTTCAAGTGAGGCAAAGGCATTGGTTTCGTCCAGCCGCCAAAATTCATTTCCGCGTATTTTACAAAAATTTCATTTAAACACCACACGCCCGACTGCCCGCTTTATAATAGTCCCGGGCTACGTAGATTCTGACGACTAGGTTTGGAGGCGTCGATGGTTTGATTCCACCAGCGTCATGGCTCGTACTTTTAACGTTGGTCAGTGCGTTGTTATGGTTCGTGATACCTCATCGCTTAACTCCGAAACCGCAACTATTCATTGTTTAGTCACGCTTCGCGTCCACCTGCAATGCAGGGGGCAACGTTAATCTCTAATTCTAGGCGCACAACGCCCCCTCCAGAGGCGCTTCGTTGGGTGGGACGAGCTCTTGTTGATGAGGCCAAAAGGCCGAAACCTGCGTTCAGAGATGGTCCCGCCTATTTTGCCGTACTGACGTTGTTCGGACCGTGACTCTTCGCGAAAACTAATTTTTGTAAGGAAATATGTTGCGTCATGTCTGGTTCCTATGGGCTTTGAACCCATGTCTTTCGAGCTGCTTTTCCGTGCAAGCGGGGACATGCTATCGCGTAATCACCAACTGTGATAAATGCCTTAAAAAAAACACATTTAGTATAGAATCATTGGAAGGTTTTTCTCTGCTTAATTAGCTTTTGTGATCAATTTCTTGTAAGTTTCAGTTCATATTTTGCCAGTTTTAGTTCATACTTGTACGTCAAAAGGAATCCTCATTCAAAAGTAAACGCTACGTAAGTTTTGTGCTTTGTGTTGGATTGTTTGGGTTTGTTGCGTATACAGTCCAATGTTGGATATCAGGCTGGCCAAGAGCCACCTAAAGTATCTTACACTAGGCAAGAGCTCTAGTGATGATAATGCATCTTCATTACTCGTATTTGAAGGATAGTTCCGCCTATTTTGCTATACTAATGTTGTTTGTATCGTGACTTTTTGTAGAAACGAAAAAAATATATACATATATTGCTGATGTCCAAGGATGCTGAAAGAAATTTTGCAAGTCATCGAATTTACCGGTTATAAGTTCAAATGCATTAAATTCTTACGACTTGCACTTGTTCATACGCTTCACTCTGGAGGCTAGTCCTTAGCTAGGTAATATGAGCGAGACGTTGTATTTGTTTCATTTTCTTTGTAGATCTCAAAATATTCAAACAAATCAGAATTACTACACTGCATACTAAATTAGCCTACTGCAATCCGTTATATTCAACCAAAGCAATGCCTGACTGAATAAAATTATACAACTAATACAGCGCAGAGTTTCGGAAAATTTGCACATTCATAGCTAAGCAACGGCAAACAAACTGACTACAAAGAGTGCAAAAAAATTAAAAAATGACTTGCAGCCCCGCCTGCAAATTCAACCACGAGCCGCCACTGGTATGCATATCATGTTTACGAATTTTACGAGCTCTGCTTGAAAGTTTATCAGCTTCAGAAAACATGGTTCGTTAGCCTATTATTATTGCATAAGCTTTTATTAGCAATACAACTGCAATACGATTGTTTTCTTTTCAACACAGAGGGCAGCGCTGGCTTAAGTGTAAGAAACAGAACCGAGATGTGTAACAAAGGCGTGTGTCCTCCAATGTATGGACTGTGGACAAAATGGACTTCTTGTGGAGACTCTTGACTGGGAGAAAGAAGGAGAACGAGGTGCGATTACTTGGTTTACTATATGAAGGGTTTCCCAAAATGATTTGACACATTTGTAGGTTAAAAAAATATAAATAACAAACTAAATGAAAAAATATTTTTTAAAAAGTGCATAGAATGTCATTTTATTTCACAAAGTTTAAATATCAAATCAGCCGAATGTTTCCTATTATTGCTAACACACGATTGGAGACGTTCACGAAAGTTTTCAATAACTCGATGGATCATTTCGGGTAGAATAGCAGCAATTTCAAAACGAATTAATTCTTCAAGAGATCGAGGACGGTAACTAAATACTCTTGACTTCAAATATCCCCACAAGAAAAAATCGCAGAGGTTTAGATCAGGCGATCTTGCGGGCCAACCAATATCACCATGCAAAAAAATCAAATGATTCGGAAATATTTCCTTTAGAATTCCTATTGAACATTTGGAAGTATGCGATGTTGCTCCATCTTGTTGAAACCATACATTATTTCTATACTCAAGTTCATTCAGTTTGGCTCACAGAAAAGTGTTTAACGTGACACAATATTGCTCAAAGGTAACTGTCACAGTACTATTGTCATCTTCGAAAAAGCACGGGCCCCATATGTGAAATTTGGGTATTGCGCGCCATAGAGCAACATAAGGACTATGCAATGGGCGTTCTTGAATTTTATGAGGATTGTTATGCCACCAAAAACAAACATTTTGTTTGTTGACTGTTCCACTCAGGTGAAAATGTGCTTCGTCACTGAAAATCACGAAATCATCACAGGAAACTTACTGATGTATCTACAAACACAATAACCTGAGATTTTTATAATCTCTTTCACTAAGTTCCTGCACCAACACCATCTTATATGGATGCAATTTCAGATCCTTGCAAAGAATACTATACATACTGCTTTTCGAAATAACTAGAAAAAGTGCGTGCTTACGTAAAGAACGTTTCAGAGACTGTTGAATTGAGGCATTTACTGCATCGACATTTGCCGAAGTTCTGGCAGTCCTAGGACGACCCGTTGATTTTCTTTTTAATGTTAATCCGGTAGCTCTAAAGTTGGCAACCCATAATAAAATAGTGTTTCTAGTTGATACGAAATTATGTGTTTTATGTTCAAAGTGCAAGCGGAATGCTCTCTGTACTGTGGTCACCGATGTTTTTGAAATAAGTTTCCACAATGAATGCTCGATGTTCACCAGTCCAATTCATGAGGGTATCGTGAATTTAAATAAAATGCATAAATATACTTACATAAATGAATTTTGACCTAATTAAAATAAAATGGCATTGTATGTACTTTTGAAAAATAGTAAAAATTTCTTTATTTAATTTTTTTAACCTCCAAATGTGTCAGATCATTTTGAGACACCCTTGTACTTAATTCAACATACTTACCGACGCGGTGCTGTAGTGTTTAGAGTATTCGCTTAGCAGTCGGAACGCTTGTGTTCACTTTCTGTCGAGTCAAGCCACAAGCTTTAAAAATAGTATTTACAGTACAGTTGCCTTGCTTGCCTCTCAGCTTTGAACTGATTATGGATAGAAAAAGCCAGCAAGATCGTTTGTTGTGCAATTAGGGGGCATTCAACGGGATACTTCCACTTTTATTTGACAGATGTGGGGCTAAGCATTTACTCTTCGTGGTGGCCCAGTCCAATACAATTTAAGCATAAGGTCATATGCACCAATAAAAAACTTTAGTGCAATAATCAAATGGAATGAGTATTAGCCTCTTCTTCATATACGAAACAGTTATTATTTTCTATGAAAAAATATTTATGCCAACATAACGAAGACCTTTTTTGAAATTTTTCCATTTTTGATCAAGCAATTACCTATACATTTTTCACTTACATTTCAAATATTTAATCAAATAACTTTTTACAGAACTTGCAAAAATAATTGTAAGTATGCACAAAAAGTAATTATTGAATCTCAATCATGTTCAATTATTAATCCTTGTCCAACAACAACAACTACAACAACCACAGAAGCAGCAATAACAACAATAACCACACACAAAACAGCAACAACAACGATTTCAAACATAGAATCAACACCTCTAGAAACAACATCAAAAATGTCAGCTTCTACAACAATAGTATTTACTAGGTGAATACTTCAATTTATTTTTGATTCATACAAAAGGTCAGTGGTGCACTAGCTATGGGCTATGCTATATTTAAATCAGTGCTTGTCAATTTTAGATGATGAGGTGTATCAGTTTTTGAACCAAAGACTTTTTTTGAGATTAAAGTCCGTTTTTTTTAAAGATCAATTTCAAAATGAGCAGCAACCATTGCATGAAATATCCTACTGTTCAAATTTACATCTCACACATTCGTTTATCCTGAACACGATTGCAGTGTACAAATTTTTCAGAGAGTGAGATTTGAGTGTTCCGCTACAAAAAGTTGATGAGCCATAATTTCATGCCTCTGGTCATTTGTTGGTCACCAACTGCACAGATGATACCTGATAATTTGAAACAGTATTGCCGTTAACTTGTTTTTTTGAAAGTATTAACACTAAAAGCTCCAACCGGTCAATTTTGAAAATAATTATTGGTAAATTTTTCGTGCGTAGTCAGATCGATTTTTTTTCGTGACATTTTCTAATTTTATTTAAACGACGCGATGGCGTAGTGATTAGAGCGTCTGCTTCGCATTCGGCAGACCTGGGGATCAATCCCTTTGTTGAGTCATACCAAAAGACTTTAAAAAATATTTGCAGCTTTCCTGCTTGGCGTTCGGCATTTAGGGAAGGTTGTGGAGAATAAGCCAGCAAGTTCGCCTGTTGTGTTCTTGGGCAAGGCACATAGCGGGACGCCTCCAATTCTATGTGGAAGACAGGTGGCCCTGACAGCTCGGAAATGGCAACTCCCAAGCGAGTGCGGGCGTTCCGTCCAAAATATAGCAATGCAATTCGCTTTCTCGTGAATGGAGGACAAATATGGCATATAAAAAAAAAATTAATCTAATACTATAAAGCATGGATTTTTACTTTTTTGGTTTGTTTGTGTTAACTCTTCAAAAACTGTTGGGCCTACCAATATCAAACTTGACACAATTGATTGCAACAGCGGGGTGGTTGTCCTGATGGGTCGACGACGTCATGATGACATTACATCTCACGTGAGTGACAAAGATATTAATATGCGTACGTGCGCTTTAACTCCTTCAAAACTACTGGGAGTGCAAACATCAAACTTGGTACAATTAATCAGTCCACTGAGGTGAGGGTCATAAGGGGTTTGATGTCGCCATTATTTAAGATAATTTTTTCAAAAATTGTATTTTTGAACTAATGATTGTAATTTTGGGCTTAATTAAAAGCCAGCGTCCGATTTGTCAACTTTAAATAGTTTTTTCTTTCACTAATATGCTCTCTGTTTAGCCATCTGCATCTATACTATAAAGCAATGTAATGAAATCTCAGGTTTAAGAAATCACCCAAATGAAACCGTAGACCTATGACTTTGTGAAGCTAAATTTAAAGAGAATATTTATTTTGAAAATAACTTTGCCTGATGGGCGTCTACTCCAATATCGTGAATAAGTTTGGGGAAGGCATAGCCGCTTTTGTCGCTATGCCGGAAACAAGGCAAATAGTGCAACTAAAGAAATTAATACCACAAATAGAAATTTGAAAAGGGGCTGCAACAAATTTCAAAATGGGCTTACCACTAAATAATTTATTTCTCTAATTGTGAAAACGACAATCATTTCGTCGCCATTATAATTTTAATTGTGTTTCATTCACTCTCCCACCCCTTTTACACAATTTCTCTTATACTGCATGAATGAGTTTGTGACAACGTTCTTTCTTCGTGAGCATTACCAGTATTGATTAAGAGAATAAAATTATCACTATTACGTGCACAAAACTATGGAAGTAAATAAAAAGCAGTATCTTTTCATTACCGTTTACACGATTGCCCAATGGGTGAAGCCGGCTGAACATATGCTTAATTTCGATGTTATTGAGGAGGGCTTTTTCTTTTACTGATATGCTGCCCGTTTAGCAATTTCAAAGCAATCTAATGAAATCTCAGCTTTAAGAAATCACCCAAATGAAACCACAGAACTATGAATTTGTGAAGCTAAATTTAAAGAGAATATTTATTTTAAAAATAACTTGGCTTGATGGGCGCCTACTCTAATATTGTGAATAAGTCTGGGAAAGGCATAGCCACTTTTGTCGCTATGCGGCAAAGGCAAATAGTGCAGCTAATGAAATTAATACCACAAATTTAATATCCAAAAAGACTACACCAATTTGTAAGATGGACTTACCACTAATTGGTTCGGGTAAATGCGAAAACGACCAGCACGTGGCCACCATCATTATTCTTTAGTCTTTTTCAATCCTTCCTCTTTATAACTTTTTAAAGTATGAATGAGAGTTTGTGGCAGTATTCTCTATTGGTGGTTATTACCAGTGTGCATAGATTAACATGATTACCATTGCGTGTACAAGAATGATGGATGGGCTGATTAAACATTTTTTTTGTTTCTGTTCACTCAAGTTTCCGATGATAAAGACGGGGCCGCCGGTTCAACCGATATTTTCAATCCTGACGTTACTAATAAGGCGCCATGTGAGCGACGCCTGCTAGTCTATACTATAAAGCGCAAACTTGTCTCTGTGTGTGTGTTTTGACTCCTACAAAACTACTGGACATACGAGCATGACACCATTGATCACCACCCAAGGAGTATAGGTTTGTGACGCCATGACTACGTCACAACTAAAATTTTTTTAATTGCATTCTTTGTTCGAGGAACGCGGTTTTTGGCTTAAACGAAAGCCAGTACCCGACTTACCAACTTCAACAAATTTCATTTCTTTAGCATCTCACACGACGTCAAAATTAACAATAGTAAGTATGTTTTCTTAATTTATTCAAGAAATACTCATTGCATAAAGGCGATTAAACGGTTTGTCTTCCAGTTGGCTTTCTGTAGCCCTAACGCGTAACATCTCTAAACATGACAGACACCGTTGGCCCAACGCAAGATTTCAGTGCGGTTTAAACAAAACGTCATAAGAAAACCCAGTTAATTTAAAAATTAAAAGCTACAGCACCATACCAGCAATATATACAAAAAAGCAGAGCAGCGCACAAATACCAGATGAGCCTACAACATTCAACAAATACAACACTGAAAAGGTTGCATGAATTTTTGTCTCTTGTTCTTGTTCCACCTTGTTGTTGTTGATTACCCGACCCCTTCCGAGGGATGGGGGCATAGCGGAAGACCATGGAGCTGCAGAAGCCGGGCAACTCTCCAGGGTCTGGGCCAGAGGTCATAAAGAGAGAGAGAGTCGCCAAAGAATGAGCTGCGCAAAGAGTCCGTAGCTGGACAGTGCAGAATGAGATGAGAGGTGTCCTGAGACAAGTGTCAACAGGCGCTGCAGAAAGAATTCTCGATTCTGCCAATCCTAGAGAGATAAGAACTTAACAGAAGACTGTGTCCGTTGCAGCGTAGACGTAAAGAGAGCAGCTGACGGAAGAAGACATAGAAGCAGGATGATCATTTATGGAGAGAGAAAAGTACAGGGCCATGATCGGATCCTTGCGGAACACCTCGACGGACTCAAAAGAAACGACTTTTGTGATTTTGAAAAACCACGCAAGCGCGCCTATCAGAAAGGAAAGATGAAGTCCAACAAGCAAAGCAAAGAGGAAGGCCAGCCAAAATGAGTTTGTGGAAAAGGGCTCGATGCCAGACAGAGTCAAAAGCTTTTGAGGAATCAATAGTATCAAGGATCGTCCGAGAACCCGGCATGGGTTTGCTAAACCCATCCAGAATAGACTGAGAAAGGAACAGAATTTGATCTAGTGTAGACCGTAAAGGGCGGAAACCGGCCCGGCTGGGAGAGAGAATGGAGTTAAACTCCAGAAAGAAAAGTAGACGAGATAGTATGATGCGTTCAAAAAGCTTTGTTACGCAGAAGGTGAGAGAGATAGACCCGAAGGAAGCAGGAGAGTCGAGAGGCTTTCACATTCTGTGGATCGGAATAATAGAAGATGTCTTCCAGATGGAAGCAAAGAAATGCGAAGACCGGAAACAATTGAAAATGCGAAGAAAATCCATGCCAGAGCGAGAAAGGTGTTTTAGCATGGGATAGGCAACTTTGTCTGGGCCAGTGGCAGTGGGCAAGGAAAGGTTGGAGGCAGCCGCAAGAAGTTCAGCAGAGGAGAAAGAAGAGCAGAAGGATGAGTGAGACTCCTCAGGGCACGTGGCTCGGCGGAGCTCAGAGATGTAGCCTGTGGCTCTGCTACGCAGGGCCTTTGGCTCAGAAACGGAAAAGTGGGATCTCAGGTAAGCGGCACAGACCGAAGCCGATTTCCTGGGAGAAGAACAGTTGGGGAAATTAGGAAAGGAGGAAGGAGAGCCAGCGATAGAGCGAAAAAGAGAGTTTACAGTGTTTGGGTTAGATTTGGGTGAAAGAGAAGAGCAAGACGTCTGACATGCCTCAGCCTTGGTGATGACTGACGAGGCGCGTCGAGAAGTGGAGATGTAAGCCTAACGATCTTCATCACTTCTGTGAGCGGCGGCGAAGGCTTTGCGTCTTTCACTAACAGCATCTTCCACCTCAGCAGACTACCGAGCTTTAGAATGGTGTTTGATGCGTCAGAAAGGAATGGAAGATTTGGCCGCATTCAGTGCCAGAGAGGTAAAGAGAGCAGCAGCAGAGGAAAGAGAAAGAAACAAGTAATCAAGTATTCCTCTGCAGAAGGACAGTGGGAGTCAAAGTAGAAGGCAAATTCATTCCAGCAAGCCTTCTGAAAGTTGAAAGAAAGAGGACGCTCGCTGGGGCGAAAGGCCGAAGAAAGAAAGACAGATAGAAGAATTGGTAGGTGGTCAAAACCCAGGTCTTAACGCATCTTCCAGGAGCATAAAAAGGCAAGAGAGGAGGGAGCAAATGAGATGTCAGGAGAGAAGTGACTGCCAGAGGAGCGATGTAGAAGGGTGGGTGTGTCACGGTCATTGAGAAGGAGGAGGTCAGAAGAGATGACCCAGTCAAAGTTGCGAGCACCTTAGATGGACCCATTTGGAACAGGTGCAGCATTGCACTGACTTGCCCCACCAGGTCACATTTCCAGCACACACAGAGCAAGGAAAGATGGGGCCAGGGTTGGGATAAACGTTACCGCTCATCAAGAGAAGGAGAAGAATAAGGAGACGAAGACGAGCAACAGAAGGGCAGGAAAAAAGAGAAAGAGAAAACAGGCAACCGATTTTGAAGAAGGTGTGTGCTGCCCTACTGCAGTCGTTCAGGGGCAGCATAGCGAAAAAATAAAGGGGAGTGCCCGGGGTAACTAGGACCCTCGAAAAGTCCAACAGCCATTTCGACCCAACCCAAACGGGGTCGGAGCCCGCACCACCACTTCCACGACCGAGCGGCGCAAAGAGTCCGTAGCTGGACAGTGCAGAATGAGATGAGACGTGTCCACAGTCGCTGCATTAAGGATTATCGAATTCTGCCAATCCTGAAAAGACAAGATCTTAACAGAAGGCTGTGTCCGTTTTAGTGTAAACGACAGAAAACACAGCGAGAGTGATCAGGGAGCACAAGTTCCTCGGTTGAAACCGAAGGAACCTGTGGGTCAAAAAATTTAGATGAGACAGTACGCATCCAGTCCGAGAAAAGGCAAAAGTGGACACGAGAGATGAGGAGAAACTACAAGGAATTACAGAGGGATTATAGAGGGCACGAGTAGCTCTTCCCGTCTTGCCAGCTCATCAGCCGCGTCGTTCTCCGGGAGAAATGAGTTTCCGGGGACCCATTGTAGTCTGATAGAGGAAAGAGAAGACAGTTCCTACCAGATCTGCAACAGAGATTGAGATAAAAAGAAAGATGGAGGAAAGAACAGAGTGGCGAGGACAGAGCGAGGATCAGTTATGAGAAGAGAAGAGAAATAGCAGACTTGATGGTGCTGCCTAGACCAGCAAAGAGCATGCAGAATGGCGCAGGCTTCAGCAGAAAAACTTGAGCATACTGGGCGTGCTCAAAAGGAAAAAGTGGTCTCGGAGTCACTTAAAAAGCAGTTGGCAAGTAAGCCAGAGCCACCTTTGCCATAAGGAAAAGGGATAGAGCCGCCTGTCAAATACACCAGATCGTAAGGTAAAAGAGCCGCACCTAGGAGAGAGAAAGGAGAATCAGAGCGGGAGCATGGAGAGGGAAGGGTGGGCTCCACAGAGAAGGAACGCAGATTCCAGGGAGTGCAAGCAAAGAGAAACTCCCTAGGAGAAGTAGGAGAAAACATAGCGGGTGAGTCGACGCAATAGGTCTCCAAGAGGATCTCGAGAGTCTTGGTTTTACTCCAAGTCTAGCCAAACCTGAAATAGAGAAGGAGGTTGGGAGACACAGAGCCCGCTCATAAGATAACAGGGCGAAATGAGTCGGGGGCTTGTAGGTGAGACAGAGACGCCACAGAAAGGAAAAGAGGGATACGGGAGAACGAGAGGTAGCCGGAAATAGCTCGACTAGCCGTTCGGTAAAGGCGTTTCAATTTGGTAAAGTTGATGATGCCAAGAAAAAGAAACCATCCGGGTAAAGCATCTGAGTGAAAACCGGCCGAAGAAAAGATTTATACAGAAGAGAGAGGAACTCTTTAGAGGGGCACCATGAGGAAGCAGAAATACAACGTAAGGCCTATTGACAAAAATCTGCAGTCACTATTGACAAAAAATTTCAAAAACTTACTGATTTTATCCAACAATAACTAATCCAGCATATTACAAACGGTACAGAAGTTTGCCCTGTAATTTAGGCTACAGTATAGCTTAAGTTTTCAACTTTTCAAAATGCTTATGCCACTAAATATACTGTATAAGTTACATAATACTATTAACTTAAACTCAGCATTCCCAAACACGCTGATTAATCGAATATGAAACCTTCACAAAACTGGGTACAAATAAGCCTGCATGTTTAGCCCATAAAATTAGCCCAACTATTAGCAATAACAAGCACACCTTAGCACCTCTTATCTTACTTTGACCTTTGATTCATTTCTTAACATCAGTAAAACAACATATTTAACGTTCATTCCACAACTGCCACGTTTATCGATTTGCTTTGCAAAAAACGATATCACTCCTATTCAATTTAATGCAAAATCACTCAAAGTGATCAACCACTTTTTTCGAAAGCGCATTTTGATGACGTTTGATCACGTGCGTGCAACCTTCCTATTGTTCTCTCTTTTTCAAAATCATGGCTTTATGGAATATCTATCAAAATTTTCAAAAATATTTATTTAAAAACAAAGTCTTTCAAAATTTTTAAATGTAGCCTACTCCAAGCAAAACATTGGTGACCCATACAAAAAAAAGGAATAAAGATGGTCCCGTTTTGTCCTTTGCAACAAAGAATATTTTCCAGCTACATATCATCTAAATCTAGATGTTGAAGCAATTTTCTTTGCAATTATGTGAATGGGTGCGTTTATGCCAGGACCAAGTAACCTTGGCTTAGCCAGAGGCTATAGGTGGTACAAATAGCCTTACAATTGCAAAAACGTGGCAAGTAGCAGTCGAAATATTTAATACTAATAATTCCTTCGGAAGCGTGCCGCATCAACAATACAAGCAATAGAAAGATCAGGACTAGGAACTTGATTTATGCTAATAATTTTTTGTTTCTTTACTGTTCATTGTTTTCATGACGAGGATTTTACTAATTGTCTCTTCTCGTAACATGGAAGAAGGAAATTCTTCCAATAGCGAAGTCGACAGATTTAGATAAGCCTAAAGCTTCTTTTGCAAGTGATTTTGCAACACAAGCACACACTGCTATGGAACAGCTGAGGGCACGTCATGGTAAAATGAAGCGGAACATTTTTGAAGCTCGTGGTGAAGGAAGAGCCTTTGCAGCAAACGTGTTTTCAGAACGTTCAGACCCAACCCCGTACTCCTTCACATCAATCACACAGGGGAGCCTCATAGCGCTTTTCATCTATTTAGAGATGAGCGCATGTTAAAAGCTATTTAAATTCACACTGTCAAGCACCGAAAAATGGATGATTAAGTTGACTTTGGTTTATACTTGAAAGCTTTGGAGAGATTTTCAGGTCTTTAACCACCTAGTTGAGTGTTAGCTGAGAAAAGCCCATCTATCAAACAACTTTGGATTAAGAAATGGAGACATCCTATTTTTGGAAACACTATGGCTCGTGGCAAGTACCAAAAGAAGTCTTTGAAATTCCATAAATATTCCTGTGAGAGTAAAAGGAAACAAGCTGATAAATTTTGTTTAATTTCTGAAATATGGAATGCTTTTGTTGACAACTACCAGAAGTGCTATGTGCCAAATTTCATTCCTTGATATACTCGTTGTCCAGTTACACAGTACATGGCTAAAAAGCTTAAAAGTTCGGAATTAAGTGTTGGCTTTTGACGGATGCCGCGACGAAGCATTTATGCAATTGCAAACCGTGTCTGGGAAAAGACTTTGAGGAAGCAAAGGAAATGATCTTCGGCGTGATGTTTGCATGAGCTTGCTACGGCCATTTTGAAGAAAAGCCTGCAACGCTACCGATAACTACTTTACAAGCCTCAAGTCAGCTGAAGACCTGAAAAAGAAAAAAAGTAACAAATGTTGGCACTATAAGAAAACAAGGCAGAGAAGTGCCAACCGTGAACTATCTGATGAAAAACAAATCATAAGCATTCTTCGGAAATTTTTTCATCTCTTTTTGATTGTTCTATAAGTATGACCGCATACAAAGCTAAGATATATAAGGTTGTTGGCATCATAAGTTCAACACACAATTACAGTATGTAAGCATTGCTCGCGGAACAAAAAGAATTACCTGAAAAAATGCAACACTACCCAAAGATTAAAGTAGGCTTGCACATGTTGTATCAGGTGGCTCGGTACCACACAAACAAGAGTGCTACACGGCGATGGCCACTTGTGGTATTCGTCAGTGTCCTTGACTGTGCATCCATTAACGCATACATACTTTTATGCCTCACCACTAAATCGAACTATCCAAGAAGGAAATCTTTGCTGGAGCTAGTAGAAAAACTTTGCCAGCCAAAAGATGAGGTGGTGCAGCCTACTATCTGCTAGACACTCATCACAAGCTATCCACCACAGCGTTAGCAACAACGCAGGCTAAAAAATGAAGCTAAGAAAGTGCCAGTTTGCTTCCTGTGGAAATAAGTCTAGCTTTTCCGGACAAACTTGCAGATAAATATATTATGGAAAACACACAGCAGAAAAACTTACACTAAAGAAGTGTAAAAACCATGAAGCCTAATGGTATATCTGTTGAAAATATTTGTTGTTTTTTAGAATTTCGCTTTTATGTGTTTGCTAAATTTTTTGGGTTTTGTTTGCGTCAGTTTTCGTTTTGTAGAAAAGATATCATTGGAACATTCTTTTGTAATCTTTTCACCATAAATTATGTCGAAGCAGAATACTGCAACAACATTTGCAGATGCAATATCAAGACGGGTGAAAAATGTCAGCTCTGGTGTTTCTAGATAGTGCAATTTTTCAGGGTCTCTAGTGTTAATGTTTATTTGAGAGAGTAAATTCTCCAAAGTAGCATAGAAGTGAATGTGGGACCTAGGACTATTTATAAATAAAGTGTTGTGACCGAATGTTTAAGGAAATAACAATTCTTGTTGCAATTTTTACTTTGATTCATAACTTTGACAAGTACTCGATTTTTATTATGTTGTTCAGGTTTTCCCATTGTTCGATACTACCTTGCAGTAATTGGGGGTCTTGGCAAGTGATAAAGACCTGCGAAATGGATAAAAAAAAGTGACTATAACAACTCCAATGTAAATAGTAAACAGATTTTGATTCCTTGTTTTTATAACAGTGGTTAAAGTAAGAAATTGCTAAGTTGAATGGATTGAAGAAAATTACAACAATCAATGCCCTGAACATTTGGTAACAACAACATCAAGCTGTGACAAAAAAATATTTGGCATGAACCGTAAGCTTAACAACTTTTATGAATATTTCATAAACCAATTGTAATTATATACACTAGATTACAACATTAAAGATCGAGGCAAAATATAAGCGAAAAAATTGTTTGCTTGAATTTTTTGATCGCAATTTTTCTAAGATTTAGGCTTCAATTTTTCTCAAAGATTCTTGAACAAATTTGGCAGTGCACAAAGCAAATGCATAGCGATAGGCTACAACTTCCGTTAGCTGTCTGCAGAGAATTCATTAGTTAATGAACATTAACATTCTAGATTTTTCTGATTCAACTTTTTATGGAGTGTTGATTGTAATGATAATTTTGGCGTTAACTGTGGTCTCTCTTAGTGTGTACTTATTGTTTTTGAAAAAAACCCTGTCAAAGTAACTAATCCGTCGGTTTTTGAAAACAAGTATCTAATACGAGGTAAGTAATTTTCTTTTTTGAAGTCTCTGGCATATGTCGAAGGAATTCTTCACTTTCTCCTTTTCCATAATTTTCAGGTTGCAATAAGTGAAAAATTTTGTGAGAGAGATAAAATTTGAAAATTCCATGCTCCCCAATTGGTACAATAGAAGCTAGAAGTAAAACAAAATCATTTTGGAGACGAAATTTGCTGTGTTTAGAAATCGATTATCAAAAAAATATATAGAAGTCCTCATGTTGTTTTCAAAACCAAAATGGACAAAGTTTTCACTTTTAAAAGATTCTCTCTGTTAGGTTCTCTGTCTTTCCCAAAAAAAGATTGAGCTTACTTACTTTCTAATATCATTTAATTACATGATTGAGCTTACTTAATGCTCTTAACCTACCCCAAAAAAATTTGTTTCTGAATACGCCCCTGATCGCAATAGATCCTCTTTTCAGGATGCTCTTTCGGATGCAGCCTTCTTTTCAAGGTTTATCTGTCTACAATAAAAAGTTCTTCCACTATTTTCCACAATTTGTTCCTTTTATACGATCTCTGTTCAAAGTCATGGGGAGTTGCCCCTCTGATGGACTTTATGATCTTTCGTTATGCTTCCACCTTGAGTAAAAGGTCTAGTAACCACAACAACATGTAAATTATTATTACTCTACGGCTGCACAATGGTGTCAGAAAGGGGTTCCATTCCTGGTGGCACTCTTGTGCCTCGCCTCAAAAAGAAACATGTCAATTTTTCATAAGTTTTTAATTAATTATTTATAACAGACAAAAGATATATCAATTTCGAATTTTAGTTTGACACTTTTCGAGTCCGTATGGAGAGGCGCGAAATGTAGGGACCCCAGTTGGTCTGCATCAGCCAACTACTTTTTACAAGGAAACTTAATTTTAAAAATGGGTTGAAACAATGGTTACTGCGAGGGGAAGTATACGTAGCGTAAGCTTACAACAAAAAGTAGAAGAACAACTAAACAAATTTGAGGCACCATACTTCTGATAACCCATTGCTTAATAAGTAGTCCGTCCTTTATCTCAATCAGCCGCAATGCCAAAAAGCAAATCGGATTGTTTGCATATACTCACTATGCAACTTCTGCTCTAGCTTTGATGGAGTACCACTATTCAAAAAATTTCGATTTCCACATAATTTTGTTTTAGTTAGAAACTGTTTTCCATCATTGTTTAGGGAGAATAAAACAGTGCACAGAATTCAAGCTAAAAGCTCATTGAATGAATCGAGACGCAGAAAACTGTCTTTTTGTGCTCAACGAAATAAATTTGCTAAAATCGTTGCTGCAAAATCCTTTATTTCTAGTAAATGCATGAAAGCGCTTCGATTACAACAATTCTAATTCAAATAACAAATCTTGATTAACATTTTGTTTTAATAAGATTATAGAAATATTAGTTAATGACAGGTATCTGTATGGTTAGCCGTAAGCAACTAAGAAAAATACCAATTCTTTAGTGAGCTACCGGTAATTGCAGTTTTGCAGATGAAAACAGTTTTCTTCACTTTCGACAACGAGAAGTATTACGAGAAATAAACTATGAAAATCGTTTACAATAAAACGTTTCACTTTGTGATTTGCCAAATACATGTATTAACAAATTGATTCAAAGAATATTATTTCCAAGGTTTGTTTAATTGACTGATATTAAGATTGCATTTTGTTTCAAAATCATGTTTGTTGGAAAACTGGATGTATGACCTTAAATAATTACCGTATTTGCCGGACTATAAGCCGCACTTAAAAACTTAAAATGTGTTTTAATTTAAGGGGTGCGGCTTGTAGTCAGGTGCGGCTTATAAGTTAACTTTAAAACCAGAAAATTTTTAAAAACCTGAATCTATTTTTTAAAACCAGAAAATTTTAAAAAACCTGAATCTAGTAATGGCTAGGAACACCAGTCCATTCAATTTATGTTTTACCGGTAAGTTTCCATTTGCTAATAGATAGTCTTGTTTCGTCATAATTTTCATAACAAGTTATAAAATGCTTGAATATTTCTCTAGTTTTAAAAATGCAGCGTAAGAGTGGTTAGCTAGCTGTTTAAGAGGTAGTTGGCCTAGTTGTTTATTATAACTTTGTTTAGGAGGTAGTCAGCCTAGTTGTTTATTATAACTGATTTCAAAATAGCACCGGTAATAAATTACCGGTATAATATTTGACATTTACTTAAAGATATAATAAATTTTTACAGTACCGGTATATTTTTAGGCAAATCCACGTTGTAATAAATTTTTTAAAGTTTTTGCCATGAAAAGATCTTCATACACCACAGAGTGGAAATTAAGAGCGATTGAATTAGCTAAAGCAAATGGAAACCGGAAAGCTGCAAAGGAACTCAATGTCGACGAGTCAATGATTAGAAGATGGAGAAAGCAAGAAGATGTGCTAAGGCAAACCAAAAAGACCTGTAAAAGCTTATGTGGAAACACTCCACGATGGCCAGAACTTGAAGATAATCTTAAGCATTGGGTTCTTGAAATGCGATCAGTTGGTAGAAGCATTTCAACGGTCTCTATACGGCTCAAAGCCAAGGCATTAGCCAAAGAAATGGGCATTACGAACTTCTCAGGAGCTCAATCTTGGTGCACCAGATTTATGAAACGAAATTATCTTTCCATTCGGTGCAAAACTACTTTATCCCAACGGCTTCCTTCTGACTTTGAGGAAAAAGCCAGTACATTCCGTCAATTTTGTTTAATGAAAATCGAAGAGAAAAATATAGATCATAATTGCATCGTCAATATGGACGAAGTACCTGTCCCTTTTGATATGCCACCTAATCGGACCATTGAACAGGTTGGTGCTAATTCAGTTCCAATTATAACAACGGGAAACGAAAAAACATCATGTACTGTTGTTTTGGCATGTTCTTCAAGTGGATTAAAGTTGCCACCAATGGTAATTTTTAAAAGGAAACATTGCCTAAAGGTAATTTTCCTGATGGAGTTGTGGTGAAGGCTAATGAAAAAGGATGGATGGACGAGAATTTAATGCGGGCATGGATTAATGAAGTATTTATCAAAAGACCAGGTGGGTTTTTTCATACATCATCCTCAATGTTTATCTGCGATTCAATGCGTGCCCATCTTACCGAAACTGTAAAGTCATTAGTGAGACGAGCCAATACTGTTTTAACTGTTATCCCTGGTGGCTTGACTAAAATTCTTCAACCTCTTGATATCTCAGTCAATAGATCATTTAAAGCCAAATTAAGAAAATCCTGGGAAGAGTGGATGATCTCAGGAAATCATACTTTTACTAAAACAGGTAAACAGCGAAGAGTTGATTATGTGACAATAATTGAATGGATTCTTGAAGCTTGGAACACTATCCCAACATCAACAATAATTAATGGCTTTATTAAAGCAGGCATCATTAATAGTTCTGGGGTACAAGGTGAAGTAGAAGAAGAAAATGAAGTACCGGTAGTAGATTCAGATGAATTGACTGATATTAATTCTGAATGTGATGAAAATTATGATGAATTCTCAGAAAACTAATAAAATAATTTGGTGAATATACTATTTGGTGTTGTCAGTAGCTTTTTTAAAATGATTTATTTACGATAAAATGGGGCTAAAGTCCTTACATTTAGTGTTTTAAAAATGCGGCTTATAGTCCGGTGCGGCTTATACCGCGGTGCGTTTTTTTCTGGGAAAAATTGGTGAGGTGCGGCTTATAATCTGGTGCGGTTTATAGTCCGGCAAATACGGGTTCCGTACCAATCAACAGTCGCTTCAACGTGATGGTGCAATCCCCGATCCCGTTTGGGTTGGGTCGAAATGGCTATTGGCCTTACCAAGGGTCCCAGTTACCCTGAGCACTCCCCTTCATTTTTTCGTTATCCCCCCCTCTGAACAACCGCAAAAGGGCAGCACACAGCTTCTTCAAAATCGCTCGCTTGTTTTTTCTTCCTTTTTTCTCCTGTCCTTCTCTAGCCCTTCTTCGTCTCCTCATTCTTCTCCTTCTCTTGATGAGCGGTAACGTTTATCCCAACCCTGGCCTTACCTTTCCTTGCTCAGTGTGCGCTGGAAATGTGACCTGGCAGGGCAAGTCCATGTAATGCTGCACCTGTTCCAAATGGGTCTATCTAAGGTGCTCACAACTTTCCCTCTCCAAATTCAGAACTCTTGGCAGCTCTCACTCTTGGAGCTTCCCCCTGCCGTGTCGCCACTCGCAACACTGTGACTCTCTCCTAGGACTCCTCCGACATGTATACGTCCATTGTACAATCTAGCCCCCCTCAGCTAATGCTGCACTTCCGCCCCACCCTCGTCTCCAAACCTCTTATACCCATCTGCCCATTTTGTATCTTCTCCCTCTGCCCCCACACTACCGTCCCTTGCTCCTGGTTGTCCTTCTATGCCTCCTGCTTCCTCTCTCCCCTGACTCTCTCAGGTTCTTCAATGGAATGCTGGCGGTTTTCAAGCCAGGAGCACAGAACTACTTCACTTTTTTTGGCCCACCCCATTGACCTTATCTGTATCCAGGAATCAAATCTTAACTCATTTTCTTCTTTCCGAATTCCTGGATTCTCTGCTCTGCGTTCTGATCGCACCCACTCCTGGTCTGGTATTCTCTCTTGATGCCACGCACGCTAGCGGCGGTGTCATCACATACGTCAGACAGGGCTTATCTTTCTCTGAACTTTCTACCTCCTGTCTTTCTTCGCTCGACCCCTACTCTGATTATGTAGGGGTTAACATCTCTCCAAACAACTCCTCCTCACTCTCATTTTTTAATGTGTACGCTTTCACTATTCGCTCTTCTTCAACGGATAGCACAACCGACTCCTTTTCTTTCTCTATTCTTTTCTCCTCCATAAATCTCTTCATTTTGGGGTACTTCAATTGCCATCACCCCCTCTGGGACTCAAAAGGTACTTCCGACCCCTGCAGGGAGGAAGTAGTTGACTGGGTCATCTCTTCTGACCTCCTCCCCCTCAATGACCCTGAAACACCCACCCTTCTACATCGCTCCTCTAGCAGTCGCTCCTCCTCTGACATTTTCTTTGCTCCCTCCTCTCTTGCTCTTTCCTGCTCCTGCGAGATGCTTCAGACCTGGGTTCTGACCACTTACCAATTCTTCTATTTGTCCCTCTTTCTTCGATCTTTTACCCCACGAGCGTCCCCCTTCCTTCAAACTTCAAAAATCTCGCTGGGATGACTTTGCCTTGTACTTTGACTCCCTACTGATCTTTTGCCGAGGAATACTCGTTTCATTTTCTTTCCTCCGCTGCTGCTCTCCTTACCTCACTGGCACCAAATAGGGTCAAATCTTCCATTTCTTTCGGCCGCATCAAACGCTATCTTAAAGCCTGGTGGTCTGCTGAGGTGGGAGATACGGTTAGTGAAAGACGCAAGGCCTTCGCTACCGCTCAAAGAAGTGATAAAGATCGCCAGACTTACATCTCCGAACAGACGTCCTGCTCTTCTCTTTCACCTAAATCTAACCCCAACACTGTATACTCTCTTTTTTGCTCTATCGCTGGCTCTCCTTCCTCGTCTTCCTCCTCTTTTAATTTCCCTAACCGTTCTTCTCCCAGGGAATCGGCTTCGGTCTATGCTGCTTACCTGAGATCCCAATTTTCCGTTTCTGAGCCAAAGGCCCTGCGTAGCAGAGCGAGAGGCTACCTTTCTGAGCTCCGCCGAGCCACGTGCTCTGAGGAGTCTCACTTGTCCTTTCGATCTTCTTTCTCTATCGCTGAATTTCTTTCGGCTGCCTCCAACCTTTCCCTTTCCTCTGCCACTGGCCCAGACAAAGTTGCCTATCCCATGCTAAAGCATCTTCCACGCTCTGGCATGGATTTTCTTCTTCACATCTTCAATCTTTCCTGGACTTTGCATACCTTTCCTTCCATCTGGAAAACATCTTCTATTATTACGTTCAACAGGATGGTAAAGCCTCTCGACTGTCATGCTTCCTTCCGGCCTATCTCTCTCACCGCCAGCGTATCAAAGCTTTTTGAATGCATCATTCTATCTCGTCTACTTTTTTTGCTGGAGTCTAATTCAATTCTCTCTTCCCGCCGGGCCGGTTTCCGCCCTTGTCGGTCTACACTAGATCAAATTCTGTCCCTGTCTCAGTCCATTTCGGATGGGTTTAGCAAACCCAGGCCGGGCTCTCGGACGATCCTTGATACTATCGATTTCTTCAAAGCTTTTGACTCTGTCTGGCATCGAGCCCTTTTCCACAAATTTATTTCGGCTGGCCTCCCTCCTTGCTTTGCTCGTTGGACTCCATCTTTCCTTTCTGATAGGCGCGCTTGCGTGGTTTAACAAAATCACAAAAGTTGTCTCTTTCGATTTCGTTGAGGTGTTCCGCAAGGATCCGATTTTGGACCTGTACTTTTCTTTCTCTTCATCAAAGATCTTCCTGCTTCTCTGCGTTTTTCCATCAGCTGCTCTCTTTATGCTGACGATCTGGCTATTTGGTCCTCCTCCCCCTCAGTTCCCACTAAGTTCTGTTTCGATTGGAGCGCTGGTCTGAGTACTGGTGTCTTCCTCTCAGTCCAAGGAAATGTGATGGTCTCCTTCTTCTAAGTGTATTTCCACCAAGCTCACCTCCAGTCCAACCTCCTCTTACTCAACTCCCGCCTCCGTTTCAATTCCACTCCAACTTTTCTTGGGATGACCTTCGGCCGCAGCCTTTTCTTTTCGAAACATGCTTCTTCGCTGAATGACAAGTTCTTCCCACGTCTCAAGGCCTTACGCTGTATCTCTGCTTCCTCATGGAGCCCCTCTAAGGAGTCTCTCTCTCTCTTCTGTATAATGCTAATTTTCGGCCCCTTCTGACTTATGTTTCATCCAGATAGTTTCCTTTCTTACGCGTTGCCAATATTACCAAATTGAAACGCCTCCACCGAGCGGCTAGTCACGCCATCACCGGCTGCCTCTCGCCTTCCCCTATCCCACTTCTCTGAGGCTTTTTTACCCTGTCTCATTTCACTCTTTCATCTTATGAGTAGGCTCTTCGTCTCCCAACCTTCTTTCCTATTTTAGGTTTGGCCAGACTTGGAGTGAAACCAAGACTCTGCAGATCATCCTGGAGAGCTTTTGCGTCCAATCAACCGCTCATGCTTCCTTCTACTTCTCCTATTGAGGCTGTTCTTTCTTGCCCTCCCTTTCTTCCTTCGAACCTGTCTTCCTTCACTGTAGATTCCACCCTTACCTCTTCATACTCCCGCTATGATCCTCCTCTCTCTTGACAAGGTGCGGCTCTTGCCCACCTTGACTCTCTCTCCCTCCTCACGATTTGGTACTCTGGACTGACGGCTCTGTTCCTTTTTCTTCTCGCAAGGGCGGCTCCGGCGTACTTGCCAACTGCTCTCTCTCTGTGGCACTGAGGCCACTCTTTCCTTTTCAGCAGGCCCAGTATGCTCCAGTTTTTCTGCTGAAACCTGCGCCATTCTACACGCTTTCCGCTGGTCTCGGCAGCAACAACAAGTCTGCCACTTCTCCTGTCCTCTCCTCTTATCTAACTCTCGCTCTGTTCTCGCCTCTCTGTCCTCTTCTCCATTTTTCCTTGTATCTCAAACTATCTGACAGAAACTGTCTTCTCTCTCCTCCTGTTCTATCAGGCTACAATGGGTCCCCGGACACTCGTTTCTCCCGGGAAACGACGTGGCTGATGAACTGGCCAAACGGGGAGCGCTACTTGTGCTCTCCACAATCCCTTGTAGTCTCTCTCCTGTTATCTCTCGTATCCACTCTTGTCTTTTCTTGAACTGGAGGCATACTGTCTTATCGAAATTCTTTGACACACAGGTTCCCTCGGTTTCCACCGAGGAACTTGTGCACCCTCGTTACGCTCGCTGCGTTCTCTCTCGTCTATGCTGCAACGGACACAGCCTTTTGTTCAGTTCTTATCTCTCTAAGATTGGCAGAATCGAGAATTCTTCCTGCAGCGCCTGCGGACACTCGTCTCAGGACACCTCTCATCTCATTCTGCACTGTCCAGCTACGGACTCTTTGCGCCGCTCACTTTTTGGAGACTCTCTGTCTCTGAACGACTTCTGGTCCAGACCCTGAAGAGTTGCCCGGCTTCTGGGGCTCCATGGTCTTCCGCCATGTCCCCATCCCTCGGAAGGGGTCGGGTAATCAACAACAACAACAAATAATTGATTTTTAACTCAGGCTACTCTTTGATATTTTGCAGGGATGGAAACTGATTCAAAGTGATGTTATATTGGATTCCCAAACAATTTGTTGGAAACAAAATCAAATATATGCTTGGTATATCAGCAATTACCATAATTACAATTTATGTGTTTCTATTCTATATGTCAATCGGACCATCTTATTCACTTTAGCAGCAAATGAATAATGCCACCAGTGTAGAAATAGTAATATATTTATAACGTGCTGTGAATAAACAGAGTACACGGCAATGCGTGTTGAACTTCTACATTTACTTTTCTCATTCGAAAATAGCACTGTATATCAATTCATCCCACCTTGATCTATTTTTTGTGTCTTCCTCAGTCAGCTTGGTTTCCTAGCTCTACATAATCCATAGATTCTTGATTCTTTTTTCCTTTTTTCCGAGAAGCTCGCATTTAACCATCTTTGGCTAACAGGTGTTGTTCTATATTTCTTCCCCTCCCAATGTTTAAACCAACGCTTCTTATTTTCCTCACTTTATAAGTAAATTTGGGTACATGAATGTTCCTCAGATGCAGTAGTTCGACATATTATTCCTATTAATCCATTCTGATGGTTTTACCTTTGATAGCTTGATGGTTTCAACTTTTGTTTTAACTAATAGCCTTTTATCACGCACTATTCCAGTTACATTTCTGCTTTTTCTTTTCTCGGCTAGTTGAACAATTAGCCGAAATATACAGGCAGTCATTGCACTACGTACCCCAGAGCTTCCTCCATTCTTGAAGGCAATAAAATTTTATATAATTTGCGTTCACGCGAGTGGATATCTTTTTTAGCTTGCTTGCTTTGATTATCTTGTATATCAAAGGTGGGCAACCAGTTGAAGGCGGCCTGTTGTTGGTAGATTGAGAACGTTCCTTGGTCATATGCTTGTTAAGGCAGTAAAATATTGCTTATAGAGCAGATATTACAAAATAGTGCCACAACAAATAGTGAAATAAGATAGGATAATATCGTCAAATTTAATTGTTAGTTTCCTCTGCTTACATAAAACCATAATTGCGCTCTCATTGATAACTACTTCATACATTGAATTCACCGTTCGTTTTATATGTAGATACCATTATCATTTTAACTTTGCTATTGCGTCCCAGTTAGTCTATTATTTTTCCAGTTGCACTAGAAGTCATTGAGTTTCATTATGAGGCTACCCGAAGATAGAGGAAGCGATTTAGATAAGCCTAGTCGCATCATTAAACAGAATTAGAAATCCTGCCATGCAATGACATTAAGCTTTTGAGTTGTTCTTCCTTCTTCTTCATCGTTTGAGCGATTTGTTGTGAGCATTATCCAGGAAGATGTATATACACTGCGTTAGCGCTCACGCTCGGTTTGCGAGTCTTCAGTTAGACTGGGCCCACCACGACGGTAGACTGCTTGGCTCCACCACCTGTCTGCCACACAATAATAGAAGCATTCCGTTTTGTGCCTTGCCCAAGGACACAACAAGCAAGCTTGACGGCTTGTTCTCCATACTATCCCTTTTTTACGCTGAGCGCCAAGCAGAGAAGCAGTGAATACCGTTTTTTAAAGTCTTTTGATATGACTCGACGTGGGAAATGAACCTCAGGTTTACCGACTGCGAAGCGCACGCTCTAATCACTACACCATCGCGTCGGTAGTTATTGCTCCTAAGTACGTGGTTGTTTTTTTTTGGGCACCGGCTAAGAATGACATATAAATCCTTCTAGTTTAGTAAATTATTGCGTTTTTTCACCTCTTGTCTTGAATGGGTAAAATAAGATTGAGTGGGGTGCTTGTAGCCCATAAACAAAATCAAGAAATTTCTGTTTTGAGTTAGAAAAGTATGATGTAGAATGTTTTGTTTCTAAGCTTAATTATGAAAAAAAAAGCCAAAAAATCACTTCTTTAATTCCGATTGGTAGCTTGAGTACTTTATGCGTGCTCATGAAGGAAAGAGCACATCTCTTATCTGACAAAATGTTCTTGCAATCTCGAAAAAAAATTTAAGCAGGTACTTTATCACACATCACCCAGGATTGCATAAAGATTTCAAGGACGTGAAGATACAAAAAGAAAACCTGTGCTGCAGAAATTGAAGAGAAGTTTCAATTCAAACCTGACTTTCAGTGAAAATGTTTGTTAGCAAACCTAAAGCTGCTAATATAAACAAACTCTCTCTCCTTCTTTGTTTTTCTCTCTCTGTTTCTTTCTCTCTCTCTTTGTTTCTTTCTTTCTCTCTCTCTCTCTCTCTCTCTCTCTTACTCTCTCACTTTCTTTCTCTGCTACTGCCGCTTCCTTTGCAATAAGCCACAATTTAATGAAATCCAAGCAGCCTTCCAGTGATAGAGGTATAGTTAAAGATGCATTCCTAGCTGCTGCTGAATTTATTTTTGATGACTTTACAAATAAAAATAAAATCTTTTCTGCAATTATTGATTTGCAACTGTCCAGAAGAAGGGTGTCTGGAAGACTAGAAAATATTGCTGCTGATGTATCAGCTCAACTAAAGAGCCCTTTAAGTCATGCGAATAGTTTTCTCTCCAGTTTGATGATTCTTGCGATGCTACAGATACGCTTCGTAGTCGATAGATTAGGGTTCGTTCCCTGAGTCAAGTTATACCAAACACTTTAAAAAATGGTAGTTATACCTTCTTTGCTTGGTGCTCAGCATAAAAAAAGGATTGTGTGGGGAACAAGCCGGCAAGCTTGCTTGTTGTGTCCTTGGGCGAGGCACTTAACGGGACGCCCCTGTCTTTATGTGGCAGACAGATGGCCTACCCGTACTTCACCGGATTACAATTATGAAGTTGCTCACCCAGCATGTCATAAAAAGCGACTCTTCGGTACCTACCAGTGGCAGTCCACCTTGTTGGTGGTGGGGCTACCAGTAATTTTTGACTGGTTCGAAATGGGCTGCCATTTTTCCCCTGGCCTAATTTCAATTAGGTTGAAGGTATGAACCTGAAATATCGTTTGTGCCGCACCTCCGTCCTGAGGAAGAGAAGGGGTAATCACAACAACAACGACAATATGCTACAGATACTGCTTAGCTGGTTGTTTGTACTTAAATGATTTTTCAAGATTTTTTCAAAAAAGATGAGTTTTCAAAATTTATCTCATTGCTTGGCAGAAATAGAGGCAAACATGTTTTTAAAGCCTTTATGGAGTTAGTTGAAAAAGAGTGCCTTTTACTGACCAAGCTAATTTTCATAACTACTGACGGGGGCCCCTTCAATGGCCGATAAAACTAAGGGTTTTGTGTCGTTGTGCAGTACAAATAAAGCTTTTCCTCTTTTTCAGTATCACAGCACTATACGTACATCAACAGGCATTGTGTGCAAAACTGCTAAACTTTGACTCGGTAACGAAAATCGTGCTCAAAATGATCAACAACATCAGAAATCATCTTTTACTAAGAAGGCTGGTCAAAGATATGCAGGATGAACCAAAACAGCATAACACAGATTTACTGCTACACACGGAAACAAGGTTGTTAAGCAAGGAAGTAGCATTAGACAAATTTTGGGAGCATCTCCCAGAAATAAAAGAATTTTAAAGACAAGCAGAGAGGTTCAGTATCTTTACTACAAAAGCTAGTTAGCATTTCTGGCTTTCGCAATTGATTAACGCAAAAATTGGATGAGGTGAATAAGCAATGCAAAGAAGAAACAAAGTAGCAGTAGACATGATTCAGAAAGTCGAGCTTTTTCAGTTAAGGTTGAAATCTTGAAGCTTATAGCTTGGTAAGGATGTAATAAAGCACTTTAGCCGTCTCGAACAGCAAGTTGAATATTTCGCTGATGTAGAAGTAACTTCGTTCACTTTATGGAGGTGTTAGATGCAATCAAATTGGAATTTTCAAGGCGATTTGCTGATTTTAAGATCGTCTCCCACATTGCAACATTTTTTCTGGCTCCATTTTAAGCACTTGACTTAGAATGCTCAGGAAGCCCACTTCTGCATGGAAGGAATTGATGTAGAGAACAAATCATAAATTTGCAAGACTCTTTAGTTTTTCAAGCCCATAAAGATGATCCAGAAAAGTTACTTCAAAGATGAAGGCGTTATTTAGCTCCATCTAACGTGTTTTTCAGTTATGAAATTGATCAAGTCAAAACTGAGAACCCAGCTCACGGACGCTCATTTGAAAGATTGCATGACAGCTACTGTATCGAAATACAGGCTACGGTTTTCTGCTTTGACTGAGGGCCATTGTCAAGCATCTCATTGAATGGCTGTTCGTTTCACACGCGGTGTAAACTTTGTTGGGAGCCAATAATGTTGACTCTTTCGTGCAAATTGAGTATTTGCAGCAGGGGTTTTGTGTCTAGAAGCAATTATGCTTGCTTAGTGATATCATAAGTAATTTATGCTTGTTTATGTGAATGTGTGTGCGCGCGCGCTATACTGCAAAAAACCAGCACCAACATCATTCAATTAAATGCTTGTGTTCTACCAATAGTCCTCCAACAATAATCAAAACAACATCTGGTACTGATTAAAAATCGTGCGAGTCAATCCCAGGGCATAGGTGACATCTAGTGTTTAGTAGACAATAGGTCAATTGCAGCGCATTAGCTCGCTTTTCAATCGATCTATCGATCTCAAAAGATTTCCCTCACTTGCTGTATACTTTGGTATGCGCGCTATTGGGAGGGACAAAAAAGGTTTCCCCCAGTTCCAAATTTTTAAAAACATGCATATTAGAGGGGCAAAAACAATTTTCGATGTATGATTATAAAATTGGGCATTGTTGTTGTTTTTTTTGCGGTTAGGTGCTCAGAACATTTTGGCTCATTGCATCCTTTTTTATTTCGATTGAGTAAACTCACCATCATAATTTACGGTGATAATTGATTAATATACTAAAATATCTAGTACTCATTTACTTAAGCTAAACTTTTTTGGTGTTCCACTGAAGGTACGCGTACTCCAGTTTGAGAATTTCTGAGCTAATCCATTTGAACTTTCATATAAAACAAGAATGTGTAATCATATTAAACTAAGTGAATATTTTTAACTTCTTCTGTAAACTCGGTGTAAGCTTTTCTTGAACATTGTTCACCGATAAAAAACAACTAATCTGAGCAAGATGGCCTAACAGTAAATTGGAAAAGAGTAGCTTGGAAACATAGCTAAACGTTAGAAAAGAAATGAAAAATATTTCCCTGTAGCTTATAAATTGTAATGTTCCACTTATTTTGGCGCTTTTTAGTGTTTACTTTTAACGTGATAGTGCATCCATTCAAACAATATAGGTCACATGTGTCAAACTGATGGCCCGTGGGCCAAAAGTGGCCCCCCATGTCATTTTATGAGACCCGCGAAGCTTCAACTTTAAAGTCTCAGCCTACTTAGATTTTTGGCACAGTAGTGGTTTATACCTGTTTGCAAAGGCAAACGATGGTCTTTGCCATGTTGTAACTTTGCTATTTTAGTCATCTTGCTGACCTAACATCTCTCTTCTTTTAAAAAGATGTTCAGTTTTCAGGCTCCTTTCACCGCAACATAACCATTATTGGTTTGAAGGTTCACACCGACATAAACCACAAACATTATATTGAAAACAATTTACAGTGTATTGCAAACAATGTACCCAAACCAATTTGACGAGACCATCCCTGGACGCATTTCGTCCTCTTGGACTCGTCAGCAGGGCCTGTCCCGTCCCCCAAACCAAACCCTTTATTTGCAATAACATAAACTCGTTTTCTCCATATGCAATAGCAAACATGCGTCGGACAAGCGGCGCAAGCATGTTCATGACAGGTGGTGAACCTAATGGAGGCGCTCGGGCTTTTGCTGCAAAATGAGGCTCGCAGAATCCACTGCGATCCACAGATTAAGTCACCTCAAAGCAACACCTTGCTGCCAAGAGCGCCCTCACCTTTTGTAAGGCCCTCACCATTGAGAACCATTATTACGTCATAGACATGCTGGTAGTTCATTGCGGTCAACTCTCTTTCAGGCACATTTTTGCGTTCCTTTTTAGAAGTACACGTGAACTACCGCTTTAGTAGGAAAATTAAGCAGGCCTAGCCTTTGAGAGATATCTACTTTTGATCCCAAAATGTTCAGGAAAAGAAAAGTTGATGCAGATGGAAGGAAGTTTCAAGAAAGTTGGGGAAATAAATACATGTTTGTGCTTCAAGCATAAAAACCGATATGTGTTTTGTGTCATGAGGCGGTGTCAGTCGTTAAAGAGTACAATCTCCGTCGGCATTTTCACACCAAACACGGAGCTAAATATGGCAAATTTAGCCTCCAAGAAAAACAGCAGATTGTCCGAAAATTAAAATGCGGACTGCAATCACAGCAGAAGATGTTGGTGTTTGGTGAATTGGTTGCTGACCTGTGCTCAGCAAAAATAAGGCAACAATTATTGTAACTAAACTTCCTGGTTTTTTTTCAATGGACCTAAGACAATTAACCAGCGTCAGCATTTAAAATTTTCGATAACTCATATCTCAACGCATTACGATGAAATTCAATGGTTTTTACAAGCATAACGTTTATAAGCATGTGAAGACTCATATTTTTAGGAAGTTTAAGCTTTGTCTAGCAGTATACTAGCTAAGCATATTGTCTGCCCTTATCTCACAGTAGGCTGTGGCATTGTAAAAATTGTTAGTTTTTAATGCGTTTAGTGGCGTATTTGTTTGTGAAGTTATACTCCATATGATTACTGCACAATAGACCTATGTGGTTTCAGATGTTTTGACAAAAAATGGCCTATGTTGCTGCATAGCAGCTGAATATTCTGCACGGTTCTATTTTGCGATGTGTTTCATGACAATTAAGTCACAAGTTTTTAAGGCACTTGTGTTGCTGCAAATCATTTGAATATTCCCTACAATTGTGCTGTTATTGTAATGCTTTCGATAGCAAATTACTCCAATTTTTTTAAAGGGTGATTAGCTGTGTGAAATGCGGTGACCTAGTCACTGCAAAAAAGCGTTTCAACACTTTTAACGTATGGTTTTGATTATGAATATATCCTAATGTCATTGGCGTCAATTTTTTTGCAACAATGTATAGCCTACCCTGTAGCGTTGTAGAAGGTAGCGTTTTTTGATCGCAATTATTTATAGCAACATCAATTTTTCGGGGCCCCTTATTAGAATTTTGCCTCAGGCCCCCAATTTTGAATATCCACCACTGCTCTTGGACGTTGTTGCCATGCATGGGACCACAACGGAGAGGAACATTTTTGATGCGGTGGAGAATTCCATAAGCAAATATGAATTACCGTGGGAAAAGTTTGTAGGACTAACTACCGATGGTGCACCTGCAATGTGTGGGGGAAAAACAGGCCTGGTTGGACTAATGAAGGAGAAAATGCAAACAAGTAACTGTCAAATACCTCTGGTAACATATCATTGTATTATCCATCAAGAAGCTCTCTGTGGAAAGGTTCTGGAGCTGGATGATACAATGACTACAGTTATGAAAACAGTGAACTTCATTCGGGCGTGTGGCCTAAATCACCGGCAGTTCCAGCTGTTCTTGCAGGAGGTGGGCTCGGAGCATGGAGACGTGTCGTACCATACAGACGTAAGGTGGCTGAGTAGAAGCAAAGTCCTCAAACGTGTGTTTGAGCTTAGAGAAGAAATTGCTCATTTCATGCATGGTAAAGGAAAACCCTTATCTGAACTGTCAGATCAAAACTGGCTCTGAGACTATGTTATGCTGTGTGACATAACGGAGCATCTCGCCCAACTCAATCGGAAGCTTCAGGGACGCAAACAAGTTATCACGTAGATGTTCGACATGATCACAGCTTTCCAGCGTAAGCTTGACCTTTGGAAGTCACAAGTAAAACAAGATAATCTTGCTCACTTTCCTGTTTGTCAGAGCATCTCAGCCTCATTTCCAGGTGCTTTTTCCTGTGCTCGGTTGGCTTCCAAGCTTAGCTGGTTAATGAATGAGTTTGATCGGCGCTTCCCTAACTTTAAAGCACATCACTCAGGCTTTGCCATCTTTACCAATCCTTTCACCACCGACGTCTGCAGTGCACCTCATTACTTTCAGATTGAGTTAATAGAGCTTGAAAGCGATAGTGGTCTGAGAGAAAACGTCCAGAATTCTGCAATTGAGGACTTTTACCGTCTGCTGCCTCCTAGTTTGATGCCACAGCTCCGACTTTATGCTGCTTGTGTTCTGTCCATGTTTGGGAGCACCTATCTGTGCGAATAGATGTTTTCAGTAATGAATCTAAACGAGACCAAGCACAGAACACGCAACACTGATGACAACCTCCACGCTGTTTTAAGGATTGCCTCAGCACAAGACCTAAAACCAGACATTGACACACTGGCCAAGGGAAAACGGTGTCAGACATCCGGCCTGGCCAAAAACACATAGGTAAGCATTTTAATAACTTTGAATTAAAAATATTATCAAACGTACCTCAACCAAGAATAAAAACAGTTGCATATGTGTGGAATTTAATAATTGTGCTTGCATTTTGTTCTGTGTTTATCATTTTCAGAGCACGATCAATGAATGAGAACGGCATGTGAGGTGTTGTCTTAGAATGAGGAAGGATCTACTGAACTCTGTTCAAGGACAGGCAGCATCACCTCACCAACCTGCCCTTAGAGTTGTGAACTGATACAGCTGTACTTTTGTTATGTTTCATTAAATACATATGCTATTTTGTATGTGTAGCAATGTATTCACTACGTTTCCAGGTTTTTGTGTTCATGCAGACAAAAATCACATTTACGAGCGTATACTGTCTTAACAGTTACAACTGGCCCTTTGAGGGCAACCATAATGCTGATATGGCTCTCGGTGAAAATGAGTTTGACACTCATGATATAGGTGAACGTTTACGTTTTAGTACGATTTTTGTACTCAAATCTTGTTGCATGAAAACTTTAATCGGCTTGGATATTTGAATAGTGCTATATAATATATAGTACTAGCGGATTTACCCGTCGTTGATCAGGTAAAATGTAAAGACTGATTAAATTTTTACATTGAATAACCATATTTTAATGTGTTTTCATGATTTTTATTTCATCGTACAACAGTACAAATAGGCCTCTAGTAGAGCCCCATAGGCTCGTAGCCCCCCATAGGCGAATCTGATCGAAATCAAAATATCGTACTTGGCAGATTTACCCGTCGTTGATCGGGTAAAATGTAAAGACTGATTAAATTTTTACATTGAATAACCATATTCTAATGTGTTTTTATGTTTTTTATTTCATCGTACAATAGTACAAATAGGCCTCTAGTAGAGCCCCATAGGCTCGTAGCCCCCCATAGACGATTCTGATCGAAATCAAAATACCGTACTTGGCAAATTTACCCGTCGTTGATCGGGTAAAATGTAAAGACTGATTAAATTTTTACATTGAATAACCATATTCTAATGTGTTTTTATGTTTTTTATTTCATCGTACAACAGTACAAATAGGCCTCTAGTAGAGCCCCATAGGCTCGTAGCCCCCCCATAGACGATTCTGATCGAAATCAAAATACCGTACTTGGCTTCCCTGGAAAAAGTTATATTTACCCCAGCTACGACGGGTAAATCTGCTAGTGATTTTTTAAAGTACAGTCTTGCTCATAACCATCAAATTTGGATTTTTATTTGTCACAAATTTTTTTCTGTTTGTGGTACCTAACAAAAACTTTAGACAATTCTAGTATTTTAATATAGGTTGAATAAATATAGGCTCGTAGCCCCCCATAGACGATTCTGATCGAAATCAAAATACCGTACTTGGCTTCCCTGAAAAAAGTTATATAAGATTCATATGTTTGTTTGTATCTAAATGTCTCCAGTTTTATTTCTATAGCGGACATACAGACAGACAAACTTTGAGTTTTATATATATAGATAGCAGAGGTACCCGGCGTTGCCCGGGTTTAGGATAAAAAAGCAACGTCAGTATATGCAATTGGTCAGATCATGTAAGTTATCCTGGTGATTACTATTCTGACAACACTTGCTTTTTAACCCCTAGAAACTGTTGTCACGTAATATTTGCATTATCGGAGGCTAATCACCTTGAAGAGGAAACAGGTTACAATATCATACCTCAACAGTTACATTAGCATAACCATATTCTATGTAAAGGTGAAGCTGCTGAAATTTTGGGAAACTTTTTAATTTAGTGTCTTATACATATGGTTTAAATTTCATCTAAATCAGATATATTTGAATTTTCAAAGGGGGGGTTCTGCCCCGCATCGCTCCCTTAGGGGAGCACTTAAAGGTTCGAGACCACTTCCACAGTATTCCTTGGAAAATTTTACATGACAATACACTTTTACTTATTTTTTGAAGCTTCTTTAACTTTTCTCTCTATAGGTGTTTGAATTTTCAAGGGGGTTTTCTGCCCCTTTTTTGCCCCCTAATATAGTCGAAAAAGGTTAAAATTTTGGAAAGCTTTCTAATTTAGTGTCTTATACATATGGTTTAAATTTCATGTAAATTGAATATATTTGAATTTTCAAAGGGGGGTTCTGCCCCCCATAGCTCCCTTAGGGGGGCACTTAGAGATTCGAAACTACTTCCGTTGTCTTCCTCGGAGACTTTTACATAAGAATACACTTTTAGTTTTTATGTAAACTTTTTAACCTTTCTTCCTATAGGGAACACACACACAGACATTGACTTTTATATATATAGATAACTTGTGGAGTGAACAAACAGCGGAAGCAACTAATGAAGTTGAAAAGATCTGATGCGTGCCACCACATTTTGAAGCTAAGCCACTTTTTAGTGGTATCATCACAATATGATTGTAAGCTACGAAAACCCTTCTGGGGATCATCCAACTGGCCGAGCAAACGTTGCCACTCTACCACGTGCAACTGAAGTTTAAAGAAAGGGCTTTAATTTCTTAAATCGAGAAATTAATTCATGTAGTAGATATTTGCTGCAATGTTTGAGTGCTCGAATACGTCCCAAGTTGTCTCGCAGTTTTAAGAGTTACTCTATGTCAGCTAAAAATACAACCAAAATATACTTTCAAATCAGAGCGTTTCTTTTGTTTGTTTCAGAAATCCTCATGTATAGTGCCTAGTGATACCGGCAGCTCTCTATTCTCTTCAAAAACGTGGCTGCTACTAACCACTCTGCAGCAAGCTGATATTTTGCATAAGTAGCAGAGTTAATTGATCAAACATCGCTTTTAAAATAATGGTTTGTGCGGCTATATGTTTTCCCTCTACAAGGTTTTGTCTGCCCTCTACAACTCTTATTCACTTTCAAAAGCATAATAAATTTTGATAACTGTTTTACTTTAACCAGATAGTCCTGTCCAGATTTCTTCCAGCAAGTGGTCAGAGCGACGAGTGGTTTTTCACAGGAAAATCGAAATCCAGGGCGAACCCCGAATACTCGTGAAAAACCAGCTTTGCTTTTGCTAAAACTGCTTGGTTTTGCTTTACATTTTTAGTGTCTGAGGTGGCGGGGCATGGCACAGTGGCCTCCCCCTTGGTACGCTAGTGCTCACAATTATCACATCTTTATCCCCATTTTGCATTGAAATATTTCATTATGAGGTGCAAAGTACTTTGTTTCTTGCGACTTCTGCAACCTTAAGCTTAAATTTTGCACATAACCTCTATTTTGCATATTTCAACTATTTTGCACATAACTTCGCTGATGACTTTCGAGCTAATCCCGTACAACGTAAAAACATCTAGCCTGTCACAGATTGAGAACAATAGGTTTGGAGCAATCTTTATTACTTTGGGATAAATTTACCCTTAGGGCTCTAGGAGTAATTTTTTATATTCTTGCGATACATTTCCTTCTTTTACTTTTTTTGATTTGCTGACAAAACGAGGAATTTTCAAAAGTTTAGCGCATCGGCGTTTAATCTAAAAACTTGAATTGGCGAAGTAATAAAAAGCAGAAAAATGTTGAAGATTGTTGGTTGAGAAGATGCTGCGCACTAGTGATCGCAAGGTCGTGAATGTTGTTCGAGACGGAAATGCTCGTGTTTTGCTAGTTTTTATCTTTTTCATCGTGTAGGAGGAGCAAGACCGCGACTTTAATTCCTGATGGCGGCATATACCGGCTATGTGGTCACGTATCTGTAGGCTATGTACCAGACCGCTCTTCTCGTCTTTTCATACTTTTGTGGAGATGCAATTGGCCTCTAAAAAATTTTCCCCATCTACTCATCTGTTCTCCCTTTTGTGTAATCACCATCTACTTATCTGTTCTCCCTTTTGTGTAATCACCAAATCGGTTTTTCTATGAAGTTTTAGCCGTTTACATTAAACTTGGATTGGGGAGTTTACACTTAAGCTTCGTGTTTTTGTTACTACGCGTTAACATTAGTCTGTGTTAAAAATGCAAAGATTAGCTCCATACTTGCTTCTAAGCTTTGAGGATGGGAAGGTTAAGATTCCCATTTACCTGGCCCCTTGCCACTGATGAGAGTAGGAGGCCCAGTTCTTCTCAACCGCTTTTGCTTTGGCACGAATGTCTGCCCGTGTTATTACATCCAGAGTAGAAGTTGCGAGACGCTTTGGAAAATCTGGCGCTTCCAGAATTCGAACAGGGATTTTACGCTTTTAAGGCAAGTGTGTTAACCACTACAAAATCAAGCTCAAAAGTGAATATCATTGTACACTAATTTAAACCAGAAACTCACTGTTTCCTGCTTCTTTAAGAACTAAACAAAACTAAAACCCGCTTTTTCCTACTTATACTTGTACTAAAAAAATTGAATAACAGCTGAAAATTGCTTCTAACTGTTCTTTTAAGAATATAAATTAAAAACTGAGTCGCGTTGTTAAGTGCGTTTTTATTAGAAACATCTAACATCGCAAAAAGCACAGTTGGTGTTTGTGTGTGAAATTGTACTCCTTTGAAACTACTGGATGCAAAAACATGAAGCATGGCAGGCTTAATCTTCACTCGGAGGTGAGTGTAATACGGAAAAAAAAAATTTTTAATTCGTGTCTCTTGACGGAGGAAAGCAGTTTTAGGCTCAAAAAACAGCAGCCGTTTCTTTGACCTACAAAACCTGGACTTCTAAGGGAGTAAGATAGTGTCATACTGAGCGTTTAAAAGATTTATTTTCTTCGTTTTTTTGAAAACCTCTGGGCAGAAAAACGCGATTTAAATCTTTCTCGAGAGAATATCAAATAGCTGTTTTGATAAAAAGGTGTTTGCTACGATTAGTATTGCTATAACAAATCAGTACGTGAACGTTTTTTAACCGCTAATATACTTCCTGACCTCTTAGACGCGTAATTTTGGCTCTTTTTTGCTTTTCCTGAGAGATGATCAAAAGCGAATAGTCGCGACCTTTTTCATCACAATCTCGGTCAGTAATCAGTTTAAAAGCTAGTGCTTCGCAATTGTAGCTAAAGTTCAACAATTTTCGTGGTGGTTGAGTGCAATATATTATTATTATAGCCGCCGTTTGATTCTTGTTGCGGCTATAGGAATTAGATGTGACTTGTGGAGCCTCACACGGATTTATTGTTGTTCTAATTTTTATTTTGTACAAACTTGCACCGTTTTCTAAAAATAAAATACACAATTTTCAGCACAGTTAAATAAATACAATACAATTACGAAGGATATAACGTTGAATTCACTTACCGGCAGTTCCGGCAGTCACTTGGGAAATTCGCTTTTATTTCGACACACCAGCGTCAACTAACAACCACATTAACTTGAATTCGCACTACTTCCAATTGAACGTTGCTCAACTCAATACACCAAAAAACTATATGAACAAAGGACACCAAAGCGGATTCTCAAGGCATTGCTGATTTCGTAATGGAAAAAGAAAAGACGCGTTTGTTTGCAGGCAATGCATTTGAATAATTGTGGGCCAGGCGTTAACTATGTAGAATTTTGAGGTAAGATTAAATGAAGTTGGTTCGAATCCCAAGTGTATCAAATTCAAAAGTTTAGATAAGTTTGTTTGGCGCTTACATACCCGGCCCTTTAAGCTTCCAACGTATGCTTAACACAAGTTTCTATAACTAATGATTATTAACGCACATTGAAGATTAATAATGGCAGTAATACAATAGTTTACATAAATACGCAATGCAGTTACAATTACAGTTACAAAGACACACAAATTCAATTACGGTTACAATTATAAACAAGGAAATGCGATCACAAAACATTAGGCCTAGTGCGTAAGTAACATACAGTGCAATACTTCATTGAGTTTTAGCTTTCTGCGGCGTGCAAAAGAGTAAGCTTAGTAATTGGTCGTGTAATGTACGACTGTTTCGTTTGCAGCTGGTAGACGAGCTCCCCCTTTTTGAACAACTAACTACCCAGCCAACGGCCGTTCTGATCGCGTAATGATCAGACCCTGAGTTTATGATTTCGTGAGGCTTCAAGATGTGCCGATTGTCGTTTCCTATGAGTAAGCCGACGTCGGAGTTGACACGTGGGATAAAGATATCGGCAAACTCTGGGGATTCGGATATGTCGTCCTGACTTGGAGCATCATCGATTGTAGCAGGAAGTCTTTGTATTGATAGAAGTGGTTGGAGGTGCGAGTAAGGGGATGACTCAAAAACGTCGCTAATTTCCAGATCCGAAATAACTTTAGCTTTTCGGGTGTCGGTGCCATGATTTATAGTTACGATAGTAACTTTAACGACAGGGGATTGGCGTATTCCCAATTTATCAATAAGGTCGTTGGTAATGAATGAACTTGTACTACCTGTATCCAGAAAAGCTTGGGTAATGATTGATTGTTCCGAGTTATTCGTACGGATTCTGACTGGAACAATAGGGAGAGAGCCGCGAGTTTGAGTGGGCACTCCAACGAGTCCGTTACGTACGGCGATGTGAGACAAGGCAGAATCGGCGGGTGAGTCCATCTGGTTGGTAGCAGAAGTCGAAAGAGTACACTTTTCAGGTGGGTGTAAGAGCGTTGTGTGGGAACCATTGCAATCGGGCCTTTTACAAGAGGATTTTCTGGAGCAGTTTTTTGCAAAATGACCTGGCTCAAGGCAGCTGCGGCATAGCTTGCTTTCGTTAACAAATTTGATTCGGTCTTCGTAAACATATTTGCGAAAGCGCTTACATTGATTCAGGTAGTGAGGGCCTTTGCAAAGTTTACAACATGGCTTAGACGGTGACAAAACGGTCTGGGCAGCAAGCGTGGTTTCTTTTCGGGGTTTATGGAGGTCAGGCTTTCTACTACTTTGGGCCCAATTGCAGTCTAGATTTGTGGTCTGCCTTGTTTTTATTGTCACGTAGGCGGCCAAATTTTCAATGCTGACTTCTTGCCCCTTTTGGTGGATAAGTGAATCGACTTCGGCTTGCCAACCACTCAACCATTGGTGTGGCAACCTTTTGGCAACTTTAGTAATTACATCTAGATTGTCCATTTTGTGGAGATAGTTCATGCCCTTTAGGGTATTCATGCAAGAATTGATATCGGCTGAGAAACTTATAAGGGAGGGCTTGTCGTTTACGTGTAGCATGGGGCCGTTGGTAAGCGAATCAACACAGGCCTTTGCTATTTGGAATTTTTGTCCGAACGTTTGTTGTAAAAGTTTTCTCGCTTTTAGGTATCCTAGAGCATCGTCCATGTATTGACAGCCTTTCACCAATGAGTGTGCCGGACCTTTGGTATAGCTCAATAAGTAGAACAGTTTGCGTTTAGGTTCGGGGACATTGAAGGCAATTAGTGCGTCAAAGGCCTCAATAAAGTTACGGTAACACGCTGGATTGCCATCAAAAACATCGGGCTCTAGTAAAGGAGTGGCGGAGGGCGACATAATTACAGGCGATTGGTAAGCAGCATTTGGGACAGGAAAATTTCGAGAGCTTGTGGACAATTCCTTATTAGACGTTTCAGGCCGGTCTACGTTGCTTTTTGAGTAACTACTGGGTTGCTGAGTTGGAACCATGATAGTTTGATTGTAGTCGACTGGTTCCAAGTTTGAACCCCTGGTCGACTGCGCAAAACGGGTTTCGCACGTGGGAGCGTTAGCCCGGGAGTAGTCGAAAGATGGTCGGTTCGAAACGTCTCGCAATTGACCGGACTGATGGTAACACAATTCGTTCAAAGTGCCGGGAACCTGCGTTACGCTATGTTCAAAGGGTGGCTCCGGGTTTACGTTTTGCCCAAGGTTGTGGTTTTGGGAAGCACTGCTCGCAAGCTTGGTGTCGGCAATAAACATCGACTTCGTTAAACGATCATCACTAGGATTAAATTTATCATACGTAGGATGGGCCGTCAATTCAGACGGGCCATCAATTTTTATGCCGTTGCTCGCATATTTGTTACAAAATAAGTTACTCACAATATGTTTGTTGTCATGATAAGGCGGTACATCACTAGAAAGATTGGTTTGTTTGTTGATTTCATGTATGTCCATCACTGCTTGGGCTTCGTCTAGTTCCGCACGAAGTCTGGCTTCTTCGAGTTGCTGTTGGTGCCTTCTTTCTTGCTCGTCTCTCAAACGTGATAAACGAAGGTCTTGTTCTTCTTGAAATCGTTTTTGTTTCAGTTCTTCTTCTTCTTGAGTTCGTTTTTGGTCTTCTTGAATTCGTTTTTGTTTCAGTTCTTCTTCTTCTTGAGTTCGTTTTTGATCTTCTTGAATTCGTTTTTGTTTCAGTTCTTCTCCCCTTTGGAGAAGCTTGTATTTCAACTGCTCTTCTTCAAAATCGAATCTCTCTTTGCTTTGTTGTTGTTTTAGCGATTCAATTTCGTTGTTGGATTTCAGTCGAGCCAAAAGAACAGCTTTTTTCGCTTTGGCACTTGAGTAAGAAGATGAACTGGAACCAGTCGAACCCGATCCACTAGATTTTGTTTTTGTTGAGCTCTTCGACTTTCGAGTTGAGCTCGATTTTGTTTCCGAACCAGGACGAGATTCACCTTTGTTCGATCTAACGGCCAATTTCTCTGAAGCTGTTTCGTTTGGTTTATGCTTCATTGCTGATGTAGATCGCCCACTAGCGAGAGATACACCTTTATCTGATTCGCTAGCAGGTTTTGAAGTAAGAAATTCATTGCCTTTTGACATTGATCTAGTTGTAACGCCGATTTTCTGAGAATTCATCGTAAGATTGTTGTAAAATGTTTCTTCGTTGTAAGCTATGCCGAAAACTAATATAGCCGCCGTTTGATTCTTGTTGCGGCTATAGGAATTAGATGTGACTTGTGGAGCCTCACACGGATTTATTGTTGTTTTAATTTTTATTTTGTACGAACTTGCACCGTTTTCTAAAAATAAAATACACAATTTTCAGCACAGTTAAATAAATACAATACAATTACGAAGGATATAACGTTGAATTCACTTACCGGCAGTTCCGGCAGTCACTTGGGGAAATTCGCTTTTATTTCGACACACCAGCGTCAACTAACAACCACATTAACTTGAATTCGCACTACTTCCAATTGAACGTTGCTCAACTCAATACACCAAAAAACTATATGAACAAAGGACACCAAAGCGGATTCTCAAGGCATTGCTGATTTCGTAATGGAAAAAGAAAAGACGCGTTTGTTTGCAGGCAATGCATTTGAATAATTGTGGGCCAGGCGTTAACTATGTAGAATTTTGAGGTAAGATTAAATGAAGTTGGTTCGAATCCCAAGTGTATCAAATTCAAAAGTTTAGATAAGTTTGTTTGGCGCTTACAATTATATTTATTGAGTTTTGCTGGAGCGGTCAAAATTGTTTTAAAATAGGTTTAACCTAATACTGAGCTATCATGCACAGTATTGAAAAGTTGTTTTTAGTAAAAAAATTATCGCTGCGATATTTTTTTTTTGACATTGCCTCCTGCGCTTTCTTCTCAGATTTATACAAACTTTCAATTATTACCTTACAGAGCTGTTTGTTGCATGCTTTCCGTTAAGCTATGTCTGTTGGTTTTGTACTAAGTTGTTGAAACAGACAATTCTATTTTTCTTTTTCCTACTCTTTTACACTAACGTCACTCAGAATAACTTGTACATACGGCCCATTAAAGTCAATAAAGTCAAAATTTTTCAGGACCTTGTTACATGATCAAACGTGTTCTAACGTTCGTTTCAGGAGTCTGTTTTGGTAGATTTTATAAGTCAAAATAAAGTCAAAATTTTGCATAAAGTCAAAACTTGTCAAAATTGTCTTCATCAAAAATTTCCTTACCAAAACGAACAAATTTATATTTTTTTTTATATTTTTTTGAATTTTTGAGCTGCTATTAAAATTTTATACGCAGTTTTATTTGATTTTAAACTTTTGAAATAGTTGCAATGGTAAAAATGCGTGCGGTAATTGAAAAGGAAATAGCACTTATTATGCATCAAATCGTCATTGTTGATGCATAAACACATATTTGTTAGACAATTAACCTATTCCCCTAAAACCTTTGCGCTCTTTACACCTGGTCTTTTTAAGTCGTAGATTGCAAAACAAAGAATGCCTAAAAAAGCCAAATCTTCTACAGCGAAAGTTAGGCAAATTTGCCACGAATATCCGAATGAGTTTTCGGCCAGTCCTGCCCGCGACTTGGGATGCAAACTTTGCGATGTGTTAGTCAAATGCGACAAAAAGTTTTTTGTGGAAAGCCACCGAAAAAGTAAGCAACACCAAAGAAAATTGGAGACGAAGAGCAAATCCCAAAGTAAGCAAACCTTTTTACAACTCGATCAAGTAAACTTCAAGGAACAGGTTGTCTCTTCATTCTTAGCTACAGATATCCCACTTCATAAACTGAACCATCACTCTTTAAAGTCTCTGCTTGCTACAATGGGAAAAGTATTGCCTTCGGAGACTGCAGCCCGGGCATGTGTTGCTAAATTAGCATCCCAAAAAGAAGAACAAATTCAAGAATTACTTCGTGACAAAAAAATTTCTTTAATTGTGGATGAAGCAGAGATTGCTAAACAAAAGTATATTAGTGTGCTTGTGGGCAGCTTAGATGCCCCAAATCAGACATTCCTCGTTGATTGTCATCCACTTGACAGCGGTAGCAATGTTAATAGCAGTATTATTCTGCACACTGTGGATGACATATTGCGACAACTTGAAATAAAACGCGAGAATTTTTCATTGTTCTTGACTGATGTTGCTCGGTACATGTCTTTGGCTGGAAAGACATCAAAGGAATTATACCCTTCTTTGATGCATGTCACCTGCGTTGCGTAGTTATTATATAACTACGCTATGCGTGTGCGTGCTCATTTTAAAAATATTGATGAAATAATAGCAACGATCAAGACAGCAACAATCAAAAAGAATGATTTTCATGATGCTGGTCTGCCATCTCCTCCTGACCTTGTAATTACAAGACGGGCAACTTGGCTTAGAGCTGCCTTATATTACAGTGAGAACCTTCCAGCTGTTCGTACCATTGTCAACAATTGGACAAGTGCAGGCCTCTTAGTCAGCAGAGCAAAAGACGCTATCAATGTGAAAGATTTGGTGCCGGACTTGGTTAAAATAAATCAATATCGGACTCTAGCAGCTAACGTAGAGTTCTTGGAAGGATGTGCCTGCACGATAACCGAAGCATACGGACTGCTGAAGAATATGCAATTCGATGATGATTCGTGCGCAATTAAAAATTACATTTAAAAAAACGACTATCCAACTCTGATTTAGAAACAATGATAAACTGTACTAACTTGACAATTGACCCAACAAGCTACGCAATATTGCAAAAAGCCCAGCCAACCTCTGCTGCTGTTGAGAGGTCGTTTTTTATGCTCAGTAAATTACTGAGAAAAGACAGAAATTTTGATGTTAAGAACGTAAAAAAATATATGATACTGTATTACAATAAAAAGTCCTGGTAATTATACTGTGTGGCATTCGTTAAAAACATCATAAACAGACTGTTAATGTACAGTACAGTTGCGATAACAACGCATTTTTTGTATTACACACTAATTGATACCGATACACACACTGGCTCGTTATTCTAGGTTTTGACGTCATGCGTCGATTTGTTGCATTAGCTTCAGGACTGAGTTATTGAGAAAATCGTTATAGTAGGCTACCTTATTCTTAAAAAACTTATGTAAATTGCGGATTATAAAACATTTTTAATCAAAAAAGTATAACAAGACATAAATAATAGGCGAAAGCGGTTAGGTCAAAATAAAGTCAAAAATATATTTTTTTAGGTCAAAAAAATGGCCCAAATGATAATTAATTTATACTCTCTTTGATGAACTAGGTCAAAATGTACAAAAATGTGAAGCAATGCAATTGGATAGAGAGCAGCAAAAATCATTTTTAGTTGGAAGGGGGTCTACAGCGTGTGAGTTTTTTTTTTGAAACCAAGCCAAATTTCGGGGGCACCACCACATCACGATTGTGCAAAAACTTTCTTGAGATCATTCAACTTTCCGCGTGAACGCTGCAGCCTGCCCCTGGCGCATAGAAATGAAATCTTTTCGATGCTCCGTTTTCTTAAATTTTAATTTTGTTGGTGATACAGAATTTTAATATAGCTTTAAGAAAAGCTGTTTTAGCCATAAGCTTTTCGTGACGCTTTCATCAGTGGCGGTATCGCGTCAAAAGAGAAGATCTAGAGTGAATAAGTGTTTTATGTGAATAATTTGGAAGGTAATTATTCACATGAAACACTCATTCACTCTAGATCTTTCCTTTTGACGCGATACCGCCACTGATGAGAGCGTCGCGAAAAGCTTATGGCTAAAACAGCTTTTTTAAAGCTATATTAAATTTAAATTACACCACCCATGATACATATGATCAATCTTTATTGTACACAACACAACAGCTTACTTCCAGTAGAGACTCACAGATTTGTTTCTTATTCAAATAGACCCTTACATATGCCGTTACATAAAATAGTTTTGCTTCAAACAATACAAAATAAACGCAATTGCAGACCATATGAGAAAACTTGACATCGAGGTGGTCTTATACTATTGAGCAATGGACTAGGCGTTTTAATTAAGCTTTCAAGTAAATTTCTTCTATTGTGAAATATATCTCTCTAATTATATAAAATAGTAGGCATACGTAACCCTAAATCAAAACTGTTTTTATTCTTTATATGTTGGGTTGTATGTTGCCTTAATATAAGCCGCGTAGCAAACCAGTGAATAAATAACACAAATAATTGGTGTAACAACACAATGAAATCAAGCTTAAGTTTATAAATAGTGGAGCTGATCACACAGCATAAGAACCGAATTTTGAGTCCTCACCAATGGCGTTCTGCTGTGTTTGTGTTTGAGCTCACAGTCTGCAATTACTTTTCAAAACTGGTTTAATACCAATTTCTATTTTGCTCTAACCCAAGCTTGATCCGCTTTGCGATATGACTTAGAGTACAGCCGTATCAAGCAATGCCCCTATCCCGAGGAAAAAGAGAGAGAAGCACAACAACTATTTCACTCTATGTTCTGCAGATTTTAATGTGACCATTCATTTTAATACAAGCTTATAATAAAAGCCTCAGTGTATCTGAAAAGGCAGCCATTGTTTTGAAGATGCGACGTAATATTTGTACTGCTTACAGGAAAACACCATTATTATAATCTACGTAATTGCGATATCAGGTAGGCCAACAGAATATCACTGCGTGAAAACCTTTTGCAACATGATATTAGTAATATGTGGTTGAAGCGCAGCCAAATAGCTTGAAGTAGATCGAGGTCAGCAATATGAATAGGTAGATATTTTACAGAGTTAAGTAAGAACCAAGAAGTTTTAGATGGTAACTGCAAATGCTTTTAGCTCTCAAGCAAAAAGTTCAAGAAATGAAAAATAAATTCAAAAAGAAAAAATCAATTTGTAATGGTATGCGAGGGAAGATACCAAACATTGGTGCAGAAGCTTTGATAGAGTTTTTTCAACTACTAGTGATTGACCGACTGGAAACTGATAATGTTTTCTAGCTTACACCGTCGCTGTTAACACAGCGTAGCTAGCTTTGGCCAGGGATTACAAATGAAGTATTCTCTAATCTTTTACTTTCTCTTCTATTCTCATTTTTACACAACAGGAATGTTTGAAAATGTAACTAGAGGCAAACTGTTTGTACATCGGTATCACCGCATGACACTGGCATACCAGAAGAGAAGAGTATCTGCGCTCAATCATAACAAAACCAGCCATTAGAATTAACAAATCATCTAAAGTTATGTTGCACAGATGCAAGGACGTCGGCATGAAAGAAATAGAGGGCTGTGCCCCAGACCAGGAATTGGAAAAAGGAGCGCAAAACCTGCGGCTATAGACGTAGAGTGGCCGTCAAAATTGGCAACGCCCTCTTGGAAAAATTGATCACTAAAAAAGTGGTGATCTTCAAAAAAAGAGTTCTTTACCTTCTTTTCGGATAAAAAATGCGACCATACAGTATTTCAAATGTGAGTTTTATGCGCATAAGCGGCCCGCAAAATCTTTTTCTAGCTTTTATCATTATAGCCCTACCGAAAAGCTTTCTCGCGACGTTCCTGTACAAATTAATGAATAATATTGAGTTATACATACAACCGTTTCACATCATAGTAAAACACAGAACAAAAAATTAAAATTCATAAAGCTCCTTAGAAAACATTTCTCCACTCAAAATGCAACTTTGCGACAGTGCTTCTTTGTTTATACACAATGTATTCCAATATTTGCAGCATATAATTTTGTTCCCTTAGTGTTTGTCTACTTACCTTTTATCTCAATAATAGTATTTCAAAATTGAGGCGGCCTAATGTATTACTCAAACAATTGGTCTGACTGCAGCTTTACTGAGGTTTGATAATTCAATACCAAATACCTTATTTACCAGCTGTATATTCGCAATACTTCTTGATCGAATGAACAAGAAATATATCTACTTATTAGCTTTAGCCTTAATTGCACTACTAACTACAAGCAATTATAAAATTCACTTGGCGTTTACTGCTTCCAACAACAGCAATTGTTCTACGGAAAAACCACAGCCAATACACATAAACACTACCTTGCTATCTATCTCTCTCCAGCTCTGAAGATTTTCGGTTATTTATACATTAACTAAAACATTCTTTTTTTAACGATCACAGATAAGCAAAATCACCACAATGACATAAGTTCAAACTTACGAGTCTCACCTCACCCACTTTAACGTCACAATCACAATTTTGCAATCCAAATCTTGTAAACAACTTTGCTTAAACAAAATGTAATAAACGCGCTAACCGTATCAAAATTTCGTTAACACATTTTGCGAAATCAAACTAGGTAAACATCAAAAAACTCATTAGAGCTTCAACATATTGTTGTTTGTGACACGCAGCGACAATTCATTTTGAAAGCAAAAGCATGTAATCTTGCTGACGTCTCAAACAAGACCAATTTTTCATTAAACATGAATGTGATTCATTGCGTCTCGCAAATGGGCAATACAATTATCACTTTCAAAAACTTCATTTCCAAAAGTAGGTCTTCAATTGGACATTTAAATAATTTTTTTTTATTTACCTACAAGTAAAAAAGGGCATGAGAGTGCCCAAAAGCCAACTGTAAAACGGGTCCAGCGTCAGCCTCTCAATGTCAATACCCCTGAATTCAAATTTTTTGACAAAACATTTGGTATTTTTTAAAAAAATACAAATCTTCGTCTCTCACATCATAACAAAATGCTCCTGAAACTTGCATTTGACTATTGCAAAACGGACTCACCAAAATTCCTCCCATCAGTTTTGCTCAAATAGCTTTAAAATTTAGTTGACAAAGCTAATTTTTACCAAAATTTAATGCGTTTTTTTAATAGTTCGTAGCATCAAAAAATTCTAGAATAATCAAAAAATTTACCCCACTCCTTCAAAGTTTTAGTTATTTATTCCCCAGGTCATTATTAGTTTTGTTGACTTATTAGTTTTAATACATCTATCGTTTTAAGGTGCAATAAATCTTTTACTGCTATAGTTTTGTATAAGTCCACACATAAGTTGTAGGGCTATATTGCTATTGGATAGTACTGCAATAAGCTTAGCGAACTAAATGACGCAAGTGGAACAGAAATAGATACCCATGAAAAACTTGGCATGTCCAATGTTAAACATGCAAAACTTGGTAGCAACAGCAACCATATAAAATCACATATTTAGACCCAAATTTGACGTATAAATAAAAATATCACAGACACATATTTTACAAAAGAAAACGTTTACTTCCATCCAGCAGGTTCAATTTTAACCAACAAACTTCAAAAATTTATTAGCAAAGACCTACTCTTAAATTAAAGCCTACATTTTATAATGATTAATATTAATTGGACATTTGTAATTTTCTTGTTTAGGTTATGATAACTTATAGGACCTATTCACATTAAAACTTGATATAAATTACGACGTCGTTTTAGCCAAAACATGGAAAGCATGTTTTTTGCAACTAAATATTTCGCATTATGCATTTTTCTGGTTTCATTAGCAAACGGTCAAAATTGGTCACAATGGGCAAGTTGCTCTGGAGGCGATAGCGCTGCTGCTAATTTCACCTGCTATCAAAAAAGAGAGCTTGAATGCACAAAGGGCAACAACAACGTTAAGGGTATGCAATGTGTTTCAAGTGAAGCGGTGTACGAAACACAAATATCAGACGGATGTGCTGGTACAACTTGCTCTGATGATAACCAATGGTCGCAGATTCAGGTACGTCACGCAGATTGGCGAGATTATGCCAATGCACAGTTTTCTATTGGCCTAATATGCTAAAAACACGTTGAAAAGACTTTTGTTTTAAAGAATCCAGATTTGCAATACAGTATCGGTGGCACTACAATAATGAGTAAGAATACATGCTGTACATTCAAATGCGTTAAAATACTTAATTGAAGGTCTGGTATATTGCTCTTGCCGTTGAGAGCAAAGCAAACCTCGGCCAAAAACGTATTTATTGGGGCCAAAATATTTATTTTTACGCTGTGGTTTGGGTTTAGGCCAACAGTTGCAGGTCTTGCGTCTTTATTTATTAAACATTGGAGCAGCTAAACCTTTTTCGATTCGTTACCAACAAATTACTTCACAAAATTTTATTTTTTAAAGTCGTCACGTAACAGAGTTTTTGCGCACTAGCACTTACTGCAAATAAATCAAGTTTTTAATAACGTTTTATCGGGAGAAATCGTAATTGGTGTCGTGTTGCGGGCATTGGCGAAAGCAATGCAAACAAAAAAGCCAACTGCGAGATTACATTTTGGCGCAGATTGAAGTACATATTATGAAACGCCTTTTTTCACTGCCCAATTGAAATCTTGGCTATAATTTTAGGTGGCCCAGCGAAAATGACCGATCACAAATCTCGATGACTTCTATGGATCGTGCGTTTTTATTCTCTTATTATTATACGATATAATGATATAATGATCTTCGTGTTTAGCCAAAGTTTTTGAATATAAGACTTGAACCAAAATACTGCTTCAGAATTTGATTTTAACACTAGAATGATCGTGAAAAATGTCTACCGAGAACGACCAGAGGTGTCGATTTCGACACCTCTTAAAATGATACGTTTCTTCATCTTTATTTCTAATCAAGAAAGTTACCATCGGCCTCAAAACACTGAATCAATAATTTCATGCCCTACAGCTACCAATATCTAACATAGCCAGCAAGCCAATTCAGGACACGTTACAAGCTTTACGTGAAGGCCGAATCGTCTTGTCATAGAAAAGCGATTGTTTTAGATTGATTTTGCAGAAGGCTTCTAACACAAAAGTTATCTTGAAGTAGTTTTAAATAGGTGTCGAAATCGACACCTCGGTGCTTAGAGGTAGAACTTTAAATAAGTTTTTTAATGAAAACGCTATTCCATAAAATATGACACTAAATTATTGTTTTGAAATATTTAGGAAGGTACTGAATATTTCAAATCACAATTTAATCCAGAAAGTATAAATATTTTAAATTGAATTTTTAAAAGTGTCGAAATCGACACCTCGGTCATCCTAGTGTTAAGCAAAAAAAACTTACCTCGTGATTGCTTTGGGCCGAAAACTCTTGACCGTGCGGGAATTTTTTGCCACAGGCAGGGCTTGGTCGAAAAATTCAATTGTTTGGGCGGAGCCACATTTTGAAACATAGTTTTGAGCTAAGCCAGGCTCTAGCCGTGGAAATCCATTTCGGATCGGGGTGATGCCGACTTTTTTGGCTACTCACATATCACTGTTTTTCAACCACCAATTTACAAGGGAAGCAACTAAGGTCAAAAGATTGCCATCAAGCTATTATTTATTAGTCGGTAAAATTTTATTTCCGTTTGTTTTTTCAAATATTGTGAAAACAAAAAGTAAACACTAAATGTAGTCAACGCTAAGATGCACACCAGTTGAAAAACGCGTCTTAAATCAAAACCAAATTTACTTTTTACGTTAGGCGTCTGACCTTGCCCAAAATCACATCGACTTGCATTCACCCTTAAACGCCCAAGTGTTTCGCCAACCACTATTACCTAAGTGGGTCGTTAGCGACCCGGCGTATTAAAATATCTTTGCTCAAGCTTTCAGTTTGTTCATCTTCCTAAAACATGGTCTCGAAACTAATCAACATGTTTCAAGTTTATTATTATTTACAGCTAAGTATAATTCTTCAAAAAAAAACGACCTAATTTGCAAAATTCGCAAGTGTAATATTTTCCATTTTGTACAAAAAGTGACTTATCAAAAGTTAAGATGAACACTGCATACTACCAACAACAAACGATAATTGAAATAACGTGTAACATCAAAATTTATCACAAAAGGAATGAAAAACAATAAAACGATTGCAGTTTGTTAGCTTTTAACACAATAGGCATGATAATGCCAAAGCACAAAAATCATGCGGCACAATAGGATCATAAAGCCGTGACCTGTTTGTGATCAATGCAAGATGGCTCATTACATTTTTCGGACTCGTCAGTTGTTTTGCGATCCAGAAAAGATGGACAGTTGTAGCACTGTCTTTTTTACGCTTTCCACCCTAATATGCAGCTGATTGAAAAGTGCCAATGTCAATTTTGTACTTACATTTTCGTAATGATAGCTTAGTATCTCTTGGAAGTTGCTTGACTCGTACTCGTCGCTGTAGCCGTAAATGAAGCAAATTCATGCCTAAGCTTTCTAAAAATATTTGGCGTCGATAACTGACTTTTTCCCTCCGTGGAAGTTTTGCTCGGAAAATCACCATGCTATTGATACCCGCAATATTGAGGCAGTTGAAGAAGTATGCAAGTGTTCAGCGCTTGGTCATTTTCTGCGCATTGTAATTATGACAAGTTGGTCAACTCGGTCAACAGCTGCTTTACTAGCATTGTAGTCTAGTGTTATTATAGGCAAACTGAATCTTCATCAATTTTGTTGTCATTATGCATAGTTGAAAAGCAAAACCACAGCTTTGTTTTTCCTGGGTACGTTCGATACTAACGTTTGCCTGTCACTAAAGCTAACCAGCTTGATCCAATTCTTTTTGCCTTCCATGTTGCAAATTTAATGGAAGTTTTTGTTAGTTTTTCTCATCGTTCCCAGCAAAATAATTTGTTTCTGGAGTAAGTCCGCAGCAAGCTGGTAACTAGTAAATCAATTATCAGTTGTTACATTGACTCTAGAAAAATACCGTAATGTCCAGAGGAATTTCACAACATCAGATGACAACCCAACGTTTCTCTTATTTTCTTGACATCCAACATACGGCATGCCATTGAATGTGTAGCCAGCGAGACAGTCACACAACAAAGAGCTTCAGCTTTCACTTGTCTAGGTTGTTGATCATATACTGGAACGAAACTACTAACGACCTAGAAATGACCTTAGTTGTTTATACACGGTTACATAAGCGCTGACAGCACAATGTTTTCTGTAATTCTCAAAAAACTGTTTCCACGTTTGCCGAAATGGAGCAGACTTATCATCCGTGTTACGATCTTCACAACTGTCAAAACCTAGGTTTGCTAAAAGTTGCTCAAATCGATTACGGTCGAAAGAAGCAAAAAATATAGCTCTTCCTGATGGGCCAGGTGACCACAACGAATGAAGAGATTCGTGCTGACAACAATACACACCAATGAGGTACAGAACATCGACAATGCCTTCAATTTCACATAAGTCAAATGGCATCCATTCATCTGGATTTTTGCTTCTTTTCTGAGGTCCCTTCTTGCACGCTAGTTAGTGTGTTTGACAACAACGTGACAACATATTTTCATCAATAAAGTAAGCAAAAGGACCAACTTTATTTTGGATGGGTTTTGCAGCACCAATTGGTCTTCGTTGGTGTGTATAAGATTACGTGCACGTGTTCTTGATGGTGGGGGACACGTGGCAAACCACACACGGCCATTTTGCCCAGCAAACAAGCTTGTGGCCGCAAGGTCATCACTTTCATATTCAGAGGAGTCTTCGCTATCACTTTCTTCCCCACTACCGACAGTCAATTCATCGTCTGCACTAAGGGTCTGGTTTTTGACAATAGAAAAAGCGTCATCAAATCTCTCAGGTGAAGATTGGCCATCCACAGAATCTTCGCTCTCAATGATTTCTCCATCGTCAGAGTTGTTTTTTAAATCAGACCAACTCGTACCACTTTCCCAGCGGCTGATGCTGCATCCAAAAGCCTTCTTGCAATCGTTGCTCAGATTCTTTTGGGATCTTATACCGATTTGCAATCAACTCTTCGATCTTGCTTTCTTTCTTGTGAAACTTCTAATCTTTTGTCATAAACGTTTTGATTTTGCATTACACAATACGAAAAATGCGACGATTAACTATTTCTAAGATTGTTCGATTTAATTTGATGTTTGCGGCACTTTATAATTAACTACTAACTAAATAAGTTGCAATTTAAAAAAAGTTACACTGTTACCTAACATGGGCCGCAAGAGACCGTATAGGTTTTTTCTTTTAAATCCTTAATAACCATTTTATCAGTGTAATGTTTTTGAAATTATAAATGTGAAATAGAAGAAGAATAAATGCTTTGAGAATACTTGAAGTCTCACAGAACGTAGCCTGCAATTTCAAGAGATATGAGGAAAAAACATAAGGCTTGGGTCGCTAGCGACCCACTTAGGCGTTTAAGGGTTAAAATAAACCTATACCTAGCTCTTCCAAATCTAAAAATATAGGGGAAAATGACCATAACAATTCGAGATAAACTGGATAAAAAACAAAGTTCAAGCTCAAAGAGGCACACAGTTGTAAAATTTTTATAGTTTTAATGATTGGTAGCTGACTAGAAGTTTTGATGGTCCTGACACGGACCGTACCTGAAAGCAAAACGATAAGTCCGAATTGACCGACCTACAGCACACCAACCCAAGCTCAAGGCCACCCGACAATTTTTGGTAAGGGCCTAATTTCAGTTCTGTAATAAAAGAACACCTCTGATTGACTCAAGCCGGCTGCGTTATTACTGATTTCAGTTATTTGATAATTGTTTTTTTTCTAATATCATGTTTTTCGCTTCGGGAAAATATTTGGATTTGTTTGCACCATTGCGAAATGCGTTTGTAGATAACTATTTCTTGAAACAGCTACATTTGTTTGTTACTATTCTATTTTGCCAGTCAAACAGCAATTTCTTTGACTTTCTTTATGCGCAAGACAACTACATAAAGAACACGAGGGTACACAACGCTTGCTTCTTTCGCACTACCACGAAAAGACTGATTTACAAGAGTGCTCATGGGGGCAGAAAATTCCGAGCAATGACCTCTCTCCTCTCATCTTAAAAAAAAAGTTCGACTTTTAAGGCGTACATATTTTGCGATGTTGGTATTTATAAATCGGTAAGTATAGGATTCGAAATGACATCAGTGTAGCGTTAATTTCGTGCTTCAATACAAATCTGAAAGTGAAATGAAAAATTAAGCTCAAGAATACCGACTCTAAATTAGCTATAAAGCAATATTTCATGTACTTTGAATTAGAAACCATGTTGTACTCTGGTCTATGCCCTACCACAGCAAGTTAGGCCAAAACACCAGAAAGAAACATTGAAACGCGAGTGAAAGTGAGTCGTACTGTATATACGCGTAATAGGCCTATTGTGAACAAAGTTAGTACATAGAGTCGGATAGAGTTTATAAAGTGCGTTAATCAAGTTAATCTTACCTAAAATAAATTTTTCGAATTTTACCAATGACCCCGTCGTGTAGTTAGTGAAAAAAATATTTGTTTATCTTCAACTGTAAGAGTTTTGCTTTTCAGATTTATAACTGTGAGGGCGTTTGTTACGACTCAAATACAGTTATTGTCTTTCGATGTGAAAGTCATACTGCTTGCAAGCGATTAGATCGTCAACGTTGTTATAATGAAAACACTTGCAATGGTATATGGACCACTATAAACGTACCGGTATGCCCTGCTACTTGCGGAGGACCATTACGACCAATCACTCAGGAATGCAGGGTAAACGGTAAGATGATATCGTAGCCCAATCTACTAAAAAAGTAACATCTTTGGTACGATAATACACTTCACATGGAAGCTAAACGCTTCTTGTTGCAAATGGTATCTAGCAGAGAATCTACAAAATATGGAACATAATATTTGACCTTTAGTAAACTATACACTGAAATACTAACTATCGACAGGATCACAAACTTTACATTTTTTGAGTGTAAGAATATGTCTAATCTAAAATGCAGTACGTTTGGGCTCACAAAGTGTTGTCTAACTGACTACAAAGCGCAAAAAGATAAATGTGTAAAAGTTAATTGAAAATCAAAATTTTTATTAAATGACTTTTTACTCATTAGCTTTTGAGAACTTTACTTTTATTTTACATCTAAACTTGACTAATGCAAGCCAACTAGTGCAGCTTTTTTTTAAATAGGCGTATAGATTTTTAGAAATTAAATTGTGTAGCCTATATCATTCTATTGGTGCGTATATAGTAACCACTCAAATTTCTCTGGCATGGTAATTTAGACAGACGGTTGTGGCTGACAAAACGTCAGTCTATATAAAAACATCACAAAGTAATCTGTGTAGTTACTACTCACCGTAGAGCAACTGGCGAGATGCAGTTTTATATTAATACTTGATGATCAACTTTATCAAGGGTTTTATATTTTTGTTTATTAAAACAACGTTAACATGGTGATAAGTACTTTATTCAATTTTGGTAAAACCTGTTGCTTTTAGACTTTAATCTTATGTTAAATCTAAACAAATTTGTGCTTTAAAGTCGGACTCAATCTTGCGGTAAAAGCTTTCCATAGACATAATCTTTAATTTAAAGTTACATAACTCTTGCTCAGTGGCCTCGCCAGGGTCATTATTTTTCATTCATTCAGAAAAAAAACCAGGGTCCAATGTATATCACACGAACACGAAAAGCGTTACTCTCCAGCATAAAGCAATAATTTTTGCAATCAATTAAATTTCTTCGCCCTTATTTAAAAGCTTTCCTCAATTTTAAATCAACTTCTTTCTGGAGTTAGTAAGTAATGGTAAAGACCTCTATTTAAAAATACAAGTTGCCAGAGTGATATCATGTAAAACAGAATCATCCAGCGCGAGTCGCCATCTACCATCACCTGGTGATGCAAATAGTGTTGTTATCAACTTTTTATTAAATGCATAGCAAAGCAAAGTTTTACAAAAAACAAATGAAAAATTTCGCAAATCTACCAAAGAAATTACTATCAAACAATTTCTACACCAATAATATACAGATTAGTGAAAGTGTGTAGTATCACACTTTGAAGTGCTGATGTATAAAAAGGTATTTTTGTTAAGTTTTGGCAAATTAAATCATCGAAAAATTCTTTTTGAGAAAAGTTATGTTTTTGAGCAATTCAGAGAGCTAATACAAGTGGAAAAATTTTATCGTCATGAAAACAATTGACACGTCGTCATAAGAGGTTACAAACAGCATTTTTTGCTGAATAATGTCATATTTTGTAATGTCTTTTGCTTCGTCAATAGATATTGAATGCTAAACATTGCTGCAAGGATTTTGACAACAAATGGAGCAAATAGAGAAATGTTTAATTTGATGTGATAGCTGGAAACAAAATTGAACATTTTTTGTTTATATCTAAAGTTTGACTTTTCTCACAAGCTATTCTTAGCAAAGAAATTTCTGTATGATAACCCCGAACGTTATGTTTAAGTTTCAGGACGTTGTAAGTTGTATAAATTATTCACTTCAAGCAAGTAAAAGCTACAAGTAAATAGTAAACATTTGTTTAATTGTTGTCAATTTGTGAATGAGTAGAGCCAGAAAGAAGTTTGCCAACATGGCTCATGACGTTACTTCAATAATGCTCACTTGTTTGCTATGCTTGTACTGATACACCAAGTCAAAGGCTTATTTTAGCAACTCGAAAAGACTACTGCACTTTTATGTTATATGCAGAAGATGATAAAAATGCTGCAGTTTTGCTGCGATTGAAGGAATTTTAAACAAAATAAAACTGAGATACCAGTACCTTGCTAGTGCAAAAATGGCACGTACATCAGTTTTGTTTGACGAGTAGCTCTAAACCTTTTTTCAAAGCAGCCCAAGCTTGTTGAAAAAATCAAATTTGTAAAATCTTGCGATCCATGTATCTTCTGATACATACATGTAGTTTAATTAAAAGCTATGAAGTGAAGTTTTTTATGATGACAGAACTGTATTGATACAATAATACAGTAAGCCCTTTTCACCGAACATCTATTGATGAAATCTAATGAGAAATGATGATGTGTTCAGTTTTTTACTTTCTTTCTCACCAATCATTATTTTTGCAACTTCTTTCACAACCGGCAATAACAAATCCCCAACAATTGTATGGGCTTTTTTCTGCTTTGCAATTTGGTAGGAAGCAACCTACGAAGAGCGGACAGCTAATTTATTTTCGGTTGAGAATTTTGTCATAACATTTCTCTGTCCTGTAATCGTATTTAACTTGTGCTCAATAAATTCAACGGGCTTGAATGATTTGTCTCTAAATGGCGATTCAATTTGTTTTTCTTCATTGATTCTGCATAGAGAACTTTTAGACATACTACGCATTTTGGTTTACCATCCAATTCCGTACAACCTAGTTTTCAAAAAGCATGATTATACGATCTTTTTGCCATTTTAAGTCTAAAATTAAGCAACAAAAAGGTTTTGAAAATTAATGGCGTTCTTCTGTTGTTGGTGGGACTAAAAAGCAAGCAGAGACTAATTAAGCTCATCTTGATACGCCACTAAGTAACTAACATCATAATCGCATTTATATCATCACAATTAAGATTATCACATAATAAAAGGTTTTACTCTACAAAACGCCATAGGCCTACAAACAGAAAACGGTCATAAGGTCTTCCACGACAAAGATTATTCATGCTCAAAAACATAAAAATTGCTGGAATTAAACCCAAACTACTAGCCTACAATTGTGGTTTGTTGCCCTAGCCTAGTCTGACTTGCATAATCTTGCTTTGCAGTCTCCACGAGCATAAAGGTTCTTCACTGCGGGAGTTCTTTGCTAACAAAAGTAGTAGCATACAGCGTTTACTACTTCGAAGCGTTTCACGACTTTGCGGTCTCCAGTGGTTCAAAGCTTTCATTGCGCGAGTTTTTTGTTTGTAAAAATGCTACAGGTTTGACTACTATAAAGCGGCGTTGCGTTTTTAGTTTTCATTGCTTTCTGCAAGTTTCACTCTTTGTAGATGTTTACAAAAAACAAGCGACCCAAAAAATAATCAGGTGACCCAACTTTGGGTCGCGACCCATAGGTTGAGAATCACTGTGCTAGATAGTTAGCTTACAATTCAAAGGTAAATAGTCGTCAAAGTGAAAGTAAAGATATAATCATTTTGAGCCTATTCTAGTGCATCAACAAGCAGTCGTTCCAAAAGCTAGGAGCAAATTCATCTCTTGCATGAAGAATGTATGGATTCTTTGCAATAAACCTATTTAGTTTTCAATAAATAATCCAACACTAGCTATAAAAAAATACAGAATTCCAGATAATTTGACTGCAGGCAAACTAAAGGAAAACGTGCTGAAGACAGCACAGAGATACAAAAACCACAAATATTGTTTTCTGAACAGCCGAGATGCATATACAGTAATGCCTCCGATATTTTCAGCACTCATGACATCACTGTAAAAAGAACCAATCACCTGATAGACTATTAAGTTGTGGTTGAGGTTACTCGAGTCCATTTTTTTTTATCAAAATACATTAACATGTGACCGTCCTAATTTAAGAGATTTTTACACGAGTTGAGAGTCAACAATTCGTGGGGTGATACTCCACATCTTTACAAACATATTGACAAAAAAACAGTTTAGCAACTAATTCTGCCGTCCAAAGGTAAAACGACGTAACTAACAAATTTTGATTTTCGCCGATTTTTGCAAAGACCGATTTGGGATGGGTCATATTTTATTCCTACAAAGTATCGTCGGACTACTTCAAACGGTTTGTGGAGTTTTTATTCTACAAAACGACGTAACTGCACTTTTGGCTCCAGCCGCCAAAGCAAAAGCGACGTAACTGCCGCTTACGTCGCTTTGCCTTTGATCTAGAAGAGATCGTCTGGAACAAGCAGCTCTGTCTCCTGCTGGATAGCGCTAAATCTTCCCAAAACAATAGCAGCGCCAGATGGGTGTTATAATCTTCTCTAGCTGTAAACAATGATTGATACACAGTAATGTAGTACGAATGGAAGTTCTTCATTTTTGAAATGCTGTTTTGCGAGACAGAAGCTGAAATAAAGCAATGGCAGGAAAACTTCGAATAAAGGATGTTGCGAAAATAATTATGAATGAAGAGTGTTCTGATGATGATGTTAATGATAAAGACTACAGCCCAAGTGATAGCGATGAACAAGAACGTGATCCATTGTCGCCGCAGCTGCTGAGATCAAAAGCAAAGGCTTCAGACATAAATGAAGCTAACAGATCTAACGATAGAATTTTCAATGGCATTCAGAACGACTGTAATGATGTTGATAGCAACGCAGAAGCTTGCAACACTTCGGTGAAAAATACGAGTGAAATCAAAAGAATTAGATCAGAAAGAGAGAAGTTAGAACGAGACCTCTTGTCTCATCCTATGAAGAACTCTTGTCTTGAAACCTGCAAAAAAGGATGTACAAAAGTATTCGGTAATGATGAAAGAAAGCAATTTCACTCGCAGTTTTGGTCGCTCAATTTTAATGAAAGAAGAAATTGGATGTGGCAAAACATCCAACAAGCTCCTACAACCCGGCCAAAATCTCAACACTCTAGACGAAAGAACACCTTTGTATACAGATTTCGTCGGTCTGCAGAATCAGGTGGTGGATTTCAAGAGGTATGCAAAACATTTTTTCTTTCTACATTGGGCTATAATCCTAAAAGCGATGGTGCCTTTATGAGGTGCTTAAAAAGTGCACCTCCAGAGGCAATGATTCCAGAAAATGACAAGCGTGGAAAACATCAACCCATTAATAAGAAAGATAAGGATCAGATTTACAAGCACATTCGAAAGTACAACCCAGCGGTCCATCATTATCGACGAGAACACGCTCCAAACCGTCTTTATTTGCCCTCCGATATAACAGTTGCTAAAATGCATGCTGACTATATAGCCACAGAGGAAAAAATTAGCACTGAAACGTACCGAAAGTGTGTAAAAGAAATGAACATCAGTTTTGCAGTCCTGGGTCAGGAGGAATGCGAAGATTGTAAAGCTTATTTGGAGCACAAGAAATCACACAAGCCAGACGAGGAGGTCACTGAAGAATGCGAGCGATGCAGTAAGAATGAGGAGCACTTACGATTGAGAAATGAAGCCCGAATCGCATACCAACGTGATGTGCAAACCAATAAGGAGAACAACGACACGAATACTTATTACGGCAGTGTTGATCTGCAGAAGGTGATCATGCTTCCGCGAATGAATGGCGTCAAGACATGTGCTTTTACTCGTCGCATAATTGCATTTAACGAAACATTTGCAGAACTTGGTAAAGCAAAAAACAATTCAACTGTTGTGTGGAACGAATCAGTCTCGGGGAGGAGTGCTGCAGATATTTGCAGTGCCTTCTGGTGCTTTTTTACGAAAAAACTCAGAGACACAAAACAAATTGTGTTATGGTGCGACAATTGCACGTCTCAGAACAAAAACTGGACCATGTATACATTTCTAGTGATGGCTGTAAATAGTGAAAAAATAGCTGTGGACTCAATTGAATTGCGGTACTTGGTCAGTGGACATACATTTATGTCCGCTGATTCAGTCCATCATCAAATTGAGCTGAGCATGAAGAAGCACGGCGACGTATGCGACTGGGAGGAATTCAAAGAGGTTTTGTCAAAAGCAAAATGTCAAGTGCTCGATATCGACGCAAATGATTTTGTAAAATTCTACGACGGATCCAGCAGAGTTCGTATTTCAAAGACAGTTCCTCGTGTGAAACTTAACCACATGAGTGCCGTTCGTTTTGAACGTGGTTCAAAGTTGCTGAAGTACAAAACAACACACAGCGTGGAAGCACAGTACCACTCACTCGACTTTTTAAAGAGCAAGGTTGATGTCAGTGAAATTCCGCCAGCTTGTACCTCCCCACGTGGTGTTCCACCGCCAAAACGTGAAGACATAGTCAAAAAATTATGCCCGCTAATGCCAACAAACAGAAGAGAATTTTGGATTGAATTGCCTTGCAGCAGTTCATCAAAGGACCTCATTGACGTCGTGTGAAATGTTGTATTGCATTTAAGTGGTGTTTTTGTGGCGTATTTTTGTTTCCATGTGCCCGATCAATAGAAATAAGTGAGATACGTCGCTCTGCCTTTTGCTTCACAGTCAGACAGTGTTATCAGCGTCAAACACAAAGCGACGTAACTGCACTAATTAACGTAATTGGAAATAATTACAACGATCATCTAAAATATTTCTTCGACAAAAGAAAAGTATCATAACACTCCGTTGTTTAAAATGATCAAACGAGTGATAAGAATAAACACATCGTTCTGCCAGCCGTTTAACTTTAAAGCCGTTTTTCTCGGATTTTGCATTTTGTTAGTTACGTCGCTTTACCATCGGACGGCAGAATTATGGGGATGATTTTTATGAAATTTTCTTACTATGAGTAAAATTAGAACCAAAAAGGAAAACATTTTCGTTTGCAAACATTTTACTCGCATATTTACTGTGATTGTGAGCATTATTGCTGTTTTCAGTTGGTCTATTTTCGTGATTTCTTTAGCTAAAAGTTTAAGCAATGTAAATCTGCACACATATTGAAGACATTGTGGAGGGAAAAATATAACACCAAAAACGTTAGCTGAATAGATTAATTTTGCAAAATGAACAACGGAGTCTGTTAGTAACAATATTAACGACACGGATACTAATACTTTTTGAGTATTACTTTTCGAGCGTAAAAGCCCTGCATTAGTAAAGCTAAATATTAGTCTGTAATACTTAGTAATATATTTGTGATTTGTAAAACCACACCACAGATATATTACTAAGTATTATAGCCTAATATTTAACTTTATTAATTAATTGTATCAACAGTTCAAACAAGTCTTTTCTTTTAATATATTACTTAAGTAGAGAAACATCGAAGTAAGGTTAAGCAAATTATAGTAAGTCAGCAGCTGATAGCTTATTTGTTGCAAACTGGCAATCTAAATGAGACTGCATTTCTTGATTGTGAAAACGCTCCATTGTTATAAGAACTATTGCAAATTATTCATAATTTGAAGGTTATATGTATTAAGGGTACCCACATTTTTCACATGTTTTATGGGATTACGAGCATTATTTATTCATTGCAAGTTGGAAGATAGATGTTTAAAACTTCAGTTTAAAATTAGATAGGATCACGATTTTTATTGGAATTATTCACTTTAAGTTTGGTCCAACACCAGGTAAAAAAGTATTGGGAAAAGTACAACAGTTAAAAGAAAACATTGAATGCAAATTGCAGCATGTAGATGCTTCATGCCGCGATGAGCGAAACAAAGAGTAGCAATTATTGGCGACCTATCACATGAATTATAAAAATTATTTCCTATAAATTCAATGAAAGAATGATGTAAGTGCAGCAATGTGCGATATAATACGTCTTCACACCAGAGGTGACCCGTGGTGGTTAGAAAAGCAGCTTTGCAGTCAGTAGACGTAGGATTCGATTCTCTTGTGAGATCATACCAGACTTTTTAATATTCATGGAGCTCCTGGTCAGCGCCAAATAACAGCAATAATGTGGAGAGTGAAATATCAAACTAAGTTTAAGCATGGGTTGACTAAAAATATCAGAAGCTCAAACACATAACCGATGGCGCTACAATACCAAACCAACAAGAACACCTACAAACATTTATTTTGTGATTGCAAAATTGTTCGTGCTTTCTGGAATGATGTATTTGATGGAATTTTAGCAAGATTTCGGCACTAATATCCTTCGAATAACTTTTATAAACTGATTGGATTTCATGCACGATATTTTGATTATCACTAAGTCAACCTGATGCTCTTTGGCAAGATTCTTGATTTACCGATGTAAATATTTGAAAACAAAATCCAATATGCTTTATTATTTTTTATGCAATGAAATCAATAAAAAAATTAAAACACTCTATTGCTCAGAAGAATAACAAATTGCAATTTCATTACAAGAAATGGTCTAGTTTAATTTAGACATAGTATATATGCTTTATCTTCTGTTTTTACTATTGTATTCTTGTCTTTGTGCCCACAATAAATAAAAAAAGTACATGTAGTAGTTATCAAGACCGCTACAAAGGTCTAGTATAATATTTTGCATGTCTATAGGACAGTAATTTCGACAGTGAGGTCCACATACTTTTTTTGGCAGATGAAGAAGTTTCAGGGGTCCACGAAACAAGTTATTTTAATCAATGATAGATACTTTTTTTAACTAATCATAGAAAAATCTAAAAATTTTGATAAAAGGGAACGCAATTTATTAAAATAGCAAGAGGTGGGCTGAGCAAATTTTTCAAACAGCTTGGGAATTACTTCTATAGATTGTGAAAGTGTGACGCCATACTTGCCTTATGTAAATAGTTATGCTAAATGCAGTTGTTCGAAAAGAAATTGTACATAACGAAAAGAGTCACACACATCTAAGTCAGAAATTTTGAAAACACAGAAATTATTTTTAATTAACGATATTTCTTCAGGTACCTCACTATAATTACATATTTATTGCGTTAAGAAGGTAAAATGAGTGCAGATGAACAAACTAAAACATTTTCTATGCTTAATTTTAACACGTTCGTATTACCTAATGCAGTTTACCGTAAAGAGCTTAAAATTCCTTACTTATGAAAATTTACATTTTAACTAACTTGCTACTAGAAGTTTTGTACTAGGCTTATCTGCGCTGTGTCACGTAAATCTTACCCCTACTACACTGTAAATATATTAGCGTCAAGCCGAACCAAAAGATGTATTCAGAAGAAAAATATTATTTCAGCACTATACGATGGATTTAAAATAAAAGATAGTTTCAGTCTTTTAGCCAAAACGATTCTTGTTAATCTAGCTTTCTTGAGTTTTTAAATTTCAGTATTTCTATAAGAATAATAAAAACGCAGGTGTACAATCCCACAATTGCGTCGGCGCCAATTATGGAACGATGGTAACAAGAATTATAATGTCAGTCTGCCTCAATGTTCCATGTCCATCATCATGGTCGATGTGGAGTAAAGTTGGATCATGTTCCATGACTTGTGGAAATGGAAAACAAAAATTTACGTCAAACTGTTCAATTGATGCTACAATAAGCTCAACTACGTGTGGTAAGACCTTAATTACCTAAAATTTGAGTCATTTAAAACTTAAGATTAAATTGAGCTTGCTTTATTAGTACGTTATTTATGCTACTTTTATGATCTAATGTATTTGTAAAACTTGTGTTACGCCAAATTTTGATTGTCTTTTGAATGATAACTATCGTACAGACCAAGTAATTATAATACTGCGGTTAGTTTCTCATTGTCGTTTATACTGCAAAATTTAAGGTGACTGAGCGATGTAGGCTGATTTAGCAAATTAATGTGTCTACAATCCAACTAAACGCTTTTTTTCTTAGGTTGAACTAATACATGTTTTACTACAAACAGACATACAGATAATTGTTGCTGAACATAGAGGGCAAACCAGCCATTTAATATTTTATTGTCCACCAGTAACACCATCTAATGGTTTCAGTAAATTTTAACAGTCCACATCCTTAACCCTCATACAATTATTGGAGTCAAAATTGACCCCAAGATAAGTAAGTTTGTATTAACTTTTAATGATCTTGATTATACGATTTGTACCTTCTTGAATTCTACAATCATGGTGTTGCATTACAAATGGAAATGGTGTTTCCCTCCAGAAAGACCTAATTTCTTTTATTTATTTTTATAACATACACACTATAAATGGTAACTGGGGTCAAAACTGAACCCATAGTAAAATTGTTACGGCGTGCGTTATATATTTTTACCTTCCATTGTTCTTTTATAAATCCTTGATTGCCTTAATTTGTTTACCGTATTGATTCTTTTATAGATCTTTTTGACAAAAATGGCATAATATGTTTTAATCTTCAAAATAAGTTGCATCACCAAAATTAATACGTCAGTGTTGGAAAAAGTTGTTCAAGTTTGAGTCTCGAGTCGAATCACGAGTCATTGATGTCGAGTCTCGAATGGAGTCGAGTCATTTTGTTCAAACGACTGGAGATAGGTCAAGTCTTTTTAGACCACCATTCGAGTCTTTCCAAGACTGTATTGCCAGTGTTTAGTTTCCAGTGATTTTTTTTAATGATGGGAATCGATTCGTGAAATATTATTTGGTAAATTTAAATTTTTGGGCTCCTAACCTAGGCTTACCTAAGGTCTGATCTCGACAGTTCAAAGCTCACTTTTAGTACTGTACCGGCATTAGTAAAAATAATTCTACTGTTTTACCAACTGCAGTTGGCTGGGAAGTCGAGTTTAAAAAAGTTAGGAACATACTTGTGAGCCTATGTATACCACCCGCTGCATGCAAAATCTCATACAACAAAAACCTTATGGGCTTGCAGTACAAAAATGGTTTGCAAGATTTTGACTTAATACCAGTTGCTAGCAAGGGCGCGCGCAGAAATGTTTTAAGTACCAGTATCTTTTTTTAAATTTATTAGCCTTAGTCACTGCTGCACCAAAGAATTATTAACTGCTAGCATTTTTACACGTAGGTTACAACGGATACACTGCAGCTGCGCAACAAGCTTTTTAAAGAGCTCGTCAATTAAATTTTATAACCTATAAAGATCGTACCAGTAATTCATATTGTTTCACTCTGTATTATTACCATATCGCCTTTTATCTCATATACATATAACTAGTACACAAACAATTACTCAGGTAAAGTTGAGAAAAGTTCAATTTTTATTAGTAAACGCTGAGTGGTTCATCAAAAAGAATTACGAACAACATGAAACAAATTAATTAAAAGGATTTTAATAATTAATAATTAATTAAATAATTAATTAAAAAATTCAATTAATAAATTTAAAAAATTTATTTAAAAAATTAATTAAAAAATTAATAAATTTAAAAAATTTAATTAATTAAATTTAATTAATTTAATAATTAATTAAAAGGATCTGCCTTCAGCATCTCACTAAGATAAATAGAACTATTGTTTCAAAATAATCACCAACATCATGGTGTGCCACACAGCAATTTACGGGTATTAAAACATCTGTTTCAACGTGTCCAGCGAGTTATGGGCATGTTGTTATAGATTGCTATATGGTACAGAATGATTTTAGCAATTGTTTTTAAGCAATATTTCTATTTATGTTAACATGAAGTGAATAAAACTTTTCAAGGCCTAAAGCATTTAATGTAATTCTGTCTCTGAAGAACAGGCTATTTATTTGTTACTATTGCAAGCATAATGACTATAAACAATATTTAACGTTTTCTGATGAAGCGCGTGCATAGGAGCTCCCCTTCTTGCATTCATAAACACTCAAATTTTCAAAGTACAATTTTTAAGAAATCAAACTTTTAAGAAAGAAAATTATTTATGCCAGCAATTTCTTTATTAGTAGACCAGTCGAGTCTTGACTCGAGTCTCAAATCATAACATTTGAGTCTCGAGTTAATTCTCGAGTCACTGGTGTTGAATCCCGAGTCAATTTGAGTCAATTCCTGCGAATGATTTGAGTCAAGTCAAGCCATTGACTCGAGTCTTCCCAGCTCTGGAAAATGAAAGCGATAGTGATAATAAAGATCATGCAGAATCTTTTAAAGAGGAATATATATACCTCAGATGAGACAGAGTCGGAAGAAGAACCAGTTGAAAAAGACTTCATACCTAGAATAGAAAAAGACAAACTAGATTCAAATAAAAAAGTTGAACTACAAGAACTGGAGAGAACAGATAGATCAGCGGAACTAAAGAAATACACGGCTAGAGATGGCACTATGTGGCAGCCAGTAGCTTCCCAAAGACACAAAACATGGGAACATAATATCGTGCCTTCTCGTGCAGGGCTTAAAAACTTACCAGCCATCTTTACTGAAGTTTACTAGCTTTCTGCTTGTATTTAACAGACAAAGTGGTCGACTTTGTAGTAGAACAAATAAACGCTGAAGCTAGAAGATTGTTTGAGGAATAACGATCAGAAACAGAATGATGGCCAACAGACAGAGCAGAAATTTTAGCATACATTGTTATAACTATGGCTGCAGGTCATTTGAAATAGAATCATCTTTGTATTGAAAAACTCTGCATCAAAAAATACGGATCCCGAATTTTTAAAGCTGTACAGATTTAAAGCTTTATCCAGTTTCATGAGATTTGATGACAAAAGTACTTGCACTGCTCGAAAATCTAGATACAAGCTTGCGCCCATTAGAGAGATTTTTGATAAAATGACAAACTTTTTCTGCGTCACTACACTTTAAATAAATGCCTCAATGTGGATGAGCAGCTAGTGCCCTTTTGAGGTGGCTGTCCTTTCTTGGAGTACCTGTTGTTATGATTACCCCTTCTCTTCCTCGGGATGGAGGTACGGCACAAAAGGCAATTCAGATTCATGCCGTCAACCTAATTTAAATTAGGCTAGGGGTAAGTGGCAGCCCATTTTGCATCAGTCATGAGTGATTATTAGTCCCACCACCAACAAGGAGGTCTGCCATTGGTGGGTACCCAAGAGTCGCCTTCTACGACATGCTGGGTGACCATCTTCACAATGGTGATCCGGTGAAGTACGGGTAGGCTGCTTGTCTGCCACGTAATGATCGTGGCGTCCCATTAAGTACCTTGCCCAGGGACACAACAAGCAAGGTTGCCGGCTTGTTCTCCATACCATCCCTTTTTTATGCTCAGCGCCTAGCGGGGAAGCTATGAACACCATTTTTTAAAGTCTCTTGGTATGACTCGACTTAGGGAATGAACCCCAGGTCTACCGACTGCGAAGCGAATGCTCAAACCACTACACCATCACGCCGGTATCTTGGAGTTCATCGCAAGCAAGCCTGACAAAAATGGCATGAAGATATATTGGATTTGTGATTCAACTACAATCTACCCACTGAAAGCCAAACCCTACTTTGGCAACAAAGATAATGCACCTCAGCGCGGTCTCGCTCAAAATATTGTTCTTAAATTATCTCTCTCTCTCCACAGAAGTGACAAAAATATTGCTTTAGACAATTGTTTTACAGACACGACCGTTACCGTCAATTTGTTGCAAAAGGGTTTTACTTTTGTTGGAACATTTTTAAAGAACAAAGCATTTGTAGCAGCAAGTTTTTTGCCATCCCGAAGACATGAAATTCACTCATCAGTCTTTGGATTTCAAAAAAACGCGACTTTAATGTCATATATGCCAAAGAAGAATAAATGCAAGCTCATACTTTCCAGCATGCATCATAATGCAGTAGTTTCTAATGATAAATTGAAAAAAATTGAGACAAATCTTTAATATAATCATACAAAAGGCAGGTGGAGTAGATTCCCTGGATTCACTCGTTCATGGTTGTATGACAAAAAGAAAAACAAGGCGGTGGCTCAAGTGCTATTTTTAGAATCTTCTAAATGTTGCTGGCGCATCAGCATTTATGTTTTGGATCCTTTAACATCCAAACTGGAAAGGAAAAAAGTTGTTCAAGGTAAGGCTATTCCTTCAAGAACTTTCGCAGCAGTTTGTCAAAGAAGAAATTCAAAGGCAGATTAAAGGAGAAAGACTGAGAGAAAATGAAAATTATTCTAATTAGCTGTTTAGCTATTTCTTGCAGAAGCAAGAGGCAATGTGTTCAACTCAAGTTACTGAGAATAGAAATAGGTGTCCCACATTCTCTAGGCAAAATGACTGCAAAAGTCCTCATGTGTGTAGTCGCTGCCAGTAAAAGGTATCCGCGAAACATTATACATATAAAGACGACAATCTAAGTGTGTAATAACTGCCAGAAATAACTTAAGTGTTTTTGATTTCAAGTTTGCTTACATATAATATTTTATTTATTTCAAAAAGCAATAATTTTTCTCTTTAAGTTTGCTGGTGCTTGAAATCATTTTTCAATATCTAGAAAAATTGTAGCGGTCGATTGATTTGCTTTGGTTTTCCTCCACTTAGGCTCAACTTACCTACCCGACCTGGTTTTTTCATTCACATAGATTTTACAGTAGTTTCATATGCTTGTTTGTCAAAATACTTGTTGGTAGCATGGCGCAGAAGATAGCGTCAACAGCTCTCCATCGCAAGGTGCATCAATTAATATCCAGCTGTGTCACATTGTAGTGTTCTTATGCAAGGCAGCGTACAATGGTTGGCTCTACTCCAGTAATCCATCAAGAGTGATGGATAGCTCTGAAGTCGTACAAGAATAACATAATATCTTACTGGAAGCAATAAACACCGACATCTCCAAGGTGGGTGGAAAAGCCCTATGACGAGTGTCTCAGCATAGCGCTAAAAGACCCTTTCCTCTATTGGAGGAAAAAAAAGCGAAATAGACTAAAACGAAACAAAAATATCAACTCTGACTAGGTTCTGGTCTTATCCTAAATTACACACCTGCCCACATTTCTTTTAAAATAATTAATTAAAACTCATTTTTAAAAAATAGTTAACTACACTGTTTTTAATGTTAAAATTTTGAAACCAAAATAATAAGAAATACTGATTTGATATTCTTGAAAATTTTTTCAGATGTATTACATATCATACACCAGAATGTGGTAAAAAATGGTTGAAAAATATTTTGCGCTTCGGGTCAAATCTGACCCGAATCAATTTAGACATGGCAAAAACCTAATAAACGTATGAAGGTAATACTGTTAAAAGAATTTTGATAGGAGCAAATTTTATCAATCAGCACAATCTTATAAAAACAAAAAGCTGTAAGAAGAATCTTACCTCTTAAAACAGCAATATCAATGGTATTCCAACTTATGATCAACTCAAGACCACTCCCATCAGCACTGTAAATACCAGGCTAGATTATCACTACATTTTCAACTAACAGATTAAAAATCTTAATTGAATTAACAGCTAAATGTAAAAAAATATTCTGAATGAACATCTTTAAATCAATCGCAAGTGCTTTTATTTTGAGCAGAATTTGCGATATTGATGTTAGGAAAGGTCAAAAAAATTTATCTTGATTTTCACTGGGACCAAGTATGAAAGCTGCGATCGTTGTTTTTGAATTTTGTAAGGTTGACAATTATTTTTTGGATCCAAAACCTCTGATGATTTTTTGCTCCGTTCTCCAATCGAAAACTTTTTAAAAGTGCAAAATTTGGAAAAAATTACGGAATTTTGAAAACTGATTAAATGTAAACTGCCTAATTAAATGTATGCGCTGGCCGCCAGTTGTCCAACCCTAGTTTAAAACCATGTACCGTCGTTCGTGGTACCCTTCAATAGCGTCTGGGTAAAAAATACCCGTTCCATCAGCTGCACCGACTGCATGTGTATAAGTGCACTTAAAACAGAAAACAGGTTAACTACTTTTATGGGCATTTGTCACTCATACGCCAACTACGTCTAAAAGGCCTGGTTCTGGTCTCCCAATTGATAATTCAAGACTAACTGTACTGTTTTTAAACAAGTACAAGGGGAACGAAGTTAAGACGCGCTCCTTTTGTAACTGTATTTTTCCCATCAAGTTTCTGGCTACTACTATTTCATCAGAAATAAACACAGACAAGAAGTGGAAAGACAATAAATAGCCATGCACTCCTCTTAGAAATTTTTGGGTCAGTTCCCGAAATTAAATCTTTTAGCTCAAACGATAGCTCGTTGTAATACAATTCAACATATTTCATTAGTAGTACACCAGTTTGAACATTTCAAAAAAATTATTTTACGGCTTTTCTGTGGCCTAAAAAAACTAGCCGACCTTGGTTTATGAAAATCACGCAACGAAGAAATCTGAAGAAGCCTAATGTAAAATTTTTTTTAAAGTTTTTCATCTGACTCCTTTTTAGGGGAAATCATTAGAGAAGAAACAACAGAAAAAAACGCGCATTTAAAGCATAGGGGAGGCTGTGATTGGACGAACAATAATTGACTAATGTATGAGTTTTAGACTGCAATCAAATTCCCTTTTTCAACATAAATTTTAATTTGAGCTTTTGAAGTCGACAAAGTAAAAGGATATGCGTCCTTTAGTTCTTCGCCGAAATTTAAAAATTAGTCATCATTGTAATTCTTGAAACGGATAAGAGTTTCAAAGAAATTATTGCAGATTTATATTTAGAACCATATTTTTTCATCGAGCAATCAACTTAAATCTTTTGCTTAAATCTATTTCAGGTGAGCAAAGCGAATGGCGTGGTTTTCTAAGAGGATGAAAAATATTAAGAGTTGTCACGCTTTCCAATCGAAAACAAAACAGAAATTTTCAGTTACATAGAAAAATAATACGAAAAAAAGTTGGTAAACTATTGCTAAATTTTTTACTTTTTGACACACAGACAGCTCTGGTACGAGCGTGAGAAGCAAGACTGAAACATGCAACGAAGGCTCATGTTCGCCGATTTATGGATTATGGACGCAGTGGACTTCATGTGGAAGCTCTTGTAGTGGTCAAAGAAGAAGAACAAGGTACAATTAAAATCTAAGTATACTTTTTATTTTCAATTCGATCAGCAAGTAACTCTTTACAGAGACTGTCGGAGTAATTGTGCACAAGCAAGCCAAGTAATCACTCAATATCAATTATGTTCAATTGTAAATGTTTGTACAACAAAAGCAACCACAAAAGCAACAACAACAACAACAACAACAACAAAAGCAACAACAACAACAACACCAACAACAACAACAACACCAACAACAACAACAACAACACCAACAACAGCAAAAACAGAATCAACTGCAACAATAATAACAACCACAATCAGCAACAATGCGACAATGGCGCCAAAAAAGATAATAACAACAACAAAAACAGGTGCAACAATAGCAACATCAACAGTTTTGGTATTATTAATAGTAACTGCCACAATGAACTCAAAAACCGGATCAGACTTTTGACAATTACTACATTTAGAATTAATGTGGTGCCAACGCATTTTGTCAGTAACAAAGCCAAGGGTGTTCAAAAGGCTAGTTGCAGGTGGAATGCAACCTATTAGAAACGTTGTTGCAGCTCTAAACCAGTATAAAGCCTACTGTTTGACGGCTATTAAATTCAATCCGGTTGTTTCATCCATTCTATGACTCTATTTTTGCTTTTTGCTAAATGAGTTTTCAAAAATCTTGTCAGTGATACAGAATTTTAAAATAGCTTTGAAAAAAGCGTTTGAGCCTTAAGCTTTTTGTCGCGGTCTCATCAGTGGCGGTATCACGTCAAAAGGGAAGTTCTTGAGTAAGTAAGTGCTTTTTTATGTGGTTATTTTGGACGTTAGACAATCAACACAAGTCAATGATAGCGCTAGTATCGTAAAGCGCGCCAAGAAGAATTTCGCAATAGCAAAATGTTGAAGAAAGCGCAGCAAGAGGCCAAATAAGAACGCCGCAATTATCGAAAGAGTTCGAGAATGCAAACAAACTCTTTCTGTCTGCATATTACCGGGCGCTGGGTCTTGATATAAGCAGCCTCTAAGACAGCGTTTCTCAACCCTTTTCTTCTGCGACCCAAAATTGTTTAAAAGTTCTATCTGCAAGAGTAGCTGTGACCCAACTAAATTCGAGCGTACATATACAGTATTAAGTTTAAACAACACAAAATACCAGAGCTCATTCAACGACTTCCCACGCTTCAACAAGTTTTTGAAATCGTGGTTCAACATCACTCAGCGTCAATAGCATGGGTTGCTCTGCATCCAAACGGTTTCTTTGTTTGTCTCTCATAAATGCGAGTGTTGAAAATCTCATCTCATACAAGTATGGTCATAGAAAGAAATTATTATTTTCAAGGCTTCTTTATACAAGATTGCATATTTGTTTAAAAATTAACACAAAAATTTGAATAATGAAAGTTCCTCAAAAGATAACTTCAGTAATGAGTCGTTTTTGAGATCAATCAACTGTTCCTGAAAACCAAAAGAAAATCCTGCATTAAAATCGGCCACATTTGCGCTGAATGGATTTTTTATTCACGTATAGGAGTTGATGTTTTCTGGAATGTATTTTTCAAAGTTTTTTTCTGAGTGTAAAGGTCTTTCAAAATAACAAACAAACTGAAGTCATTAAATCGGGCTCTGAATCAAGGTCCTCAATGGAACTGCTCCAATTAGAACGAGAGCAAACGCTTTGTTTTCTACTTTGACATACGACAATTCCAACTTTTCTTTGAAAATACGTACTTTGTCTGTGAAATCAATCACTGTATGACACTCTCTCTGCATCGATTTATTCAACGTATTCAGCGCGGTCATCATATCACACAAGTAGAAGAAAAGCAAAACTTATTTCTCATTTCGAAATTTTTGGCCTAGCGTGAAAAATTTCTCCCGCAAAACCGTTTCTAGTTCTACAATTCTATAACACGAGCTAAAACTTTGCCGCGTGACAGCCACCTGCTTTCGAAAGGACATAACATCTGTTGGTGCGAAACTCAACACGATGAACGCAACATTTGAAAAAGGCTAGAATTTGAACCACGAGCTTTAACAAAATTTACGATTTCAATAACGTATTTTGTAGCCACGAGGAGTAGCACTTAATTGACGAGACGCCCAATGTTCTCGGTGCAGCACGCAGTGATTTACTTGAACATTTGGATTGATTTTTTTAACGTGGGCAAGAAAATCTTTCTAACATTCCATTAGGCTTGGAGCGCCATCTGTACAAACGCAAAAACATTTGGCCCAATCAATCTACTTGTCCACCACGTCAAAAATATCTTTACCGGTTGTTGTTGTTGTTACCCGACCCCTTCCCAGGGATGGGGGCATGACCGAAGACCATGGAGCCCCAGAACCCTGGACTCTCCCCAGGGTCTGGACCAGAGATCTTCAAAGAGACAAAGAGTCTTTAAAGAGTAAGCTGCGCTAAGAGTCCGTAGCTAGACAGTGCACAATGACATAAGAGATGTCCTGGGACGAGTGTCCGCAGGCGCTGCAGGAAGGGGTCTCGATTATTCCAATCATAGAGAGATAAGAACTAAACAGAAGGCTATGACCGTTGCAGCGTAGACGAGAGAGAACACAACGAGCGTGACGAGGGAGCACAAGTTTCTCGGTGGAAATCGGAGGAACCTGTGTGTCCAAGAATTTTGATGAGACAGTACGCCTCCAATCCGAGAAAAGTGGATATGAGAGATAACAGGAGAGAGACTACAAGGGATTGCAGAGGGTGCAAATAGCGCTCTCCGTCTGGCCAGCTCATCAGCCGTGTCGTTCCCTGGGAGAAATGAATGTTCAGGGACACATTTTAGCCAGATAGAACAGGAGGAGAGAGAAGACAGTTCCTGCCAGATAGTTTGAGATACAAGGAAAAATGGAGGAGAGGACAGGGTGGCGAGGACAAAATGAGAGTCAGATAGAAAGCGAAAAGAAGAAAAGAAATGGCAGACTTGTTGGTCCTGCCGAGACCAGCACAAGACATGCAGAATGGCGCAGGCTTCAGCGGAAAAACTTGAACATACTGGGCCTGCTGAAAAGGAAAGAGTGGCCTCGGTGCCACAGAGAGAGCAGTTGGCAAATACACGGGGGCCGTCTTTGCCAAATGGAAAGAAACAAGAGCCCTTAGTCCAGAGTATCAAATTATGAGGGAGGGAGAGAGTCAAGATGAGCGAGAGCCACACCTTGGCGAGAGAAAAAGGAATCAGAGCGAGAGCACGAGGAAGAAAGTGTGGACTCAACAGTGAACGAAGGCAAGTTTTAAGAAGTTCAGGGAGGGCATGCAAGAAGAGCCTTCCTGGGAAACGCAGAAGGAAGCATGAGCGGGTGAGTGGACGCAAAAGCTCTCCAGGAATATCTGCAGAGTCTTGGTTTCACGCCAAGTCTGGCCAAACCTGAAATCGGAAAGAAGGTTGATAGACAAAGAGCCCGCTCATACGTTGAAAGAGTGAAATGAGTCAGGGTGACTCGTAGGGGAGTAAAAGACGCCTCTGAGATTAGAAGTGGGATAGGCAAGGACGAGAGGCAGCCGGTGATGGCGTGACTAGCCGTTCGGTGGAGGCGTTCCAATTTGGTGATATTCTTAAGAAAGCAAACCATCCGGTTGAAGCATAAGTGAAAAGGGGCCGAAGAAAAGCTGCATACAGAAGAGAGAGGGACTCCTTAGAGGGGCCCCATGAGGAAGCAGAGATACAGCGTAAGGCCTTGAGACGGGAGAAGAACTTGGCATTCAGCGACCATACATGTTTAGAAAAGAAAAGAGTGCGGTTGACTGTGACCCCAAGAAAAGTTGAAGTGAGATTGAAACGGAGGCGGGAGTTGAGTAGGAGGAGGTGGGGCTCGAGGTGAGCTTGTTGGGGATCCACTGAGAAGAAGAGGGCCTGACATTTTCTTGGATTGAGAGTAAAACACCAGTGATCAGGCCAGCGCTTTAACCGAATCAGAGCTCCTTGTGTGGCCTCCAACGCAGTGGGTACCGAGGGGGAGGAGGGCCAAATGGCCAGACCGTCAGCATAAAGAGAGCAGCTGACGGAAGAAGGCAGAGAAGCCGGAAGATCATTCACGAAAAGAGAGAAAAGTACAGGGCCCCGAATGGATCCTTGCAGAACATCTCGATGGACTCGAAAGGAAAAGGGCGGGATACCAGACAGAGTCAAAAGCTTTGGAGAAACCAATAGTAGAGAGGATCGTCCGAGATGCTGGTTTGGGTTTGTTGAACCAATCCGAAGTGAACTGAGAAAGATAAAGAATTCGATCTAGTGTAGACCGTCCAGGGAGGAAACCGGCCTGGCGGGGAGAGAGAATGAAATTAGATTCCAGAAAGAAAAGTAGACGGGATAGTATGATGCGTTCAAAAAGCTTTGATACGAATGTGATGAGAGAGATAGGCCGGAAGGAAGAATGACAGTCGAGAGGCTTTTCCATCTTGCAGATCGGACTAATAGAAGATGTCTTCCAGATGGAAGGAAAAGAATGTAAAGTCCAGAAAAGATTGAAGATGTGAGGAAGAAATTCCATGCCAGAGCGTGGAAGATGCTTTAGCATGGGATAGGCAACTTTGTCTGGGCCAGTGGCAGTGAAGGAGGGAAGGTTGGAGGCAGCCGCAAGAAATTCATCAGGAGAGAAGGGAAAGCAAAAGGACGAGTGAGACTCCTCAGAAAACGTGGCTAGGCGGCGCTCAAAAAGGTAGCCTGTGGCTCTGCTACACAGGGCCTTTGGCTGAGAAAGAAAAAAATGGAATCTCAGGTAATTGGCATAGACCGAAGCCGATTACCTGGGAGAGGAACAGTTAGAAACGTTAGAAGAGGAGGAAGAAGAGCCAGCGACAGAGCGAAGAAGAGAGTATACAGATTTAGGGTTAGATTTGGGTAAAAAAGAAGACCAAGTCGTCTACCATGCCTCAGCCTTGGTCTATGCGATGACAGACAAAGCACGTCGAGAAGCAGAGATGTGAGCCTGGCGATCTTCATCACTTCTGTGAGCTGCATCGAAAGCCTTGCGTCTTTTACTAACCTCTACTTTCACTTCAGCAGACCAGGCTTTGGGATGGCATTAGATGCGGCCGAAAGGAGTGGAAGATTTGGTCGCAATCAGTGCCAGATAGGTAAAGAGAGCGGCAGCAGAGGAAAGAGAAAAAGATGAGCATTCCTCTGCAGAAAGACAGTGACAGTCAAAGTAAGAAGCAAAGTCATCCCAACGAGCTTTTGGAAAGTTGAAGGAAGGGGGGACTCTTGTTGGGGCAAAAGATCGGAGAAAGAGGGACAGGTAGAAGAATGGTTAGGTGATCAGAACCCAGGTCCTGAAGCACCTCCCAGAAGCAGGAAAGAGCAAATAAGAAGGGAACAAAGGAGATTTCGGGGGAGGAGCAACTGCCCGATGAGCGATAAAGAAGAGTAGGTATGTCAGGATCATTGAGGAGAAGGAGGTCAGAAGAGATAACCCAGTAGAATACTTCCTCCCCACAGGTGGTCGGAAGTACCTCTTGAGTCCCAGAGAGGTTAATAGCTGTTGAAGTCCCCCAGAATGAAGAGCTTTGTGGAGGAGGAAGAATGGAGGGAGAAAAGGAGTCGGTTCTGCCATCCATTGGAGAAGAGCAAACAAGGAGGAGCGTAAACATTAATAAAAAGGGAGCGAGGAGGAGTTACTTGGAGAGATGTTGACCCCTACATAATCAGAGGAGAGATCAAGCGAAGAAAAAGAGGAGATAGAAAGTTTAGAGAAAGATAAGCCCTGACTCATAAGAATAATGACACCGCCGCAAGCGTGCGTAGCATCAGGAGGGAGAATGCCAGACAGGGAGTGGGTGCAATCAGAACGCAGAGCAGAGAATCCAGAAATCTGGAAAGAGGAAAATGAGTTGAGATTGGATTCCCGGATACAGTTAAAGTCAACGGGATGGGGAAAAAGAATGTAAAGCAGTTTAGTGCTCCTGGCTCGAAGACCTCCAGCATTCCATTGAAGAACCCTGAGAAAGCAAGGGGGAGAGAGAAAGCAAGGGGCGTAGAAGGACAGTCAGGAGCAAGGGACGATAGTGAGGGGGCAGAGGGAGAAGATACAAAATGGATAGAAAGGGGATAAGAGATTTGAAGACAAGGGTAGAGCAGAGGTGCAGCATTAGCAGAGGGGGTGCAAGAATGTACAGTGGAGGTATACAAACCAGAGGAGTCCGTGGAGGAAGTCACAGTGTTACCAGTAGGGACACAGCAGGAAGGCAGCTCCAGGAGTGAGAGCTGCCAAGATTTCTGAATTTGGAGAGTGAGATTAGTGAGCACCTTAGATGTACTCATTTGGAGCAGGTGCAGCATTACACTGACTTGCCCCGCCAGGTCACATTTCCAGCGCACACTGAGCAAGGAAAGATGGGACCAGGGTTCAACAACTGTCACGTTTATCCGTTTTGTTGGCAAAGAAAATATCACTGCTATTCATTTCAATGCAAAAACATTGAAAGTGGCCAGCCACTTTTTTCCAAAGGGCATTTTGATTACGTTTGATTACGTGCGTGCAACATTCCTATAAGAAGATTGCACATACGTGATCAAACGTCATCAAAATGCGCTTTCTAAAAAAGAGGCTGACCACTTTTAGTGTTTTTCCCTTGAATTAAATGAAAATGATATGGTTTTTTGAAAATTATATAAACAAACTCCACAAATGTTGAATGAACGGAAAATATGTTGTTTTACTGATGTTATGAAATGAATCTGAAGTCAAAGTAAGGTAAGAGGTGCTAAGGTTTGCTTGTTATTCCTACCAGTTAGGCTAATTTTAAAGGCTAAACGTGTAGCCTTATTTGTAACCAGCTTTTGTAACCAGCTTCTGTTAGAGTCTCATATTCAATTAATCAGCGTATTTGGGAATGCTGAGTTTAAGTTAATTGCAATGTGCAACTCGAGAAGAAGTCAGGACTGGTTGAGGAAGATGAAGAAGGGAAAGGCTCAAGGACCTGATGACATACCCGTGAAAGCATGGATCGCTGTAGGGAACAAAGGTGTGGAGTTTCTAGTAAACTTTTTCAATAGACTCCTACGAGGGGAGAAGATGCCAGATGAATGGAGGAAGAGCGTGCTCGTACCTTTGTACAAAGGTAAAGGAGACATCAAGGAATGTGGAAATTATCGGGGGATCAAGTTGGTGAGCCACACTATGAAACTATGGTAGAGGGTAATAGAAGCAAGGATAAGGAAGGATGTGACGATCGCTGAGCAACAATTTGAGCTCATGCCAGGAAGGAGTACCACTGACGCAAACTTCTGTCTGAGGATGCTGTTGGAAAAGTGGACTGAAGGGCAGAAGGCAGTGCACTGTGCCTTTATTGACTTGGAGAAGGCATACGACAGGGTACCCAGAGAGGAACTGTGGGAATGCTTGCGGTTTGCTGAAACATCAAAGTACTACACAAGGATTATTGAGGATATGTATGACGGAGCGACAGCAACTTTGAGAAGTGCAGCAGAGTTGACTGAGGAATTCAAGGTAGGTGTTGGACTTTACCAACGCTCAGCATTCAACCTATTTCTTTTTGCCATTATCAAGGACAAGCTGACGGAGGACATCAGCAAGGACGCACCATGGATATGCTGTTTGCAGATGACATAGTGCTGTATGGGCAAAATCATAGCGAGCTAGAAGATGATCTGGAAATTTGGAGAAATGTACTAGAGAGAAGAAAGTGAGCCAGAGCAAGACCGAGTATTTGAAGGCTGGGGGTGTGGATGATGGAGAAGAGTTGAAACTGCAAGGAGAAAACGTAAAGAGAGTGAAAAACTTCAAATACCTGGGTTCGACACTTAGTAGCGATGAAAGATGTGAAGAAGTGAGAAGAAGGATCCAAGCAGGCTGGATGAGTTGGAAGAAGGTGTCGGGAGTTCTGTGCAACAGGAAGTTATCAGCAAGGGTGTAAGGTAAAATGTAAAAGAGTGTCGTTAGACCAGCCATGCTTTATGGAATGGAAACAGTGGCAGTGACGGAAAGACAGATGAGAAAAATGGAAGTTGCAGAGTTGAAAATGGTGAGGTGGGCGCTGGAAGTGACAAGAAAAGAACAAGATAAGAAACGAATATGTGAGCGGGACCGCAAAAATTACAAAGCTGGGAGACAAACTTCGGAGTACAAGACTACTCTGGTGTGGACACGTGAAAAGGAGAGAAGAAGGCTACCGGGTAAATGGATAATGGAGATTGCGGTGCCAAGGAGAAGGTGGATGGGTTTGGCGAGAGAAGACTTGAAAAGCGTTGGAGCCAAGGAGGGAGACGAAATTGATTTGGTCAAGTGGAGAATACTTTCTGGCGTCCCCGAATAGGGAGAAGCCGAAAGAAGAAGTAATGTGCAACTTACTCAGTGTATTTAGTTGCATAAGTATACTGAATGGTAAACTGAAATTATTCTGTGGTCTAAATGACAGGGCAAACTTCTGTACCATTTGTCATCTGTTGGATTAGATATTGATGGACAAAATCAGTAATTTTTTGTCAATAGTGCTAGTAGACCAGTTATATTGATATATCAGATGTAATTTTGTGACTTTGACTACTTCGTAAACAATTTTTTGGGCTATTGCCTAGGCTGTTAGACTAAGGGCAACTAAAAAACGGTACCGATTTATCTATTTATGCGTATGAGCTCATGCTCTGTTTGCATGTTTTTCGTCCGAGTGGGCCACCAGGATAGGTAGACTGCTTACCACCTGTTTGCTACATAAATATGGAGGCATCCCGTTAAGTGCCTTGCCCAAGGACACCACAAGCAAGTTGCCAGAAAGCTAACGATACCGGTAGTAATGAGTAGATAATGGTTGTTTTTGCTAATGTACCTACGAATATCTAATTGGTATAGAGTTATTTTTAACTGAGGAGCAAATGGTATTTGATGGCACCTCACTTAGAGGCAATATTTTGGAAAATTGGTACACAGTGCTGAGTTTAGACTAGCCTACTAAAAGACTTAATCTCAACCAAATTGCTTTTGATTGAATTAATTTGTTTCCGAGGATTTAACTAGCAATAATTCATTCTGATTTTCAAATAATTCCTCATTTGTTTTCAAAATAATCCAAAAGTTAGTGTTCGCCCCATACCCTTCCAGCATAAATTACAGCTTTTGGTCAGCCCTTTGTTTTCGTGCAGAATGTGTGAGGTCATATGCAACCTTCCTGCTATTTTAAATGTATTTTATTAACATTTCACTTGTCTTTTCTGTATTAACCAACTTGTACTGATTTAGAGGACATTTCTATTTTAAGATGAGGTAGTTAGCAACTGGGTTTGTGTATTCTAAGATAATAAATGGCTAATTCGGCACCCTCAGGTCCCAATGATTCCGGATTGGTGATGGTCAACCTGTACCTGGTAGAAAATAATGAATGCATACTATCTAAGAGACATTTACAATACAAATGTTATTGATCCTTGAGTTCCCATTTGGCACAAACAAAAATTAACGATTCTTCCCTTGCCAAAAATGAAAAATTTCTATATCACAAAAACTACAGCTTATTTGGAAAAAACAATGTTATTTTCGGATTTGCCACGTTGAATGGATGGAAAAAAACTATTTCAAACAATGTGCTGAACATCAGAATACTACAAAATTTACTTGTGACAAAAGCATTTTTAACGTGAACGGTATGCTTGAAAAATTCTATGACGTATCGTGAAACCCATTTTAATTACATGTCACTAGACATTAAAACAAAAATAAATAAGTTTTTACTTTAAGTTTGATTTTTTTAAAATAGAATTTAGCATAAAAATTTGTATGTGGATTGGCTTGATTTTGTTCTTTTAAAGCTTCTAAAATTAAATAAACCAAAAACTGCAGTATCGAACAATTAGTAACAACCGCGACTAATTTCTGTGATGTTTGACACTTTTCTATTTCTAAGTTGATCAGTAATTATAATGCACATTCCATTCTAGATTTTACTGATTCTATTTTCTATGGGATGTTGAGTGGAACAACGGTTTTGCTGTTAATTACAATCTTTCTCATTGCTTACATTTTACGATTAAAAAAAATTATCCAACTGTACTCGTCCAAGAGCTTATTAAAGCAAGCACCCAGTACCAGGTAAGTGTACATAACTTATAAATCTCGAGCGCTCCTCCTCATATTCAACTCCCGCCTCCGTTTCAATCTCACTTCAACTTTTCTTGAGGTCACCGTAGACCGCACTCTTTCCTTTTCTAAACATGTATCTTCGCTGAAGGCCGACTTTTTCCCACATCTTAAGACCTTACGCTGTATTTCTGCTTCCTCATGGGGCCCCTCTAAGGAGTCCCTCTCTCTTCCGTATAAAGCTTTTCTTTGGCCCCTTTTCACTTATGCTTCAACCGGATCTCCCCTATCCCACTACATTTTTCTGAGGTTTCTTTACCTTCCCTACGAGTCACCCTGACTCATTTCACTCTTTCAACGTATGAGCGAGCTCTTTGTCTATCAACCTCCTTTCCGATTTCAGGTTTGGCCAGACTTGGCGTGAAACCAAGACTCTGCAGATATTCCTGGAGAGCTTTTGCGTCCACTCACCCGCTCATGCTTCCTTCTGCGTTTCCCAGGAAGGCTCTTCTTGCATGCCCTCCCTGAACTTCTTAAAACTTGCCTTCGTTTACTGTTGAGTCCACACTTTCTTCCTCGTGCTCTCGCTCTGATTCCTTTTTCTCTCGCCAAGGTGTGGCTCTCGCTCATCTTGACTCTCTCCCTCCCTCATAATTTGATACTCTGGACTAAGGGCTCTTGTTTCTTTCCATTTGGCAAAGACGGCCCCCGTGTATTTGCCAAATGCTCTCTCTGTGGCACCGAGGCCACTCTTTCCTTTTCAGCAGGCCCAGTATGTTCAAGTTTTTCCGCTGAAGCCTGCGCCATTCTGCATGTCTTGTGCTGGTCTCGGCAGGACCAACAAGTCTGCCATTTCTTTTCTTCTTTTCGCTTTCTATCTGACTCTCATTTTGTCCTCGCCACCCTGTCCTCTCCTCCATTTTTCCTTGTATCTCAAACTATCTGGCAGGAACTGTCTTCTCTCTCCTCCTGTTCTATCTGGCTAAAATGTGTCCCTGAACATTCATTTCTCCCAGGGAACGACACGGCTGATGAGCTGGCCAGACGGAGAGCGCTATTTGCACCCTCTGCAATCCCTTGTAGTCTCTCTCCTGTTATCTCTCATATCCACTTTTCTCGGATTGGAGGCGTACTGTCTCATCAAAATTCTTGGACACACAGGTTCCTCCGATTTCCACCGAGAAACTTGTGCTCCCTCGTCACGCTCGTTGTGTTCTCTCTCGTCTACGCTGCAACGGTCATAGCCTTCTGTTTAGTTCTTATCTCTCTATGATTGGAATAATCGAGACCCCTTCCTGCAGCGCCTGCGGACACTCGTCCCAGGACATCTCTTATGTCATTGTGCACTGTCTAGCTACGGACTCTTAGCGCAGCTTACTCTTTAAAGACTCTTTGTCTCTTTGAAGATCTCTGGTCCAGACCCTGGGGAGAGTCCAGGGTTCTGGGGCTCCATGGTCTTCGGTCATGCCCCCATCCCTGGGAAGGGGTCGGGTAACAACAACAACAGGTGAGTGATTTTGTAAAACATATTTTGGAGAATTTTGCTACTTTCCTCAAGTTTTGTTTAATGTAAAAATGAGTTGATTTAATAGATTTTGAACCTATAGGAGCAATATACCAGAAACGATGAGAAATTATTCAATTCATTTAACTCAACATTAACGTATATTGAAAGTGAAAGTTTGGAAGACTGCAGCCTCCAAAACATGTCTTTGCAATTAACCCAAATCTTTACCGGAGCCCAAAAATAATTTTAAAACTACTGCCGCTGTTACATTACTTTTGATCCATATGGCGAGTTTCATTTGTGCTGGTTATCTAGCTTTTTTCAATCTTTCACAACTTCACAAAATGCTGCTAATTATTGAGTTGGCTCTAATTGCTTCGCGATCGAAAAACACCAAGCTCTTTTTACACGTGATACATTGTAAAAAATTTATATACCGAAAGACTAGATCATCATCAACTAAACACACTCGAGTTATCATAAACTCTAGTTAAAAATAATTTTTTGGTATAATTCTCATTCTAGGAAGAAGGCAGTGGAAGAAATTCAAACTCAAGGTAAATTATATAGACTTAAATAATGTAATTTTGCTGTCAATAAGCTATTTTTTTGTCAGAAAATTAGTAACGACAGGACAGGATTGCGAACTCAAAACTCGATTTTGCTTAGTTTGAACTAAAAAAAAAATTTGATAAAAATCAGTTGATAGTTTTTTCCAACCGAGTGAAAAAACTAAAGATCAATAAACTATTGCGGGTAAAATCCAATTGATAACTATATAATGTTTCTGTCGGTATTGGAGATAGGTTATGAATGTTTTTTGAGATTTAAAGCATAAATTCAAGATTTCTCGATGAGACCCTACTGAAGTAACAAAAATAAGCCACAAGATCACAGATAGTTGAAATAAAGACGTTTTCGCTGAAGCAATATTTGGTTTAAACAAAATTCAAATAAAAAAATCTTACTTCATGATCCCTTAACTAAGACAATTTTTTGATATCAAGAGTAAATGATTAGAATAGAATGTAGATAAGAACATAAAACTTTTACCGCAAAAATCTATGCTGCATCAAATAGTCAATTACAAAGCAAAACAGCAAATATCGGTAGGTTTTGAACTCCTCCCTCCATACAGCTTTGAAGTTAACTATAAAATTGTATAGCGCTTTAACATATTATAATGTTCAAGCGGATGTATTTCTCATGATATGAATTAACTTTACAGACAATAATCGGGAACCAAGTAACACTCATGCTTACGAACAAGTGGATTTAAATAACCTTTCAACATCAACTAATTACGTCAATATAACGATAAACGGAAGTGGAAGTGAATATATCACACTCGATGATAATGCTGCTAACAAACAACAAAACAGTCATTACGAGTTACCGATGAGATTCACGTGAGTATGTTATATAGAAGCTATTTTCATCCTTTTTCCTTCGTTTAGAGAAGTAGGTAAAAGCGTTTTGCATGCTACATTGCCAGTTGCTAAGCAGCTTTTAATTGGTTTACTTATTTAGCGGCTACGGTTTTATCAATGTCTTTACAGATATATTTTTTAATTAAGAGTTAATAGATTATTTAATGTCTTTTACAAAAATTACTAAAAATATTCAAAACGTTTTATTTTGTTTTTTTTTCAAAAAGCACAACAGTTTAAGAACATTTTCTCGCAGTTCATGCTTTTGGTTCATATTGAAGTCCCATTTTCTTGCAAAATTATGTTTTCTTTAAAAAATTAAAATCTTTGAATGCTTCGTTATTGACATCAGCAGTCTAAAACTCTCTTTCAATATAATTAATGTACAGTGTATTTTTCAGGAGTAAAAACTGATGACAATGGCGTTTTGATTGGATCTCACAACAATTTTTGAATGGAACAAATCGTGTGATTAGGCTGCTGACATACATACTATTTGTAAATAAATTGTCTTTTTCCATTGGCAGGCCAGAGCAGTTTACTCGCAGCTATCTCCTGCATGTGGCAACTCTCACATAAATTTCTGTCACTCATATGAGTCACAACTTTAAGTATTAGTACATTGGCTTTTTAAGATTACGGTTATGTGATGCGAATTTCAGTTAATAGTTTTTTTTCCATTTTGACATATTTTATCAACTGAGTGGATATAAATTTTTAAACAAGCAACTGCTTAAACAAATTTGCAAGTTTCATAGTCTACTGCTTGCTTGAAATGTAAAATTTTTGTATCTTTTAAATTTGTTATCTGTTTTATTTTTTTTCAATAAATGTATTCAAGTTATTTATTTGTAAATGTGGGCGTATCAGATATCTATGTTTAGAGAAGGACGGTGAACATGTGCCTCTAACCATGACGCGATGGCGTAGTGGTTAGAGCACCCGCTTCGCAGTCGGTAGACCTGGGGTTCATTCCCCTTGTCGAGCCATACCAAAAGACTTTAAAAAATGGCATCCGCAGCTTCCCTGCTTGGCGTTTGGCATTTAGGAAAGGTTGTGGAGAGCAAGCCGGCAAGTTCGCTTGTTGTGTCCTTGGGCAAGGCACTCAACGGGACGCCCCACCTATGTGGAAGACAGGTGGCCCATAAACCTCGAAAAAGGCAACTCCCAAGCGAATGAGGACTTCCCGTCCAAAGTATAGCGATACAATTCGCTTTCTCGTGAATGGAGGATAAATATGGCAAATAAAACAAAAACAAAATAATCTTTTAGATATTTTGTATTCATTTTACATGGCAGCTACAACTAACATGCTCATGATATACAACGTATTTTTAGCAAAGTTCCTCGGCAAACTAGATTCATGGGGCTCATGCTCTGTTTGTGAATCTTTAGTTGAACCAGGGATATAACAAACAGAGATTGACGGCGAATATTTCTTTTATTTGGTGTCATGCCTCCTTGATTGTTAAAAAATTGAACAGTGTAGTCTTAAGAGGTTATACAGATTATTTTTCTCAAGTCAAATTTGTTGAGGCGAGGGACGTATTAGCAACGTGAATCAGCCTGGAGATTTAAAGATAATAGGGATCTACTTTTACTTAACCAGATTTGTATAAAAAAAAATTACAATATTTATGTCACAAGCTATTTATTTCATTTTAGGAAAAATCGAGTACTAGTACTACCTTGCATAAAATCAAGCATTGTATTTATTTGAAAAAAGCTTTAGTAACTCAAATATTGACAATCTTTTTCAAATAACGAATAACAGTATCATGCAAGGACACATTTTTTCTGTTATTCTGGCTACCAGGTATTTTTGATAAATTCATTTTATTTAGCTCTTCTGGTAATGATAACGTTTATTTAAGTTGATACAAGTTCTTACCGAGCATGCAAAAAACTTCAAAATCCGTCAACGTTTCGAACAGCTGCATAGCTGTTCGAAACGTTGACGGATTTTGAAGTTTTTTGCATGCTCGGTAAGAACTTGTATCAACTTAAATAAACGTTATCATTACCAGAAGAGCTGAATAAAATGGACACATTTTTTCTTCAAAAAAGATTGATTTAAGTGATAACTTGAAGCACTTTTACATACAAAATGTTATAAAGTATAATATTGTTATTTTGCCTTGTTTTAATTACTTTGCAGTTTTTTTGGCGCACCTTTAGTCAAGCTAGTAGGTGATGTAGTATAGTTGTGCACCTTTTTTAAGAGAATCAAGTTTGGCTTTTGCATAGTTTGCATCAATTTGATTTTGGCTTTTGTACGGTTTACAACAATTCTTGTTCGGCGTCTCTGCAGTGTGCACCAATCTGACTTTGGCATTTAAAAAGTTAACAACCCCCAAAAATTTGAAATAAATTTTGGGATTGGAGTCAAGATAATGAACCGCCACAAATTCATACCGTTATTTAACTCTTTCCTCGTTTTAGCTGCTTAAATTTCAAGTTATGCCTCGGCAAGAGTCAAAAAGCAAAGATGCGCTATGACTACTGTCTTTTAAATACACCTTTTCTTCATACATTAAATAGGGCAGTGACCGCCTGAGCAGCCCACAGTAAAGTGGCCAATCGGAAAAGTTCCCGAATTTTTGGAGGGTCAATCTTACCATAGTTGAGGCATAGCATTGGACAACAAGTTTTTTGACAAATTGTGTTGATCATAATATTATGATGTTTTTGTGTTTTTTGGGGCGCTGATTTCAAAAATGGCATTAAAAATTTCGTAATGTCAATGATTTTGCCGCTATTTAAAATTTTATGAAATTATGATTTTAAGTTTGTGTAATACACATAATGGATTTGTAATTTGAAATATTACACGAAAAATTTAAAAAAATTACATATGCGCAATTCAAAAAAGCACTGTTAACCCTTTAACTGCCAACAGCCACTATAGTGGCTTTAAGAGCAATATTTTTGTATCGTTAAAAATGTATTGAAACTACCTCCACAATATGTAAATTTTGACTTTGCTCAAGTGGCACTTGATTAAACTTCAAAAAAATTTTTTTAAATTTGGGTGGTTACAGTTGAATTTTTTTACAAAAATTTAGTGTTTTTTAAAAAAAGCAGTTGAAACTAAAAAAACCTAGTGTTTTTGAAAAATTTTTGAAACAAATAGATATGATGAGCATATTGATGTCTGTTACCCAAAATCAAGTTTTTTTGTATACTAACTATTGTACGTGAAGTAGAGCAATCATGCAGCATCAGACTCGCACATTAGGCCTAGTTAGCCTAGATTGGAACTGCGCTGTCTGTGGTGCAAGTCTAGGCCTTTTTTGAATATTCTGCAAAAAACAAAGCTGTTCACCAGCACCTGATTCTTCATTTTCAGATTCATTACTGTCACTGTCTGACCAGTAGCAGTCGCTTCCAGATAGTTCATCAGGTGCAAAAAAAGATCTTCATTCAATGTCTGATATAGTAGGCCTATACGTTTTTTAGACGTGGACCTATATTTTGACAACTTTATGACAAATGATTATGAAAAAGTTTATTTCAAAACCTAAAAAGATGCTGGTAAATCGTCTACTAGTTTTTACAATCTAGTTTTCAAGTTTGCTATCATTTACCGCTAATTATGTACTGCTAGTCTATTTTCTGGTTTTTTTGACAGGGAAAGTCCCTAAAGTAACCTGTTCATATTTTTTTATTAAAAGGCAATGATATATACATAAATTTGTTTGTAAATTTTGAGTTTTTGTTTATATTTTATTGTTTTTGTTTTGAAATTTTTTTTTGTTTTTTCTCAAAAAAGACCTACTTATTCATAAAAATCAAAATAGAACGTCACGTATTTGAAAAGTACATGCTTTACTTGACAACTTTCATGTTTACACTTTTTATG